>BMAU01001042.1:640000-987500 GCA_019973935.1 Trichonephila clavipes
CAGCTTTAACAAGTCTTTCCTCTTTTAGCTTTGCGATACATACTTTGTTTTGTTTTTACGTTACCTAGAAGTCAAAATATAATCAATTTTATGAATTAAAACAATCGAAGGTGAGTCTTTTTTAATCTACCCGAAGTAGGCATTTAAATGGTTCAAAATCTGTCAAAAATTAGTTTACGGAGAGTTTGTTGGATATACAGTTTTAAAATTTTTTTAAGGAAATAATACAAACAATCTATTGTCTTAAAATATAGTGGCAACACAACATTTCTTCCAATAGTTTGGCAATAAAAGATTGTGTTTTCTAAATTTTCAATCGAATGGAATTTCTAAATCCAGTTTAAGAAGTGAGTTTTTAAATCATATATATGCTTTGGTGTAATTAATTTGATTGTTGTGAAAGTGTTATATAGTGCTTCATTTATTTGTATTTTAAGACTACAGTGGGCAGTAGAATCTTTTACAAACATGCCCAAAATTTTTACTGGCTCTATGTAACTTGGAACTAAAATCATATAAAAAAATTGGTGAGAAAAAAATGAGTATAGTTTTAAGAGAAATTTAGAAATTTAAAAACGTTCCATGCGTTTTGATTTTTTTTTAATTTCATATTTTTACCTGATTTAACTTCTTTAAGCAATTCTTTAGAAATGTATGCATAAGCGTACGCACATTCCGTTGGTATGTGCATGCGCTACGACAATTCATAAATCTCAAGGTAACACATACTCAGAAATTGTTTACGAATATGATCGACTTCACTCTCCATCATTATTATATACGTTGCTTTACCACGTGTAACGGTGGCCGTGGTAGCCGAGTGGTATAGGTATCGGACCGTGGCTTGCTTTGTCACGAGTTCGAGCCCAGTACCACTAAAGACCCGCCGTGTAGGGCAGTGATGCATGTTAAATCTGTCTAGAGCTGAAACGTCCTCCCATTGGTGTGGTGTGGTAGTTAGGAGAGGGGGTGCCAGCTCAGGTGTCGTCCACGTCACTTGACCATGGTTCAAAATTACGTGGTCCGTCGCCAAAAGCCCTCGTGTAGCTGAACAGTGCGACGTTAATATTCAATCAATCAATCACGTGTAACGAGTATTGAAGGATTATATATTACGACAAAAAATAATGATAAAACATTTTACCATTGTCGAAGACAATCGTCATCAACAATTGATGCAAGAGGAGTTTAAACGACTTTCATTGAACAAACTACAAACTATCAATGAAGATTTGATTAATTTCATAACGAACAGACAAGGTTTATCGATTTTTACTTTTAATTGCCAAAGTCTTACAGCTCACGCTGTAGACTTACAAAATTCAGTAATAAGAAATTCAAATATTTTAGTTTTATCAGAAACTTGGCTGGGCAATGAAAGTGATATATCTATTCCAAATTTCAACTGCATTGTGAAGAGCAGGAGGAGTTGCGATGTATCAGAATTCTAGCGATGCTGTTAACATTATAACTCCATCCATGGAATGTTCTGTCAGTCAATCCGATATTTATGGTATCATACATTCAGTGGGGGATTTGTGCTTGGCTGAATGTGTAATAGATAATGGACAAAAAATTATAATTGTAGCAGTATATATTACTCCAAACAAAAAGTTGGATGACATTATCGAGTTCCTTCGTCGATCATTATTACCATACACATCAAGAGGTTCTGCTTTACTTAATAAAAATTATGATAAAATACCTATGATTTTAAGTGGAGATTTTAATGTCAATTTTTTGCTTTAGACAAATCTCTACAATTGATTGAATTTTTAAAAGTCAATTTCACCTTATCTCTACAAAACAACAGAATAATATCAACGACAAAATCAAATACTAAGATTGATGCAGTCTTTTCGAGATATTTAAGCGATATTGAGTGCAAAACCTACATTTTTTTACTTTAGTTACCACAAGCCTTTGATAACAAAAGTATGTACTGAAACACCCATAAGCATAATGGAAATAGACTAATAATGATGATACTTTTCTCAAAATACATACAATAAAATTTTTTTTAGTATTATGTATTGAAAATGAAAATTTTGTCTATACTTATACCTTTTCCATCCTAATTATTTTTTTAAAATACAGTTTGAAATAATAATGATAATAATAAATTTGTTAATTATATATAAGCTTACTTCAAAATAAAACTTTATTATACAATTCAATACATGTAAGCCAAAGAAATTAACTTCTAACGCGTGTTCACACTGATACACGCTTTCTTTTTTTGTTTCCTTAAGTTTATTGTTAAAGAACTATAAAAATTTAGTTTAAATTAGCTTTAAAACGATTAGAACTGGAAAAATTACGCAAAATTAACATAATAATTTTAAGAAATAGGATAGACAGATTTCAATCATACACGACCAAATTTTATCATGTAAAAAAATTTAGTACATAATAATTTATAAGATAAAAATTGAATCGAGTTTCTAAAAATTAGTTAAAATAGTTAACACAAGACGGTTACAATGGAATTGAATATACGTAAATTAATAGTTCCTAATATAACTCAAGAAAGTTAGTATTGGGTCACAAATACATAAATATTTATTTCAACAAAAAAAGCTGTTTTGTGTGTGCTTGCTTATGTTGCTATTTAATTCGGAAGTTAAAAGATAATCCAACTGTGCATGCTGTTGCATGCCCAACAGCTAGATCCATTTAACTCTAATTCATTAAATAACTTTCCGTACCAATTTTCGTTTCTGAGAAATGTCTGGCCTCGGGGTTATCAAGGAGTGAAACAATCTAAATCTTGAACTCAAACATTTGAACATCATCTTACAACTTTCGCATTTGAATTCGGAAACGTCTCTTGATCAACTCAAATTTAATTCGAAAAAGGAAAAATACAGGAAGGAACTCCCCAAGTCATTTACTTCAATTTATTTTAATTTGGTTGCTTCTGTCCAAAGCAGTTGAAAACGAGAATGGCGAAATGATATCGATTTTAAAGGAAGAATGTCCTTTTTAGTATTTTTACAGTTTTATGGATGATTTCTTTTTTAGCAAAATTAATACTCATTAGAAGTACTTTAAGAAAGGGCTATACCACAAAGCTAATTCGATATTGTATGAAATGAATTTAAACTGTAAAAATTCTAAGTCTTAAATGAATAAAATCTATTTACGTTTGGAATATTATGGTTTAGTTCGACACACTCTCAGACATTCCTAACTGTAGTAAGAATAATTTATGTTTTATCTAATAGCTTAAACTCAAAAATGGCTTAGAATTAATTTCTTTATTAATTAACAATCTATAAATCTATTTCATAAATTTATAAGAAACAAACTTATCAGAAAAAAGACTTCCGTCCTTCAATAAGCTTTTTAAGTAAGCAAAAAGAGCGAAATTTAAACTTTAAGAATTAGTGGTACATATGCTGTACCGCAAACTTTTTTATTTGCTTTGGCTGTGGTACAGCTTCTGTACTAAGAAAGTCATAAAAAAGGCATGAAAAATTCTTTTGGAAGGGAAAGGGTGAGAAGGAATAAAATGTCTCTGAATCACTTGGCACAGAAGTTGTACTAAGGAAGAAATAAATAAGTTAAAAAACTGTGGTACACCATTTGTACCCCCAAGGTTTACTGGTTAAGTCAAGCATACCTATCGTGGGGCTTTAAAATAAGGTGGATTCAAAACAATAAGACACACCAACTCCCTTTAAGACCAGTAATAAGTAGCTATTTATCAATTTTATTTTAATGATGATGGTATTATATCGAATCCATTTACGAAATCCTCACGAAGAGACATTAATTAAAACAATTTGGGTTGCAATATTATAAATAAAAATTATTTATTTAGCCCCTTGTTGATGCTTTTAATGTTGTTTAAGATAATATGATTGCGTACATTTTTTTGTGCTTAAGACTAAAGTAGTTATCCACGAGATAATCTATTTTAAACATCACGACACTATTATCACAAATTGAGTTAACAAAGCCACATTTACGAAGAATTTATTCACAAGAAATTCATGGTGACAACTACATATTCATAATTTAATCTTTATTGAATCTTAAAACATATTTCGCGAGCATAATGTTTTCCAGACAATTATTCTGTGATTTCTTTTTATCAACATATTGGTATTAGGTATTTTTAACACAATTTACGCACAATTCTGAAAGCATAATATATTGCATGCTTTCGTAAGAGTAAAAGGGAAAAAAGTTGGCCCAATTTTCGTTTTTCAAAAAGATAAAAAAGCTCGATTAGGCAAAAGCCATAGCCATGTGTGCAACAAGATGCCATTCAAAATAGAAACATAGTTGCCATGACGATGGTTACGTGATAAATTTGCATGTTACATTTTCACCCGCAAGCATAATGCTTCGCGCAATACTAAGTATTATTGGCCATTCTAAAATGTAATGCAATCACAGAGAGAACAGTTATAATGGGATGAAAATGATTGCATTTTTTCCATAGTTTCCAATGAAATAGTATGGTTTTGCATTGCAAATTGGTGTTCAGAAGTTTGACTTTTTTGAAGTTAAAAGATGGTAATGTTTTAATTAATTTTAGCTCAGAGTACAAAGAAAATCTAAAATTATTAGAGTTGAACTGATTTGCATATTAATAATTACATACATTGTAATCCTTAGTTTTCTTTTTCAAAATAATAAGCCTTAAATATTTGCCTTGAGGTATTAGTAATATTAAATAATAATGAGAATTTTATGCCCAAAGGGAATTAATAAAACTAAATAATTTTCTATAAAATAATTTATAGTCACGCATTAAATTTAAATTAATGTAATTTTTAGCTAGAAGTTCAAATAAATCGAATAGGTTAAGAAAATATTTTAATATTTAATTGTTTACAATATTATATTTAAGATATAATCATAGAAACAGGTTAGCAGAACCAAACGAATTAAAGTAATTAATTATATGGAATATATTTTATATATATATATATATATATATATATATATATATATATATATATATATATATACTAATTTGCTATTCATATGAGTTCGTGATCAGGTGAATATATATAGGATTTAAACATCACTGTCCCAAACTCTTAGCCAGTGATACTGCTATAGAATTGTGGGTGGTTCGAGTCCAGGCACTTCGAAAGAACTCGCCGTATAAAAGGGCTGGTGCATGTTAACCCTTTAGCGGGCAGTGGCTCTCTCTCTAATAGGTCTAGCTACATATTAAACATTTTTTTCTCCAAGCGGGTATTGGATATTTAATCTATCCATATGTTAATTGAGGCTAAAACTCATAAAAATTAATACGGATGGCAGCATACCTTTTTTTGCGTTTCATATTCCCTGATGGGTAGTTGAAAACAGTTTTTCTCGGTGTAAATCTACAAATCGTATTTTGATTACTATAAATAAAATTTCTGATCTTTGAAAAAAAATTCGATATGTCTTAAGTATACTTTTCTCTCATCTGAATGAATTAAGCAAATTTGCACTTAAAAAAAGTTTTATTTAGGATTTTGGAAAGCTTTTATATGTGGATAGAGGCTCTATCCACTGCCCATATAGAACAGAAAAATGACCAAGAAATTTTCGCTTTTCCTCCACTCGACAGAGTGGAGGAAAAGAACTTAGAATTATGTGAGAATTATGTGAGAATTATGCACTTAGAATTATGTGAGAATGTTGGGGGTCGGAAATATAAACAAACTTTGTTTACAATATGTGGTACAAGATTCTCGGGTTCGAAAATCTTTTATTACAGCGCTTCTGATCGGAGAAAACGTTTGCATGCTATAACGTTCCACAGTAAATAGCTCATCAAATTTGTGAAATATATAACTAATTTAAATTCTCAAAAATATTACTTTACTTCTAACTTTTAATACTAAAATTAAATTAAATATAAAATGTGGATATTTATCAATTTCAATGTATATTCTAAGTATTCTATATGTATTCTAAGTATATATATATTCTATGTTGTACAATTATTATATTATTTAATTACACTTATTCTTTGCATTTAATTATTATTGAAATAGTTATTACATAAATGTTAATTTTTCATAAGTTTATTGTGATATGATTCATTATTTCTGTCCTGAAAAGTTAAGTGTCTTAAGTGCGCAGTGGCTGTAACGTTTAGCCACCACCCATGAAGAAACCCCTCGATCAGGTATTTTCTTTGTGACTAAATAACGTTTCTAGAGGATGAGAACATTACATTTATCAGGAACTTTATCACAGAAAATAGTATTTCAGCTGTGTGCCCATTAAAGGGTTAAATCTGTCGAGGCTCAAAGTTCCCACCTTGATGTATTTAGGGAATAGAATACACACTCTCTAGTTCAGGTATAGATGCTTCGATAATAGAAATATAGAGAATAGGGAACTTTTTGTTAGTGAAACTGACGAGGGCATTTCCAATAGCCCTAATGTTTCTCCAGAGAGTGGGATCAACCCTAGAAAAATTTTAAATGTAGTTTTAAATATTTTAAAAGGCATATGTGCCACTTATATAAAAACTTGGTTTTAATGTGTTTAGTATTGTAAATATTGGTATATTGTTTGTGTGTAAAGAAATTTCTCGATATTCAGGACTAATGTTTTCATTAAAATGAATCAATGTGTTTGAAACTTTAACATTTAGTATGATAGGATATAAAAAAAAGAATTTTGCTCTTTAAAAGGACTTGGAACATCAATATGCAAATACTTTCATCGATATATACATCGATATGCATTTCCCCTTCCCTCTCCAAAGTCTTTGGTGGACACAAAAACAATAGAAACCAGCACAATGTTGTTGTTGCTCATGCCACCTGTCTGACATTGTCAGATCAAGGCCCACGAAATTCATTGTGCCAATGGGCTAAATGTACGCCTGTCGTTGGCCTTAGCCTTGAGCCCCATATAGGTGACAGTACGATTTAGCTCGGTGAAATTCCCGAAGGGACGATAGAACATTAAGATAGATGGCGCCCCCCATCTGTCTCCACCTCCATAATTTAGGCATGGAACTCAAGTGGAGGGAAATTTTCTCTAGTTCCCTGCACTCGTGATTCAGCCCACAAGACTTTCGGACCCACTGATACGAGCACGTACTCCGTGTGTACTCAGAGGGTATTTGGCGGTATGGGCATCGAACCCAGCACAATAAAGATTTAAAAAGTAGAATGTTCGGAAAATCATTTAATACTCATGTGATAAAAGATGCTTTTAAGGATGCTGAAGGTTTTTTAAAAAATTGAAAAATAAGCAAAATTAAGAGTTTTTCTTCCAATGATCTTTGTGAAAGTAAATTTTTTTAAACTAAAGTATAAAATTAGAGAGGTACGAGTGAATATTCATTAGGACATAATAGTTTTTAAATCGGTTTCTATATAAATTCTCATTGCTATAGATTTTGCATTTACAAAATTATTCTAATTTCTTTAAAAATTTTCTTATACGCAAAATAATGGAACACAGCTGAACCAGGTTTTTTTTAAAACATTGAAAATGAAAATTTTTATACTATTGTTTTTAATTACTCAGTGAGCCGAACATAATTTCTAAGCAGACTTCATCATACAAATGGTTCGTTGTGAATTCATCACTGGACTAGAACTAGAATTGTTGTAAAACATTCTTCTCCACGTGTCTATTCTATCGAGGGAAAAAAACATCTGTAAGTGAAGTTCTTTTCAAATGATGGGTAGTCTCTGCTGTTTCTAAAATGGCTCCAGTTACTTTCAAAGTGCATGAAGTGCTTTTATCTGTATTTTTGAACCAATAGTGATAAATACCGATGGAAAGCCAATCTTAAGAGAAGGTTCAATCATTTAGTTCAGTAGGAAACAAAACTATAGTCTGAATGTAAAATTTTCGAAGTATAATATATGTGGTATCTATGATAATTTTATTTAGTATTCCTCTTTTATAAACTCAAACATGAGGCAAAATTTAAAAACTTGATGCTTTTAACCTGATATAAACAATTTTACTAATTAAAATTTTTATACGATTAACACAATAGATCGTTATCCAAAATATTCGAAATAATTCCCGTTAATATAATTTTATTTACAATAACTCATTTATAAAAATCCGAAAATAAATAGAAACAATAAAAAAAAATCTTATTTACCATTGTACCTGAAAAATGGCTTAGATAGCTCCAGCCATTCAAAACTATTTCAAATCCTTAGATAGTACAAGCATATCAATTGAGGATTAATCCTTACATTTTTTCGGGGACCTTATCACTCTCTAAACACAAAAAGGAAAAACAAACCCTATTTCTATAAATAATACACCTCTTTTCTGTGGTATATATTTCTTGTAACAAGTTGAATAGGAAATAATAGTCGTTGCAAAATTGCGAAAGAGGAGACAAAAATAAAAAACTATTATAGTCCTCTTTACACATAATTTGCTACGCGCGCACGATTGAATTTCAGCAACAAAAAGCTTCCCATCATCTTCTCATCTAGAGAAAGTCTACAACCAGAAAGGACCATTCAAAGCAAACTTACTATTCCCACGCAATTCTTTTGTTGCCAAGGGAACCAACCAACTCGGAGAATTTCAAAGCATATCAAACAACCTATTTAAAATACCTTTTATTGATGCGGAACGTTTGTTGTTTGTCAGTGGAACTATTTTCTTCATTGTTATCCTCTCAAAGAAATAAAAGTAACATGAAGCAATATTTTCCAACTTTCTTTTCGACATTATCTTGGGAATCTGTTTTGGTCCCCCCCATTTGCATTTCTAAGATTCATTAATGGAATTTCTCTTTCGCGGGAGGTTTTTGTGAATTTTTTCATGAATGCGTAGGTTGATTTTGAAAGGTTGTTTACTTTCTTTAAATTTTATTTGTGTAATAAAAACGTAGAATTTTTTGTTAAATATTTTTGAGTGAATTTTTTCAACCGTCTTTTTCCGTCCTTCAGAAAAAAAATAATGCAGCAAAATAATTTACGGATTTTCTCTGTTTAGCGATAAATTGGATTATCTTATTTGGTTTCTTTACTTTGCATGTTTTTAACGCACTGAACTGGTTTTTGAAAGTTAAGCATTTTTCTATCCAGAACATTTGTTTCTGATCCAAGGCTCTTAGAGTCTTTTTAGGAAAAATTAAAAAATGGCGATTAAGTATTATTACAAAGAAGCTCTTAAAATTCCTTTTTGCTCGATACTCAAAAAATCATGCAGGTTTATATATGTGTGTATGAAGTGGCGTAATTTCTTTGGGTGTCATTTGTTAGGTAGTCGCATCCGAAAGAGGGATCAGAAAAATATGTTGTTGACACTTTCATGTATTAACGTGGATGTTTGTCAATAGACATGTATTTATATCGTAGAAAAATATAAAATTGCAGGGACAATACGAAAACGCACGATGAAAAAAAGCGTTTTTCTTTCTCAATTAAAAAAAACCAAAATTTATTTAAAGCTAAAAAATTTTTAGAATATTTTAAAATGTTATGATTTAATCTTCGCAAGGCAGTTGATTGGATCCGAAATAGGAAGGATGCTGTAGAGCAGTATTTCCCAACTTTTTTTGTGCCATGCCCCACTTTAACATTTCTAAAGTTTGTATGCCCCCCATGTAACATACATAATATTTAATATTAAAAAATTGATTTGTTCACTTAAGAAACATAAATGATGGATTCTAGGAATAAATCACTATCAAATTGTTAAGAAAACACAGTAAGTACAATTTCAAAATATATAATGAAAAACAGAAATTAAAATTCAAAATAATTTTACTAATGATTTTTCCATATTAATTTGTCATTTTAATTTAGTGAGATCCTTCCGCTTGATGCTTGCTGCCGATAGATTTTATATTGGGTTCCAATTTGGTTAGCTTAAGTCTCAAATCCCCACGTAGTGTTATATCCAGCCGATTTCTTTTTTTTATCAGTAAATCATTTACAGCACTAAATCTACATTCAGCCAAAAATGAAGATGGAAACGGTTGTAATAGCTTTCTTGCAAACAACTGCGCTGTTTAGCAAATTTCTTTTGGCCAACTGGGCTATGTCCTCCTCCCGGCAGACGGCACACTCCGTGGTGAACCCCGGACGAAGCCAATCACCCAGTTGATATTTTGGTCTCGTCAAATGAAATTATGCCTAATAATTATTTAAGAATTTGCTTTTTTTGATAAATTCGGCACCGATATCTAGCATTGCATTTAAATGGCCCGGAGCATAAGGGTTAGTGTTGTGTCGTATCCATTTTCGAATTGCCCCCTGTGGGGCGTGGGCCCCAAGTTGGGAAACACTGCTATAGAGGAAGAATGAATTTTGAATTTCTTCAACTTTTACTGTTCAAACAGAAATGGTTTGAATCTTTCAAGCCTAAGTAATTATCAAGATGAAAAGGAAATGATAAAGGGTGTTTTTTTAGAGGTATAGATCTTTAAATTGCAATAAAACAACGATGTATTATTCGATTGACATGAATTTTTTTTATTCGAAAGATAATCTTGTGGCATTACATTTTAATTATGATTTCTGGCATATGACTGCCACGGCTGACTCGGATGTAGTCCAATCTGGACGTCCAATTTTCGATGACTTCATAAGCGAATTTTGTTTAGCGATGAAGCGCACTTCTGGTTGAATGGCTACGTTACCAAACAAAACTGCCACATTTGGAGTGAAGCTAATCCACAAGTGTATGTCGAAACACCGTTACATCCAGAAAAACTGACTGTTTGGTGCGCTTTATGGGCTGGTGGAATCCTTCTTCAAAAACGATGAAGGCCACAACGTTACAGTCAATGGTGATCGGTATAGAGCCATGATTGCTAACTTTTTCATTTCTGAATTGAACAATCGTGATGTCCAGGAGCTGTGGTTCCAACAAGACGGCGCAAAATGTGACACAGCTCGTGCCACAATCGATTTATTGAAAGGCACGTTTGGTCACCGCCTAATTTCACGTTTTGGACCTGTGAATTGGCCTCCATGATCTTGTGATTTAACACCGCTAGACTATTTTCTGTGGGGCTATGTAAAGTCATTGGTCTATGCAGATAAGCCACAAACGCTTGACCATTTGGAAGATAACATTCGCCGTGTTATTGCCCATATACGGCCACAAATGTTGGGAAAAGTCATCGAAAATTGGACGTCCAGATTGGACTACATCCGAGCCAGCCGTGGCAGTCATATGCCAGAAATCATTTAAAATGTTATGCCACAAGGTTATCTTTGGAATAAAAAAAATTCATGTCAATCGAATAATACATCGTTGTTTTATTGCAATTTAAAGTTCTCTACCTCTCAAAAAACACCCTTTACATATATATATTCTCATTCTAAGGATCAACTAAGTATTTTATTTGTTTATTAATATGGCTTCAGTTACTCTTAAATGGAGAGAATAACATTTGTATCCCTTAATACTGATATATAACAAAGTGTATTTGATGACGACCTAAAATAGTTATTATTGATGAAGAAACTTTTATATTAGAATAAATAGATAAAATCAATTAGTACTTTAAAATACAATATGTAAAGAGCTCAAGTATGAACATTGTAAAAGTTTTATACTTCGAATTAGAACATTTACAAATTATATAGAAGGTCTCATTGTATATCAATTTTTAAAATAAGAACTGTAATCAACATCTATGAATGCAAATCAACATGTATATCATTCACAAAACAACACGTATATTATACGAAAATCAATATATATATTGTTCACTAATAATATTAAAACCTAATTCTTAATAAAGGTATGAATTATTGTTTTTCTAACTTGTCTGTATTTATTAAAGGGAGACATATTTCATCTTCAGAGTTGGAACTAAAAGAACTATTTTGTTATAAAAAAGTACGTCATATGACAACTCTTACAAGAAATTAAAGCGCTCGTATTAGAAAATTAATGTTGAGGAACTCTTTGAATTATCAGACTTGAACTTGACATTTTAGAAATCAGCTTATTAAATGCATCTTGCGAATTACCGAACTCTTTAGTGTTAAATTAAAATATGTAAATGTAAAACATGTTTTTTATAATTATTTCTAATAAACCTATTGACTTTGGAAATTGCTCTCTTTTTCATACTACTATCGTCTGTTTTGATTGAATAATTTAAGTAACTCTAAATTTCTGACTGATTATTTGATTTACTAATATTTAATCGTTAGATATTATAAGTTTTGTTGGAAAAGTTGGCATCCCTTTTGTCATGAATATCGATGTAAGGATTTGGCAGTTGTCTGTTATAATTCGAATGGATGTGTTTTTGACACGTTATAGAAAAGTCTGTTGGTTTTACTAATTGATTTAGATTTTAGTTTGCAAAAATTTATTGAATATTCTTAGTGTAAGTATGTGTTCTTGTTTGTAATGGTTAATCAAAAAGTTTGTTCTATTTTGAATTGATTATTTGCTCCATATTTCGAACACTGAACCACAGAAACAAAAACGCCAAATAGGTCAGTGTTAAATTTAAAATATCATAATCACTTAATTTGAATACTCTTTAACACAACAGTCTGATACTTCGTGAAAATTCTGAACTAAATAATGTCATCAGACCTTAATTGGAGCCACAGTAAGAAACATTCCAAAATTAATACTTTCCTATGAAAAGAACAAATTGAAAAAAGGAGACATTGAGAGGTAAAATGAAATTAATTAGATTAAAGTGGATTGAGATTAGGCAGTGGAAAGTGTTTCATTCTCACTTCGAAAAAGAATTGATTATTCGTGAATTTCTACCAGAGTTCAACCACTAAAATTGCTCCATTCTTGCCCTGTGCGATTCAGTCCACGCCGATTATCGATCTCTTGTTTCTCAATAGACGGAGTATTTCCCGCGTGGCAGGACTAACATGCTGCTTTTGTTTACATTTTGTCTTATGCCACTGTCGTCCGACTTTCAAAGTGAATCCGATACTGGTTCACACTATTTTGCTTTGGAATATTTTGCTCACAGTTTCTAGCCGCAGGGTGAGTGGATTTGTTGGACTGGATGTGTAGGCTTGGAAAAATTCGCTTCTAGTCCATTGCTTAGTAGTTGTGTTCATTTACAATTTTGTATGTAGAAAATGTTACCATATTGTGAAGGAAAAAAGGGGGATTTTCTGGGTAAAATATCTTTATTTCCCATCAGAATTTTTTTTATCAGAAGTCCTGTTCTCACCGATACCTACACATTTAAAAATATACGCTGACTTACCGGAGTTGTCATTTTGTTCCTTTAATTTCTTTACTTGATATTTCTATTTATTTATTGTGAGCATAAATTTATTACATTATCTTTTTACTGTTTTTTTTTAAAAGAGTTATATATTACAGAGCCATATTCATTGAATAAGATGTTTAATATATAAGAATTTGTCGCATTGTTTCAGAAGAATTTGGATTCAGTTCATTCGTAAAAGAAAGATTTATTCATTTACGTATCCACATTTGGAACAAAATTTAATTCATTATTTAGTGAAAGGTACTGTAAACAACAAGCAATTTGTAAATGTATAGAAATAATTGAGGTAGATTTTATTATTGTCTTATATTTTGGAGTAAAATTATTTTAATTGATGTATCACATATTTTATTTAAATAAAATGCTAAAGAGCTATATTTTATAAACACTGCAATTTCTTACTTTCTCTAAACTCAACTTGGAAAAAGATATTGCTTACGATTAAAAAGGGAATTTTTCCAATTATAAAAAAAGACCATAAGAACCCTCGAGAGAAAAATATGGAAAAGTCTTTCACATATAATTTTATTTTTGCTAACATATAACTTAGGAAACGTTTTTCTAAACATAAATCACAAAGAATATTATCTTTATATCCAACGAACAATCGACATAAAATATACCCATAATCAAAACATTTTGTTGCTTCATTCAACAAAATATAAAATGTAAAGCATTTCTATCCATATTTTCTATACAAAGGTAAATTCTAAGATAAGATTTGACTTATTGGCTATTAGGATATTTGCCACAAGATAAGCAAGAATATTTTACTTCATTTAGCGGAGGGTCTGAAGATAAAGTATTTAATAAATATACACTACACACTTAGGTCTTCTTTTTAAATTAATTACATTTACTTGATGCAATGATATTAATATAACACTACAGCTGTTTTTAACTCATAACTAGGTCAATGTACAGGTATATATTAATAATACAATAAAAATAAAGTTATGTATCCTACTTTGAAGGAAATGTAAATATATATTTCTAATCTATTGAGAGAGAACACAAAAAATTGGGAAACATTCTTACCTTATTCTAAATTCGCATAAAGTTGAAAATTGGTATATTATTTAGCACACAAACCGATATTCTTTCAAATTCATATGAATGAATAACTGATTATTATCCTTCTCAGAGAGAGAATTTGACAACATTAATAGTTGCAAAATATTGCAAAAATATTTCAGATTTAGCTTGTACAAGTTCTTTTTTATAGCTTTTAAAAATCACCAACTATGAAAAGAAAGCTCGTGTTATATCGACAATATTATTAATATTCTTTGTCAATGCAATAAACAAATTACAGTTACAATTATGTGTTTTGTGGAATATGGTGTAACAAAGGCTATTATTCTAACGAACAAATTACATTCTTCAGTTTTTCAGTTTCCTATTCATTAAAAGCTATTGTTTTCACACTCACCGTGTGCAAAGAGCGGCTGTCGCACATTTAATCTGGAGAGGCTAATAGTTCTGATGATGGTGTTGTGTGGAAATTTGGATAACATCTCAGATATCATCCTTATCGCTTGACCAAGGTTCAAAAATTACGCCAGTAGCCTTATTTCTCTGTATCTCAATTGAGCTTAATGACAATCCTTCATGTTCATTTATGTGATCGTGGTAGCCTAGTGGTTATGGTCACGAACTCTTGGCTAGTGTGTCCCAAGTTCAAGCCCTGGTGCCCCTGAAGCTCCACCGTGTAGAGGAGCTGATGCGCGTTTAATCTGTCTTGACTAAGTCGTTGGAGTGGTGTGGTAGTTTGGAGAGAGAGAGTGCCAGCTCAGATGTTGTCCTCGTCACTAAACCAGGAATCCAAATTACGAGTTGTGTCGTCAATAACCTTCACGTTGCTTCGTAGTGCGATGATAATAAACTCTGTGAAATGAAAATGAAGATGATACCACCCATAAAATGAATTTGAGATTTAAGAAGGCATTTCTACTAAGTAACTTTATAGTACAGTATAAAGTAAGCAATTGTTTTCAATTCCTTTTCAAACTTATTGCTGCCTCTAAAAATGTATTGATCAGATCTTTTGTAAAAAAATGTATAAGGATAATGCATCTTACCCACATTTATCACTGTGCAAAATGATTCCCATGAAATTAATTAAAAATATCTTATTTTGCGACTATATTTATATCAGAAGATAATGAGTGAATCTTATTTTTTCATGTTACTTTTTATATCTATTCAAGGGCTACTCGTGACGGATTTCATTATTTTAACCGTGATCGAGGATGACTCTTAAGCTGGCACCCCACACTCCGAACTTCCTCACCACGCCAACGCGAGGGTTCTGAGCCTTGATCGATTTTATTTTCTTCATGCAGTTCTTAATTCTTTTATCAGCATGGGGTTATTAATTTACCATAATTGAGTCAATTGCCTATCCTGAAATCGTTTTTTCACAATTTTATGTTCAGAGTGTCATGAAATGAAAACCGTACACACACCTTATTGCTGTTTTCGGTAAAAGTGCGAGAGTTAGAACTAAACGCGAAGCACATTTTCAGACAGAAAAATGCCTCAATTGCCATGGAAATTAGTAATATCTTAGCTCATGCCTCTGTTTTTTTTTTAACAATATAGTGTTTTTAAAAATTCCAAAAGATTCCATGAATATTTTCTTTTTCGTTTTAATACGTGAAGGCGTAGCCCATTTAACATTACGATGTAGGAGAAAAAACACGAAACACATTTTATACCATAAAAAATGAATCAACTCGGTTAAAAAGGGGAAGTATGATACAAAAATACTGCTCTTTAAAGGATAGCGTAGCCAGAATATCATATTAATTTTTCATTTCTTTTATATCTGAAAAAATGTTCCAAATTCGGGTCCTATTCTTTAACATTAACCAAAAACAACCTTAAGTACAATTACATATCGAAATTTGCATTACCTGATCAATTAAGCAATTTCAATAAAGTGAAAGGGTAAATAATACGTACTTGATTCAAACACTTTGTTTGAAAAGCTGAAAACAGTATGAAGACAATGAAACATATATTTTGTGTATTTAAAAATATTTTTCTACTAAAAATCTTTTATCCTAAGAAATAGTTTTCTTTTTCCAAAGCTTTCAATAAGGTAAACTACAATATCGTAATAGCTTTAAAGATGTTCACAAATATCTTTCACAAGACCTTTTTTTTTTTTCTAAAACTTTTAGGTAATGAAATAGAAATTTTCTAACTATATTTTTCAAACTCTAAAAAAATTATCTTATTAGACGACTTGTCATTATTCTCAACATAAGTATAAGGCCTACTCTTTAAATTTTCTAAAAGAAAGTAAACATATTTTGGAACTAGATTTTTTTATATTATTTTCCCCCATCCCCCCATTGTTTTTTTTTAAAGTTTCATTGGTTAAGTTACTAATATAGTTCAAACTTGCTGTCTAATCTTATTGATACTTAAAAACATCAAAAAAAGTTCATGTGTTTTGAGGACAGTAATGAAATCAAATAATCCTTAAAAAAATGCTAATATTTTTTAAAAAAATATTCAGGAAGAACGTAATTATAGAATATAAGTTTCTATCTTGCGAAAAGTTCAATGACAGTCATGTTTTGATTGTTGTTTTATGTCATCAGTATATATAATTTGTATTTATCAAACCTCTCCTTTTCTTTATAAATATCATTCGAACACAGGTTAATTTTTCAAATTAATTTCTCCTTTGTTTTATCATAGTTTTATTGGAGATCATGCGTGGAATAATATAGATGTATTTGTTTTAAGATCTAATAGAATGATTTATAAAAAAAAAGCCTTAATTTTCTTCTATATTCTGTATAACTTTTTTTTCTATCCATGCATTAAGAGGAATAGAGTTTGATGCATTTAAAAACATATATCTTATTCTTTATATAAGACTTAAATTTGTTTTATTCGGTTGATGTTTTTTACTCTGCGAATTCCCAGCTAGTATCCTTGCATGCAATTCCAATAGCCGCTTAAAAAGTGAAGAGTTACTAAAACCGAAACATGCACATACAAATATGTTTTTCTCCGCGTTGGAAACCACTTTTTGTATATGTTGCGAGGAAGGTCTAGCGTGCCCTTTTAACGCGGTAGAAGAGAACGGGGGTTGGGGTAGGCAGACAAAGGATGAGGGGAGGGCAGGGAAAATAAACTCAACAAAAAGAGGAGGGGGCCGGAGCCCAGTGCGATTGGGGCGCCACAACGCGTGCGCATCCGGGGAGAGAATGGAGCGTGCGTATGGAAAGGTGCGCAGATGCGGTCCTTCCACCAAGAAATATGGCGGCAATCTACTGGCGTCTGTGGTGCGTGCGGCGTGAATAAGGATCGTCTTTCGGCCCCAAGTGAGTTTTTCGAATGCTCGGATGAACTGAAACCCTACCCCCGATGAACGAGGAAATGGCCGAGTTGGTGGGCCGCGAGCGAATCTCCCGGGTGGTGGTGGTGTCCGTGGAGCAAGAGAACAGCGCCCCACCACTCGAGTCCGTGGTGTCTCGGAACGCCGACTCCGACGACGAAGAGGACGCCGTCGTCGACAACGTGGAGCCAACCGTGGATCTTCTCTCTCGATCCGACTCCGAGGAGGTGAGCGGCAACATGATCGAAGCGTCCGATTTCCGATCGCTTTCTGAGGGATCGGCCTATGCGAGTCTCAACGGTCGGCTTAGCCCAGGCTTCTCGACGGCCTCCAGCTACGCCACGCTGACTCCTTTGCAGCCGTTACCTCCCATCTCCACTATGTCGGACAAATTCACTCACTACGCTCATCATGGCAACGTTAGTGGAAGCTTCACCCTCATGCAGAACAACCTGGGGATGAACTTCCAGTACGAGAAATTAGGATCCATGGGGGTGATGAACATGAGCCCGACCCTCGGAGTGACCCACGCGTCCGCAGTGTCGATGTTGGCGGCGAACGGACTGGGCTCCCAATCGCCGCCGTACTCACAGAACGGCATCCACACCCCGGAGAAGTCGCTGAGTCCAACAGGGTTCGAGACATATTCGCATCGTGACCTGGGCTCACCTCAGAGCCCAGCTTTGCACACCCCAACTTCAATGATGCAGACTCTAAATGGCCTTAATGTCCCTAGCAGTCCCCCACCCGCCCAAATACAAGTACCTAGTCCACCGAGTAAACCCTCTCCTCCGGTACCCATGACTGTACCAGTGGTCAGTTTGGCCCCCTCGGCTGCCCTCAATGTTGCCCTATCCCTCGCATCGGCAATTCCAGTGCCGGTGCATGTGACTGTCCAGCCGGCGGCCACCATCGTGAGCACGCCGCCGCAAACCCAGCAGGTAGTTGTGGCCACTCCGGTGGTCCAACAACCTCCACCACCACCACAACAGCAGCAACAACAGCAACAACAACAGCAATCTCAGCCTCAACAACAGAATTCTCAAAGCACACCCCCGACTAAGACCGTGATGGTGGCCACCGCGGTCTCTCCATCCTCAGCAAAAAGCAGTGGGGATGAGGTCGAAGAAATCAACACCAAGGAACTGGCGCAGAGGATTAGTGCGGAACTAAAGCGCTACAGCATACCTCAAGCGATATTTGCCCAAAGGGTGTTGTGTAGGTCCCAGGGTACGCTCTCAGACCTGCTGCGAAATCCAAAGCCATGGAGTAAACTGAAATCGGGGAGGGAGACATTTCGCAGGATGTACAAATGGCTTGAAGAACCTGAGTTTCAGAGAATGTCTGCCCTTCGACTGGCAGGTAAGGTGCTCTCCCTTTATCTTCTTTGGAAAAGATCTCTGCCAATAGAAGTATTTCTTTTATTCAATAGTATAAAATTGTCTTCTAGCCTTTTGAATAGAAAACATTCATTTTCATAAAAATAGCAGCTGACAACAAACTTTCTGCACCTCTAGCTATGAAAGTTGATAATTTTATTTATTATATATTCCTTTATATTCTATATTGTTTTTGTTAGAAATCACACTAACTGTGATTTATGCTTTTCATGTTAATCATAGTTTTAATCCATACCTGACAAGTGTTCTGTAAATATTAAGTTATACAAAATAGTTGGGTACAAAATTTTATGACTCAGTTGATGTTTATTTCCATGCTAATCATGTCATGTAATTTTTACGCTTTAAATTGTTGATATGAAACAATGCATTGTGGAAATTTATGTCTTTTATCACAGGTTTTATCTTTTTTTATTTTTAAAACATGTTTATAAGTATTATGAAATAAAATAAAAAAAAACTTTTAGCATTCTGCATTATAGCTGACTATCCACAAAAAGTTTTGATATTTAATATTGTTGTGGTTAGGTCTGTATATTTATGCTTTGAATAACAAAACTGTTTCTTCTTTATTTTACTCAAAATACAAGAAATGTCATTTATGCTATACGTTGTGTTGCATCAATGAATAAATTTATTTTATAAACTTATTTTTATGAAGAAGAATTAATAATTAAGAGTTGAGATTACAATAGATAAAATGTTAAGACATTTAAAAAGTATTTTTAGAGAGAGTTCTCTTAAAAGCAACTCTTAGAGCAGTACAAATAATTTGGAGCCAATTGATAAATAAGCGCACGTGCTCCTCTAGACAGGATTCAATCAAGTATTGGAAAATGAAACATGGACGCATGGTTTCAACAATAAGTACAAAAACTTTACTGATTCAATAAGAATTGATTACTTTTATTTAAAGACTCATTTGAATTTTATTCCAACTACAAAAAATTTTACTTGATATTCTTCTCAATAAATATTTAGATTAAAATTACAAGTTTCGTTCTGTTAGTATAATTAAAAATAAGGTCATTGTTTTCATAGTAACTAGGGATCAATAAGCTATATCTGTTAAAATATATGATTATTTTTACTTTACTTTTCGTTTTTTAAGGTATGGGGTAGTAATTTATGATTTCATTTTTTTCTGTAGTTTTCTTACAAATGCTTTAAAAAACTTTTAAACTCTCTTTTCCTTAACTGGATGTCTTACAGTTTTATTCAAATAAAACTGATATAAGTAAATAAACCACATTATTTTCCTGTTAAAAATACTTTTGTACTCAAACAACTAAAATAGCTTGAATAGCAATAGAATAAAAATATTTCGTGTATTCAATATATATTTTGCTTGCTGAGAAATTCCCTTAAAGTCATTCTAAAAATACTCTTTTTCTGAGAAATTCTGTTCTAGGGCTTCTCGGCATGCTAAGTCTCCTCGCAATAGAACAATTGTACAGAGAATTTCCTTGTGTTTATATGAGAAGAAAGTTTTATTCAGTCTTTTTAACAATGAAGCAAGGGGCACGTTTTGTGATTTAATTTTATTTTATTGACACAGTTCCACTTTTTGAAAGTGGAAAATTGTATATGGAGCTTAGAAATTTCATGCGTTTCAAAAATCGTAACCTAATCATTTTATTTTCATGTGTTTTTAAAGAATAACTCTTTCAATAGTCATTCAGTTAGCAAAACAGCTGAAGATAGTGTTAAATACTAAGATGTTTTGAAAAGTATCTTCTTTCATCTTCTAAAGACATTTTTTGTCAATTTACGATGATACTTTGTGTCAGAAAAGAATCGGGGATGGAACTAACAGAAAAACGATGGTCTTACTTGAGTCATATAAAATTAATCTCTCCTAAAATACCTTATGTGTTATTTTAAGAAAATGCGATTAATAACACATTTCAATGCGATCACATACTAGTAATCTTGTGAATTACAGTCTTGACGATTTAAATAGCCAGTTATACACAATGAATGAAGGTGTTTCAAAGGCAATTATTTTTTTTTACCCGTGTGTGTTACATAAGTTGTATAAAACTATTTAATTTTTTTATACAAATATAGTTAATAAATCTAAATTGTAAAGAAATGTAATGGTTAATTATCTCAGAAAGCACATTTCTATTAAATTCAATGAACGTATTTTAAAGAATGAAATATATATATATATATATATATATATATATAAATTAAGTTGAATAATGGCTGAAAGGAGTTACAGTACATAATATCTAAAAATTTTAACTTTGAAAATGCTAGATTTCTTATAAAAAAAGGGAAGGTAATATACAGTTAGATTTTAAAAGATGATAAGTAAGATAAAAAAAAACATCGTTTTACTGATTATAATAAAAAATTGCATTATTTAACAATTATTAAGTAACACTTTGGAGCCATAAATTGTTGTGAACATTTAAATGTGTACTGATTCTTATTTATTAAATTTTATATGATAAAGGTGATGCATTTATTTAAATATATTGGTAGACTAATGTTTGATATTGATGAAGGATTATAATGACGATGCATGGAAAATTGATACATACATTTTAATATTGTAAAAAAAAAGTGGAGCTGTTGAATATGTTCCTAGATTACAGTTGACTATTATCTTTAAACTAAATTGCAATATTTTTCAATTCATTAAGGGTTCATTTGTAAAATTCATTAAGTTCATTAAATCCTGTTCAATAATTATTAATTTGAAAAATAATTTTTCATCAAATGAAAAAAAAACAATAAGTGTATCTGATTTCAAGCAAAAGCACATGATATAAGAATAATCAAACAATGCTTCAACTTTTTTAAATACAAATTTGTTTAATCTTTGAGTAAGATGAATCATTTTTAAATAGATCCATCTAAATACATTGAAATCAAATGGATAATCTTATACAAAAATTAATATCTTAGAAGTTTTAACTTTGAATGATTCAAAGAAAAGTAATACTCAAGAATATGTTAAATAATTTATTTTAACAGCAGTAATTAATAATCAAAAGAAAGTCGATTTTCGTATGTAACTACATATGTTCAAACCAACTATTGTTTAAATAGAATTTGTAATAAAGATACACTTATATAGTGTTTTAGTCACCTAATTTTAAATGTGCACGAACATTTTTCTATTTACTTACTTTCCAATTAAAATTAAAAACACATTCAAATTTCGGATATTTTTTTAATTATTTAAGCGTACATTATATATTTGCATAGGTCTGAATTATTTCCAAAGATTTAGGTTTATTTCCTGTTTCAGTTTAAAATACATGATACCAATGTTCTGTTAAATAAAAGTAGTATCAAAGAACATTTGTGACAAAAAATTGGATTAAGTTGACTCTAATGCGTAGTAAATTAATGTTTTTTTTAATTGAATCAAAGAAGAATTACAGTAAACTTTGATAATGCTCACAGAAATTGTTAATTCAGCATTTACTTAGATTATGCAGCAAATTAAATTATGTAACATAATAGAGAGAAAAAAGAAAACTAATCCTCTACTCTATTAAGAATACAAAAAAAAAAAAAAAAAAAAAAAAAAAAAATCAGAAAAAATCTAAAAAGTTGTTGAAAGTATAGATGTGATATTTGTTACGCATTTTATTAATTAATTTAGTATTATAAGCACTATCAATTAAAAGATAATCATATTAAAAGAAACAGTTATAATGAAATGCAAAAATAATTTTTACTGTCAATTGCAATTGTAAAATCAACTTTTTTGCAGTCATTTATATTTAATATCACTCATATGAAGATTTCTATGAGAAAAAAATAAGACCATTTAATATAAATAGATTATAAAAAAATACGAAACTAAAAGTAATCGTAAGAAGAAGAGAAAGAAATAAGAAGAGAAATAAAATTTTAGAAAATAAGATGACTGGCAAAATATTTTAGTATTTCTTCAACACATGCAACAACCGCATTGATTTACTGTTATTTTATGTCTTTTTCCCATATAGGGATCGTATTTATAGCTTAATAAAAGATGATTGTCATTTTTGGTGCAGACATACTGTTATTATTTATATCGCGATGCTTCTCATCGAGTTAAAACCAAAAAAGAAACATATAATCATATACATAGTAGCAAAAAACATACATATAATCCCATTTTTCTTCTTCTGCTTTGTTTAGAAAATAATTCTTGATTATTCGAATACTAAATGTATTATTTTAATTAAATACAAATAGCAATTACCGAGGAAACAAGGCATTTAAATGTATTTATCTTTAAAAAAATGTACCTAAAATCGTTTTTTCCCTCGAAATTATTTTTCTTTTTGAGTACGATCAATGCATTTCAATGTAATTTGCTTTGAGATCTTTATTTATTTTTAATGTAAACAGCTAAAACCAATTAGTTCTTTCGTACTGAAAATTAAAATTCTAGATTAAACTCTATTAATTTGAATGCTCTTTAGGAAATCGATTGGTAGCAAAAATAAAGTGAATGTCAGAAAATTGTTCATTTAGGGAGCATCTTGCAATTACAAAACAACCAATGTGAATTTGTATTTCAAGTTCACATCTAATCATGTTAAAAGTTTTGAATAGTGTTTACACCCCTTACAAAGCGAATAAAAGTTTTATATCTTGTATTTGGTGTTACAAGATATCAAAAGAAATACACCCAGCTCTTTTTACATTGTTTTCAACAATGTGATCCAAGAAAAACGATGGTTATAAACCTGATTCTTTCTAATGCTATGTAGGAGTTTTATTGGTTTATAATGCAACCTTTTCATTTACAAATCCTTTTTTAAACATTAATTCGAGCGTATAATGGGACTTTAACCCTTTATCAACCGCATTATAATTTACTGCAATTTATTATGCAATATATTTTTTTTAATCACTACATTGAAAATTAAGGGATATACATAAAAAAAATACTCAACTTTTGGAAATTTAATCCCTTAGAGCTAATTAATTAATAAATGATATGCAACTGTAAAATTAATTTTAAAATTAATTGTTTAATTGTTTAATACACTTTTTACTTAAAATAAATAGTCAAATCATTTTCTAAGGTCTTCATTAACATACAAAAAAATTAAAAAATAAGACACTTACCTTTTGACATTAACTAATTTTTCGTAACAAAAATGACAATCTTCGCAATTTGATGAAAACGTTGTCAGCTGAAAACGCAATTTCTGCTATAAAACTATTCGCCTTCCCCGCTAAAATACTCATCATAGAACCCGTGCTGTCATATATTTTAGAAGAGCGGATATCAAAGAATATTTCTGCTAATTATTGTCAGAGTATTAGCAAAACTGGTTATTCTATGTCATTTTAAAGTGAGTGGTACTTATAAGTAAGTAACGTCGGTAGATAAAGGGTTAAACTCCAACGCCATTTGAAGATTTGCTTAGCTGGCCACTAAAAATTATATATAGAATCAAGAAAGCAAAAAAAGAGAGAGAGAGAGAGAGAGAGATTTTCTGGTGAAATATTCAGCACCCAAAAATATTTTGAAAAGCAATTTATTTACTCAAAACGTCATTACCGAAAAAAATTTTCATTGGATTCAAGCATTGTGAATGGGGTGTCAATCTGTTTTGGTGAAGATAGATTTTGATTCAACTCGACTTAAGCAAATGAATACAATATCAAAAAGTAGTGACAAATAAAAGATTAATGTGCTAGTATTTTCAGCTTAAAGTTTTTATTCCTTCTTCAGGTAATTTGTACAGATTTCTAATTCTATTTTAGCTATTGTTTATATTAATGTTAAGCATAAAAATGTGTTACATTAAGTGTGTGTAAATGTTAAATACAAAAATGTTATAATATGTGTGTTAAATGTATAACTTATAAATATTTAAATTTATACACATATATCTGAGAATTTATAAAGATGAGCTTTAATATTTTTTTTCTGTATCACATTAAATAAGAGGATCTTTATTTCATCTTACGTGACTTTTGAATAACACAGAACGCATGCCCCTTTTTACTATACTAATTGTGTTTTTTTGCATGATTTTTTGTACGATTATGTAACAAAAGAATTAAGTATAATATATTATATAACAATCCCAGAAATTTTAATGTTATTATTATAAATTAAACTCGAGTTGCTTTTTCAAAATAAAAATACTTTACAATCTTATACCAAAACGTTTTTTATACCTTGTATTATACAAAATTTGCTTATAATTATTTCAAAAGCATTTGGAAATAATACGAATTAACGTTCAAATTAATACGTTATGGAATACTGTTAGCAGTGGAGTAACGGAGAATACTAGCCCCCAGCAAAGTCAGGATTTGGGCCCCAAGCCAGATCTTACAAAGGATTGCAACACCATATCCTTTGGGCCTTCTAGAATCTTGCCCCCTCCCTTTCTGCGATGGAGGGGTGAACGTTACGACACTTGTTCTTAGTTAAAAGGATAATTATTTCTAAAATTCTACGTAAATGTTTTGTGTCATCCCTTGCTGAATAATGAATTGTTAATATTCCCGTCAAAATTAATTTAAGATTTTAGAAAAATGTAAAATTATATATAATTTAGAAGGAACCCTATGTTGATGGTAGGGTCAGTTTAGCGAAAAAAATAAAAATATAATTTCTTTTATAACATAGCAAATAAAAATTAATAATGATAGTGAAGCAGGTTTAACCATTTTAAAATCACTGTCATATTTTTAGTTAAATAGTCATTCCATTTCTTAAAATAATTTTAAAAATTTAAAAAATTATTAGAAAACATAGATTTAATTATTTCAATAAAAAACTTGAGAATTTTAATAATATATTAAATTTATAGAATTTCCTAGAAATATTTGTAAAATAAATTACAAGCCAATCTGTTAAAAGTTTTACTATACACACAGCTCTAACATTCTACTGCCTTCAACTTTCTCCAGGCATCATTTTTTATATTATTCTTCAGTTGTCTGTTCAAAAAGAACTCTTGATACTCAGAATGTTCACAAGAATCCAATGAAAGTTTCTTTTCTCCGTGTATACATCTCTTTAATATTCACAAGTATATTTCACCGTTCTTGCAATTTTTCAACTTCATGAATATTTTGAAGGTAATTATGTACGTGCAGACAGCAGAAAGTACTCGTAACTTGTACAATCGTTCCAAGGGAACTGCGATCTCATTAATATTCCAAAGAAATGAAAACAATGCAAGATAAGACGTGACGTATTAATCAGAGACATTCTGCGTTGAAAGACGAAAGGAATGTTTTATCTTTTCTCTTTTACCCAGGCAGTTGGGAAAATGCCAAAACGATTTACACAGCCATCTTTTTCTGAGCTTTAAATGTAAAATTGAATGCGCAACAAATCCTTCCATTTGAAATTTTTAGCGTTGCTTATCGAGGTAAATCTAAGTTATTTTTTTGTCGACCCAAAACTTTCTCAACAGGGTGAAACAATAGCTTCCTTTGAAAGCACTCGATAAAAAGTGTTTTTGTTGCACTAAATAAAACAGCGATTTATCATAAACTATTTAATAATAGAAACTATGTTGTACTTTAAGTTTTTATGAAGTCTTACAATCGTAGCGGATTATATTAACAGTTCATTTTAAATTAAAATGCAACATTTGGTGTGCATTTCCTTCAGCTAAATTGAGCAATATAATATGCCTTACAAATTAAGGTTTAATTGTTTGTTCAATGTGTTTATATATAATCTATAATTAACATAAACCTTTTTAACTTCAGTAAAATAAAACGTTCCTTATAAAACGAAAAATGTTGTTAGAATGAAATTTTATACATTTCGAAATGCCCCCCAATGTAATTTTAATCTTCATTGATAAATTAGTTTGTGCATGGAAGGAAATCAGACACATACTATTATTAAATATTAACTATAAATGCATTAAGAATACTATGTAGGGAATAAAAAAAAAGAAATAGAAGTAAATAGAGTACATTAAATCTTTTAAACTTAACGATGCTATTCGATTTATCATTTAGACATTAAACATAATCTTGTTCTAGTCATAGTCTAATAAAAAAATGGGAAAATTTTTAATTTCAATTCATATTAAATCTTCGCACACTGTGTGAAAAGAAAAAAAGAATCAACCCATTTTAAAAATAAAATCGCAATGTAATTTAAATAGCTTATTCATACTAAAGTTTAAAATTAGAGTATTAGTAAGAATATGTGTTGCAGCATCCTTTCAAAGGATTTGCTTTTCTTTCTATTTCCATTTCAGTGTGCGTCAGTAGCACAATATACATTTCCACGATTTACTTCCACTAATGGAAGTTAATTGAATAACTATTTTATTTTACTTGTAGTACAATTATGCTTAAGGAAATAGGAAACATGGCAATTATAATCTACTGGAATGGTTAATACCAAATGCGCTGTCATTTACCTCGTAATAGAAAATTCCTTTAAGCCTCTTCAGATAATAACGCTTGACTGTTATAATTTTTTATTGATTCATTGTGAATTTAGAATTTTAATGACATTCATTGGATCTATATTGGGAAAGGGAGATTCTACCGTATTTTATCAACATATTAATAAAACAGACGTCTCAATGGAACTAAAAGATTTACATATTTGGGGAATAAATATTTATATAAAAATAAAAAAGATTGCAATCCATACTAGAGTGCTTTATTATTTTTCTAAAGAAAAATTATGTTTACTAAATTCCATTTACTTTAAAGAAAATATTGTAAAATTTAAACCGGAAGTATATACGTTTCAGAGCAAGGGTTTGTTCCATTTGAGATTCAAATATGCGGTCCTTGGAAATAATTGTTAAAGTAGTGTTCCATTACAACTTGAAAATCGTTTCCTGTTTGCACTTCCGTACAACGATCCGTCTGGACAATCTTTAAGTGAACTTGAAGAATAACTCTTCTACTTTTTTATTTGCACGGAATGCATCAATTAATCTTGGTTACTGAAACCCCAAGATCAATATTGCGTTTTTTTTTGGAGCAAAGGTATTATACCGTAGCTCAATAAAAGTGAGTGTCCATAAACGAAATGTATATTATTTTTACATATATTATTTATCCTGCGAGATATGCTTTCAATAAAACAAATATTGAGACCTTTTTGCAGCTCTTTCCAATATAAAGATAAATATAAAATGCATTTCCTACTTTTTCTTTTAGAAATGATTTTTCAATTTCAACATTTCAAATCGTTTAAACAGTTAACTTGAAAATATATACAAATTTATAATTCATTTTTTAAAACTGCAAAATGCTTTTTTAATGTAATTTCATTTTCATAACAGATTAAAATAATACCTAAATAAAGTGGTTTTTATTCAAAATTTTCATTACGTAGAAAAAGTTTCATTAAACGTAGTGTATCTATGTCATTAAAATAATTGTCCTATAGTTTTTTTCAAAATATTTTAATAGAAAATGTATCTCATACTAAATGCTTTGTAATTTTGTATCAATTATTACTAAAAAATTCTTAAAAGTAAAAGCAAAATGTTCTAAAAAATATTTTAAAAATTATTTTTTACTATTCTTTTTAAAGTAAAACCTGAAACCTATATATATCGAAAGATACTCGCTTTGGTATTTCCTAACGTTTTAATTATCTTAAAAGCATTGGAAAGGTAATGACATGCTAGTTACATTTCTTTTTTCTTTTGTTCTTTATATATAACTTGTTTGATACAACTAAACATACAAAAGATTTTCTAAGTCCCGAAAACTCAGTTTTTTAAATTTATTTTGAAGTATTTTGTTTTAAGCATCATGTGTAGTAATTTTAAAACTGCGCATTTAACTTTTTCAAATTAATTGAAACCAACATTTAAATAAAAGAAATTCAATTAATAAATTTTAAGGTTCTTAGTGGTAATTCATTTTTTAATTTCTCTTTATAAACACTAAATTCTTGTTTTATTATTGTTTTCATTTCCAGAACTCTTTTTAATAATCACGCTCTTAAAATTTTATTTCATGAAGAGTAGTAAAGTTATATAGTTTCTAATAATATTTGTATTTATCTTGATTTAGATGAATATTATTATATATATATATGTATATATAACTGATATTTCCTCATATTTTTTAAAAAGAACTACTAAATAGTATATATTTATCTAGGTTTCATAAATTAAAACTTCCATTCAGCATAAAATATTAATAAAATTCACACATCAGTTTACTGCATTTATTACGTAATCTGTTATAAAGTAAATAAGCTTAAAATATATAAACTATATTAATACGTACATACAAGGGGGGGGGGACATCATTTTTATGAAGTTATACAATCGAGTATTTGCAAATTCAGGCAGAACCAATTGAAACTAACCTTGATAACTAATCAACTAAACTTTATATAATCAGTTACAACTTTATTTGAATTGAATATTTCAATAACAACTTGAAAATTTCTAACTCAGTGCCAAATGGAAAAAAAACCACATTAGTAAATATTTTGTACTATATCAGCGAATCTTTTATATACACACTTTTAGAGTGTGGTATACATTCCACACACGTACAAGCATACACACACACAAGCACACACACATCAGTGTTTCTCTAAACGCACTCAATTGATAATCAGTTAACTGAATTTGAAGTACTCAGAAATATTTTAATGTTTACAGCTCTAGATGCATTTATAATTATAAATGTAACTTTCTAAATATTTAATCCACAAAAATTTAGTTCATAATTTGAAGTTTTTCTGGGGACTTAACTTCAGAATCACTCTTCAGATCTTAATGTTGAGAATGGAAACTCATGACCAAGTATCAGTTTCAATTGTTTTATATTTATCATTTAACTATAAACATCCAAATAGAATTGTTAGAGTTAGCTATTACATATATATATATATATATATATATATATATATATATATATCTCAATACAGCTTTTTAAACCTTTTTAAACCAAAGTTATCTAAAAAATAAGTTTTAAGTTCAGGACATTTATAGAACTTCCTGAAAGAACCTTGAACATATTTCAAAACTTTTTTTATTAAAATTACGCCAGTTTCTATGCAAAGTTGCATTTTTTCAGCAGTAAAAACTTTTAGGAAATCCACTGATCGCAGAACTCTGCAAAAAGTTGAGGAATTTTTATATTCTATTGTATTAAAGAGTGTGTATATACGTTTTTTGAAATTTAAAACGTAAATGACTGAGAAAACTATTTTTCGGGTGGAGGGGAAGATTTCCCTTCTGAATCTAAAAATTAAGGTTTAGGAGTTAGATTAAAGAAAAATACTTAACTATGAGCAACGTGCAAAAATTTTCTATTCTTACTATGCAAATAAAGGATGTATGAGTTTCACACATAAAGCATATATGTGCATAGGATTTCATTTAAGAAGGAATATATTTTGTTGGAATTTCTGTGGAGTTAGTATTTTTCCCAATAAACTTATAACTGTTACTCATCTAGAAACTAATATTCATTTCTAAATATAAAAAATATATTGCAAGCTGCTATGAAAAATGAGATTGAAAAGCTCGTATTTGGAAACTGGACTATGAGATTATGACTTATAACTAAGATTTTCTCTGTATGACAAAAAATATTTCCAAACGATGTGTGCATAACATTATATATATATATATGTTATATCGTTTGGAAATATTTTTTGTCATACAGAGAAAATCTTAGTTATAAGATATATATATATATATATATATATATATATATATATGTGTGTGTGTGTGTGTGTGTGTGTGTGTGTGTGTATATATGTGTGTGTGTATGTGTGTGTGTGTGTGTGTGTGTGTATACATTACCATAAAAGCATTAAAAACTATATTCACTTAAAACTTGTACATTGAGTTTTGGCCCAATCTACGTAAAACGTAAGCTCATTTGATACATAAATACGATTTTTGAGCTTTATCTGCGATGAATGGTAAAATTTTATTCATATATGTATTGAAAAACTTCTTTTTAAATAAGTTATTTATAATTAATTATCAACAAATATTTTATTTCGCAATTATATTTAGATATCTCTATTCGTTGGATCATGAAATGTGTGCTCCAAGAAAAAGGGGGAAGGGGAGTTGCACTACTTGTAAAACATTTTTATACATAACGGGAAGAAAAAAATTATTTTTAAAACGCGTATCCCGTAATGTATTCAATAATTACAATTTTATTTTAAGATTCCTATTTAAAATGACCAATTTGTTAGATATGATGGCACATACTATATAAAGCAAAAATGGGATCTTTAAAAAATACAGCAGGCTGTCGCAAATGTAAAAGAAAACAATTTATCCGATTCAATGAACCAAATGAAAAGAGTTATCACTCTATAAAAAAACTTCTTGTTTATATTCCAGTTACAGATAAAAACAATGAAGTCTGAAGCCATTACTTTGCTCTTATCAAGCGCATACATTTTGTTTATCGAGAATTCTTCTCGAGCCACAGGCGCTGATTATAACAAAGATACCGATAGAAATCGTTTTCTCGTTCAATCATAATCTTCATCGCCTCGAGAATGTACTTTATTCTTATCGCTTAATTCAACACATGGATCGATTACAGAGTTGAGTTTCGGAATGCTCAAAGCATCATTCTGCTTAACAAGGGATTTTTATCCTTCAGCTAGAAAACACTTTTATGGCATATTTGCTTGTGTTTAATCAAACATCTTCGTGAATCAGGGATGGGAAGGTATTACTGCTCAAAGACGTGAAAAAGTTAAATAAAAGATCGCTATACTCACTAGCCCATTATCTCATTCTGTTCTATTGATATAAATAATGTATGTAAAACTAGTATTGTGCATAAAAATCTGAAAAGTAGAATAAAGGAATTCTACTAATTTTTTGTCATTTTTCTCAGCTATCTTTAATTTTAAAATCTAGGGAATGTGCTAACAGCATTTAACTAAATAGCCTATGCTTCACTGATGTAATCTTATTAAACAACAGATTTTTATGACATATCGTGCAAATAAATTTACACCATAAAAATGTGCTATATGTACTTGAACTCCCCCTTTAATTATTTTAGTGGTGTAACGTACGTCCCCACATCGTGGGGAGAGAGAGGCCAGGATTTTAGGGGAGCCAAAGCCTGACTGACGTCGAGTACGGCTTGGGGCTCAAACCCTGACTTTGCGGGGGGCGGAGGGAGACTAATATTATCCGTTACGCCACTGAACTATTTTAATTATTTTTACCCTCATATAATTATTTGGTATTCAAAAATTCCTTTTTGTATTATTACGAAATTCATCTTATATTTCACATTCGATCTTTAAGTCACTGAAATATCTTTTTTTCTAAGAGTATGTAGTTATATTTAATACACTCCGTAAATATCATGAAAGTGACTAAACATTTGTAATACGAATCCAAACTTTGGGTTACATCTAATTTCTTAAATACCCATCCTACTTCCCATAATTTTAGTGCAGATTCACCCGAGTTCTATGCATTGAGCTGTGAGTGTTGAAATTTTTATAAATATGTTTCAATATCGGAATCTGAATTACTGCGATTGAAAAATAAACGATATCAAACATTTTTATTGATGAATTGGTTTTGCCTGAAATGTGTTCATTTTTCCATTTATTCATTTCTGCTTAGGATTTGGGTTCATAGTTAGCTTTTAAAAAAAAACTAAGAGCAAATGATATATCTCAATAACTTATTAGAAAATTGTTTGAACCTTTCCTTTGTGAAAGTAATTTTAAAAATATATTCAATAAAATAATACATTATTTGAGTAAAACTAAGTATTAATTACCTATTTTCATTTATTTGAAATATTTATGGCAAATACTTTAAATGATTTTTATTCTTATTCAAAAGTCTTAATACCTAAATTATTCAAATATTATTCTAAAGTGTGTATATATATATATATATATATATATATATATATATATATATATATATATATATATATATATATATGTATATATAATATATTTTTACATTTTTCATACCATTTTCTATTTTTGGTAAAAACAAATGTTTAACATTGAACAATTTATCTCTTCTAGCATTCTTTCAAAAACCCATTAATCTCTTTGAACTTGCTTTTAAAACTTTAAGCAGCAAACCATACAATTAATTGCTACACAATAGTTATACAACAAAACATACTATTATAATAGAATGCGTATTAAAAGGATCAATTTTTATCAACTGTTACGCATAATTTTTAACTTCCATATTTGATAGGAAAAAATAAGTCATCCAGATTTCTTATATCATTGTGTATGGAATTTTGAACTTCCTAGCTTTATCATTCATTTCCATTTCGAAAATTCCAATAAATTCTCTTTCAATGGGAAATAATCGCGATGATGACAATGAAGTAAAAGAAAAAGTTAACATTCGTGACTCTTCTTTCTCGTCAGGAATTTTCTTTAAACATAATGAGTCTGCCTCACCCTTTTTCTCCCTTTCATCAGTTAAGTGCTATCACGAGGTTTACACACTCACGATTACAGAAATGTGTCATGTGCACTAGCTATTTTTGGAAGTCTGTAAATTGCCAAATCTTCTCTTACATCGAGATACTATTTGTGTTTAGGATTTAGTCAACTTAATATGTATTTCATAAAATTTAGATTTACGTCTTTGTCTGGTGCATTTAGTTTGACTCTGTAAAATGTCTATTCGAAATTTCAATCGCTGAAGGCCTTAATGTGTAAACTAAGACTAAACAGCAATATTTTTTCCTCAATTATATGTTGTGGCTGCTTTCAGATTTATATTTTTCACTCAATATTTTACATTAAAAGAACTTATTTAAATAGTAAGGTAGATATTATTCAAGTAACTAATACATTTTCGATATGAGTATGGCAACAGCCTTAAGCTTTTTAAATCTTTAATTTACTTTTCAAAGTGAAAATTTTGAAAAGCTATATTTTCATAATAAAAATGCATTTTAAATCAGATTTTTCATATCCATGTAGATGTTTAACACTAAAAAAAATGAAATTCTTTAACCAGGTGCCATTGCATGTAGTATTGAAAAAATAAATGTCTTTAAATCTTCATTTTTCGTTTATCAAGTTATATAATCATGGAAATCGTTCGCATCTAAACATTCAAACGGGAATAAATTTAATAATGATTTAATCAGCATATATATTGGATGCTCTTCTTCCCCATCAACCCAAAAGCATCTTAGTTTTTTTCCTGCTGCATTTTTGGACAGAAGTATCTGAATTTAAAAGCCGCCAATGTCACCTCCTAAATTCTAGATTTTCTTGTGACACGCATTTGCAATTAAGATTTTATGGTCGGAGCCATACAAACGTAGCCATGGCAAGGTGCCAATGATAAGGAGTGAGAATAACTTTAAGGGTAGCTAAATGAAATAGAATTGAATAAACGAAGGAGATATTCTACATATTAAATGGTCAAAAAAATTTTTAATCGTATAAATTACAAATAGGACTTTCTTCATATACAAATACAGTTTTGGATTAAATGTTATGGGTTTTTTTATCAAGAAAATTTGATTGGAATAAATGCCTAAGTAGGCAAAAAGTTTATATTTTTGTGCTTTTTTCCAACATGTTTCTTTATTTTATACAATAACTTAAATATCCTCTAATTTTATGAGAGGTTTTTGAATCCTTCCTTATCAATCATGTAAATAATGAAAATTAGAGATGAGTTTTAGAACTCAATAGTGACAGACATTACGTGCGTTTTAAAATTATCAAATATCGTTCTTGTAATAAAATAATACTATGAATGTATACAACCCTTTTTACTACTCCACAGTATACCTATAAAACATAGAATTCTTTCAGGTTTAAAACCTTTAAAATAAAATCTGTTTATTTTCTTAATGAATTTTTAATAAAATCAAAAAATCACTTGTTTTTGACCTATTTGGAAGAATCTTAATTACTTATGTTTTGAAGCTATAAACATTAAAATGTGCTCACAATCATCTCTAATCTTTTTTTAGATACTTAGATTGTTGGGGGATTCTTAGTTTTTCATCACGCCATGGAGTTATGAGGTTTACATGTTTCTTTAAAAAGAATCCTTTCCCCTTTCTTTCATTGACAGAATAATCTTTTCTAGATCTCATATATATTCTTTTTCGCATATTAATGGGTTTTTTTATTACAAATTTGCGAAACATGAAGCTTAAGCCTCCTCCTCTTTTGTCTAATAAAGAAAAAAGAAAAAGGAAAACATTTGATATATATAATTTGACTGAAGTGTACAGTTTCATTGATTTTTCTTATTAGGCAAAACTTGAGTAAAATATCATGTAAAAAATCTTTTTCACCTTAAAAATATGTAAAAAAAGTATTTTGTCAATTATTGTTTAGAATATTAATACTTAAATACATACAGCAAAATGTGCGATGGGCCCTAACTTAAAGTATTAATGGTGGGGGTGGGGAATATTTATAAATTCACTTATAACGAATTCTTACTTCTTCAAGAAAAATTCTGAATTAATATTATAATAACTCTAAGTAAAATCAGTAACAATCAGAAGGAAAAGAAATAAAAGTGATTTCTACTCTTCTGTCTGAATTTTCCTTCGTGATTACTTTAATTTGTTACTTCACATCCATCAACAAGTAAAATACACTGCGACATTAATCAAAAAATGAAAATAATCACGCATCCACCTTGTGAACTATGTGGCCACGTTAGCTTTGGGGCCGGCGGGTTATACGTTCGAGTCCAGTGCCACGATGATCTGGCGTGTCGAGAAGGCTGATGCACACTAAATCTATCGAGGCTCAAAGTTCTTCTGTTGGTGTGGCGTGGAAGTTAGGAGAGAGAGTTCTAGCTCAGGTGTCATCCTCGTCCCTTAAATGTGGTTCAAAATTGCAAGGTCCGTTGCCAGTAGCCTCGTGTTTCTTTAAAGGACGACGTTAACGTAACTTTCACTCACTCATCCCGTAGATTATTAAGATAAAACACATCTCCATAATAAAAGTTATATCATTTGAGGTGGGCATATTTGACGAGTGTTACTGGTATCATCTTCATTTTAATCTGTTCGTGAGGATGATGCATTGAATAAAATTAATCAGAGATTAATTCATCAGATTAAGATTAAATTAAACAGAGATGATGGAAAACATACATAATTATCCCTAATTCAGTGTTTCTCAAACTTTCAATACTGGCGACCCAATTTTCAATCATAATTTTTGTCGTGCCCCCCTGTATAACAATAATGTATTTACTGCAATAAAAATGCACTTTGACGCTAAAGCTACAATGCGATCTCAATTATAATCCATTTAAGTATTAAATTTTGTATATGTTACTTTTAAGTAATATATATTTTAAGAAAATTACTTAAAATATATATTACTTACTTATTATGTTATTTTTCTTTCACTAATTCTTAAATTGGAACAGATCGCAAAATGATATATTTAATTAAAGATATATTTCCCTTAGCATCCATTTCTCAAAGTACAAATGTCATTAGAAAAGTAGTCTAGTCTATGTTGCTCTCTATCATATCCATCACATCTAGCATTATTGGGTACGTTTGCGTGAGTCTGGGCAACCTATCGGACGTCTGCGCAAAACATATAAAAATGCTTTTCCTCGTACAATTCCAGTCAGTTTTGGTGGACTTGATACTTCTATTACTACCGAATCTAGCTTGAATGTATATTTTTTAATTTGCACGTTAATTGTAATTCATGGTAATTAAGTATTTACGGCAGTAGATTAAAACAAAATCATACATACATTTTTAAGTCGTAAGCAAACATTCGACGATAATAAAGGATCAACAAGTACACATACGAGCATGGTTCCGAAAATTAAATCAAGGAAATATTCTCAAAAATACAGTACAGTCCCGCTAATCCGAACACGGCTAATCCGAACATCCGGTTAATCCGAACGGCTCCGCGGAAAAAATTTTATAATTTTAAGGACGAAAATCGGTGAATATTTCAATATAAAACAGTATAAACCTTAATTCAAAACAGTTCTTTATTTAATATTCACGCACTGTACATCAAGTTATGGTACAAATTTTAAAATGGAATAAACTACAGAACAGAACACTAATGTTTAGTATGAAAAATTGTACAACGTAACCCGTACTCCCAGTTCAAATAGTGATTTCGCTATTACTCCGGCTAATCCGAACAATCACGTAATCCGAACAGGGGTCGGTCCGATATTGTTCGGATTATCGGGACTGTACTGTACTTAAATTTTTGGATTTACTACTACTGAAGTAAATGATGGGGAAAAAGCCGCACCTCGTTATGTGTTAAAACTTACAAATCTGAAGACCAACATGTGAAAGTTGTTTTTAAAACCATGTAAAATCATTTAGCCATGTTGGCAAAGAATTTTAAAAAATATTTTTTGGATGAGGACAACTTGGGAACAAGTTACGAGTGAATTAGTGATCTATTTAAAGATACTCCAGAAGGGCTCTCAACTTCCGAAGAAGAAATCTTCATAGATTTCCCATCCAGTGAAAAATTAAAAGGCAATTTTGTAATAAATCGCTCTTTGAATTTGGGGTAGAGGTGGAGGATGAATTTTCTGCACTGAAAACAAAAGCACTTCGTATACTATTACCATTTTCATCATCCTACATTTGTTAAACCGGATTTTCTGCGGTGGCTGCTTTGAAGACAAAATATAGATCTCAACTAAATATAGAAAAATAACTCAGAGTGTCAATTTCTGATATTAAATCTTCCTTTGAAAGACTTTGCTCTACAAGACAAGCCCATGGCAGTCACTAATAATTATTAAACTTGTTCTTAATTTAGTATTAAGAAATTATTTATGAAATACCTTCTTCAGTACTGATACATCAAACGTATACTGGCTGAACCACCAGCTCTTCGCACCAGTTCATTTTTTTTAAAAATAAAACATTATTCTTGATATAATAGCTGAACTGTAAGGAGAGTAAAACTGCGTGCACGACATTGTATACAAAAATGTAAAATGATTTTTTTTTAGATAAATGCTACAATTGTAAATAACTGTTTAAAAGAACTGTAATTTTAAACCTCACAGAATTAGCATTTAGAATTAATGTTAAATAATGAAAAAGAATATAAAATCCCGATGAAAAAAAGAATAATTGTAAGTTACTTATTAATATTTAAAGCGAGAAGACTTCAAATGTTTTAACCCGGGAGCAGGCGCGCACTCGATACTAACGCTAATGGTAGTGCGGGGGGACTCAGCCACCCCAATCATTTGCTTATAATTATTCTTACTGTACTCGATACAAATCGGAATTCCTGTGAATAATTTAATTAAGAGAAAGTATACTTACCAGCTTTCAAGGACTATTCAATTTTTTTTTAAGATTTGATAAAAAAATCCAATAAAACTGAACTCAAATAATTCAAAGGGGCAAGACCTTAATAAAGGACGCAACTCAGAGACACTTTTCACTAATATTACAGAAATGTTATTTGCTGGCAAAATTGTCATATTTTGTTCAAGTTATTGTAGTTTTAATGAGCTTTCATAATCGAGTGAGTGAATAATAACGTCGCACTGTTCAGCTACACGAGGGCTTTTGGAGACAGACTTCGTAATTTTGAACCATGGTCAAGTGAAGCGGACGGTACTTGAGCTGGCCTCTTTTAACTACCACACCATTTCAACAAGAGGACGTTTGAGCTTTCGACAGATTTAATGTGCATCTCTCCCCTACACGGCGGGTCTTTAGTGGTGGGCTCGAACTCGTGACACCTTTGGTGATCAACAAATAGCAAGTTGAACTTTTTCTTTCTTGTGTCCTTTTGACAAGACGAACTGAACCTTGTGGTAAACTTATGGCTTCAAATTTTAGTTGATGGAGTTCTTAAGGAAGCATTTGAAAATTTTGCTTTCATTTCATGTTCATTGCGTTTCTCAATCATGAATAATATGCATTCTTTCAGGAGGTTCTTCTTTTTCTTGATCAGTTTCAACTTCCTTCAATAGAGATCACAGATACCCCGCGCCACTGCTCCCGGGTTAAGATTGTATTCAGAAAAAAATACGGATGTTCTAAAAAGGATTATGACGTTTTTCACTATGCTTTATATGTTTGAGAATACTCATAAAAATAAATCTTTGCCAAATAATCCTTAAAATCAATCAATTATTTTCCAAATATCATAAAACTCTTTATTATTTACAATTTCCCTAAGCGAAAAACAAACACATAAAAGATGGGAAGGAACTAATATAGAACTAACCAATACCAGTAAGTTTGAAGGTCGATCAAATGATTATTATGCTGCCTGGCTGAAAAGTGAATCATGTCTTCCTTTTCTTTCTACAACTAATGCACAGTATTTCAATAATAATTACAGTGATGAATTGTTTATCTTCTTTGAATTTTTCTCCGGGTCTGGGATTCGTTTTTTCTTTTAACGAGTAATATTTTATGTTAAAACGCAATAAAGAAATCTCTCATTGAGGAAATACAGCAAATTTAACAAAATGTTTTCTTTTTCTTTAAGTTGGTTTTGGGATCAAAGATAGCTATTTGATAACTGAAAAACGCCTGATGATAAAAATAAATTATATCAGTGTTGTTGTGTATTTTTTTTATTGTGGAAGAAAGTATTTTGTTTTACTTCTTTCCGGTTATTTTTTTTAATCTTTAAATTTTCGATATGCTCGCACCCCCTAGGGGGGGCGCCCCACACTTTGGGAAACACTGCCCTAATTAGCTTGTTTAATTTGATGTTTATTCGGAAAAAAGGTATTCATTTCTTACAAGACATTAATTCCGTAGTGTTTTAACAGTGGAGGAGCTAAAATAAATTTAAATATTTTTCATAATGTTCATTCAAAAAATTCAAAGGTATCACATCAAATATGCATATATAAAAGTCTAGAGAAAAGGAAAAGCAAATGACTTATTATTGGCAAAATATTACTCTGCAGAAGTGCATGCAGGCAACTGACAATTAATCTCTATTTTTTTTAAAAAAAAAACTATATTAAAATAATTGAAATATTTTAACTCTCTAATGCTTAATACTTAACTATAGATTTTTTAAAATTAGAAACGGTATATATATTAATTATGATAAGATAATTTAAAATGCAACTCAGAGTTAGCAAATGACATTTGTAACCAAAAAAAAAGAATCCAAAGTGAATGTGCTGTAAAACATTTAAAGGAATCTTCTTTTTCATGAACTGTGATAACATTAAGGAATCGAAATTGCTGCAAAAGAGAACTTGTGACGGGCTCACGCGTCTTTTCTTTAACATGCCCCTTAGGTTCTTTGGGTCAGAATTGATGGCAACTCTTTTCCAACCAAATCCAAGAAATGAAGTGTGAATGGAAATATCGGAACTTAGAGTAAACGAGATGGCAATGTAGGGCAATGTATGGCAATTGATGGCAGTTTGTGGCAGTTGATGGCAAGTAGAGAAATGTTAATATAGTTCATGGTTCAAGTTTGGATAAAGATACGTGGCGGTAAATAGAAGTTATAAGTGATAAAATATATGGAATAAAAGTTGCACACCAGTGCATGCAAATAAAGACAAGATTGATCATAGGACAATATTGGTTGATTCTTCAAACTGCAACAAGGTAGGATTGATTAATTAATATTAGAATCAGTGATTGAATTAGAATCGAGTTTAGGCGCATCAGTTATTGATAGTGGTCCCAATAAGATTAAATCGCTTATTATCTTTATATATTGTGTGTTGCGCATTTTTCCATCGCAGATTCTCTCACATTAATTATTATAATTTAATTTGTTAATGGTTTAAGTTGAATATCTTAATAAAGTCATATTAAGATAATACTTCCTTCTAGTTCTTTCGTTAATCCTACACCTCTAGCTCACGCTGACACTCCGAGAGATATTCTGCCAAGGGGGGGATATCACAAGCTCATTAAACCATTAATATTTGTTTTACTCCTACTTTCCTTATATCTACTGAAAACATTTCAACTCTTTTATTAGTCTCTAAATTGAAGAACAATGTTTTCCCTTTTTAAAACCATTAATCAAACAGTGCTCTCTAAGGAAATTATACTAAAACAAACTTGAGCATTACTTATGAGCCTTCTCTTTTGAGTGAAAAAAAAGCTCTAAACTTTCATTTATTAATCTAAAAAAAGATTTATTTATGCAATGCTTATAACTAACAATTTGAGAATTAACATCTATTATTTAACGTGAGTTGAAATCTGACGCATCTGTATCATTGTAGAAAACAAGGAGACAGACCATTGTATTGTGAATTATGGAGACTGCCGCTGTTTAATTTCAACTGGACCTCAAAGTCCTCACATGGCATAGTGTGGATGTTTAGAGCGTGAGGTTCCAGCTCAGGTGTCACCTTCGTCAGTTAACTGTGGTTCAGAATCACGACGCCTGTCGCCAAGAACCCATTATGTAGTTCAAATAAATAAATACAATAATTTAATAAAATCTATGCATGAAATCTGACTCGTCAAAGTGTAATATTTACGAAATATCATCCTATGCATTAAAGAGCTTTTTAACGATCCTTCGGGACTTCACAATAAGAATGAATATTCTTCCTCATTATAAAGAGCTCTTATTCTTAACATTATATAATTGATTATAATGGAACGAATAATAAATAATACTGATAACAAAGTAATAAATTCCATAAAATACTCATAATTTCAGAAGAAGGAGGGCTTGCGTTGATTTTTCATAAAATTCTTTTAAATGCAAAAAGTAAATCCAATTCCCAAACTAGCAGAATGCATATCGGTTGAATTAAGTAAAAAAATGCTACATTACTTTCAATGGCTGCCTATTTGAACTCATTTGAGACTATTTTGAATAAAATCTTTAATTAACAGTTAGTACTTTGTTATAACATTTTAATCAATAAATTAAAAGATAAAAGGGAAATTGCCGCAATATAAAGAAAGAAAATCACTACAGGATTCTGAAAGATATTTTATTTCTCAAAAAAGTTCCCCAGACTTCAATTGTAATTATTTTATATTTATAAACAGATGGAACACAAACAAAATAAAAATTAATACATGACTGATATGATAATGATTACAAAAAAAATTGAATTTATTAAACTTATATTTATTTAGACTATGCATTTAAAATCAAATTTGTGTGATGGCCTATATTATTATGTTGAATAAATCTGATTTCAAAAAATATTTTATTATATTTATTTTAGAATTTAAAAAAAAATAGAATTTTTTTGACACTAAATTGAAAATGATACATGATTGAAAAAATATAGTTTCGACAAACATTCTTACAAAATATTTTTTATCACATTTACTTAGAAATTTTTTGACACTTTACAATACCAAGCATGCTACAAAGCTCATATATAATTAATATATTCCTTTAAAGTGTTAGATATGATTTAATTTGATTTAATTGATTACAAAATCTGCATATGTATAAAAGTAAAAAACAAACATGATTTAGTGAGATGCTTATTGCATCCACTGTAACTGTAGTGTAAATTTAAGTTCCAATCTTGATATCACTGAGTTTCCTCATGATCCTATTAGTTATTTCGAACTATTGTTACAAATTTTAAAAAAATCAAATGTCAATTTCAAGTTTAGGTCCAATAAAAATTTAAAGAGCAAATTCATTTTATTACTTTTATACTTAAGTAAAAATATCGAACACCGTTTAATAAACAGTTAGTTTATTAACCCTTTTTAAAGTAACAGATACTCTAGATCAGTATGAATTATAAATCCAGTTACTCTAGTTTAATCATCACTTTGTTGTTGTTATCTTGTCCAAGTAATGCCATTTAATTTATATGCACTACTTGGACGAGACAAAAACAACAACAACAAAGTGATGTTTAAATTAGAATTTCCGTATTTATAATTTATGTTGATCTAGAGTTTTTGTTTTGATATCATATAACGCGCGCAAGGTACCAAGTAAAAAAATAGTTATCTTAATTAAATAAGATAAATTGTCGATATTATCATGTCAAGTAACAGTAAAGCCTAACTAGAGGTAAAAAAGAATAATTAAACTACATACACAGAAAATAACAAGATTACGCAAGTCGTAAATAAATAACTGACGAATTAAAAATATTATAAATTTAAATGCTTGTATTCAAATTTAAATATATACAAAAATCAACAACTGGAATTGGTGATATTCATTTAAAGAAACTTATGTAATTCATAAATCATTAATCTCTCTTTCGACTACTTCTAAGATTGCAATTATGTACTAAAATCTCATTCACATTTCATTTCAGCAATCTGCATATTTTTGTAAGCAATTTAGGGGAAAAAATGCATTTACTGGAACGTATAAAATCGTAAAATAGAGTACAATTACACTCATTAAATGAGACATTAAAAAAACATGCTGCAACACATATAAATTTTACTAAAAATCTCTTCTTCATTTTCTTCATGATTAGTCTCTAAGCCTTTAAAAAGTCATTTGTATATCTTTAACACAGATGAGAATATTTTAATTTGCTCTTGAAATGTATAAAATAATACAACGGTTGTGACGTAAAAAGTTTCAGTGTCATTAGTAATCTAACATTCATAGCTTTTCTCTGTCAAATCAACATTTCTATTTAACTGGAACTCTCTTTTTTCAGCTCAACATTGTTAAGTTACTGATTCAGGATTTTTCTAAAATAGTCACGAAATTAGCAATTGTAATCAGGAAAGACAAGATTTCTTTAAGAACACTTTTATGTATGATCTTTTTTTCCTACAACAGATTAAATTTTTTGGATGCTGCGAATGATTTAATTTATCTTCGCTCGTTAGCTAAAGGCATCTTGTAAGTTAAAGATATAAATAAAACCTGAATTGTTATTTTTTTCCCTCTTGGCTTAGTGATTGCGTTGATTATTCTTATCTTTTGCGCGTTAGCTTGTTAAAACTCCGAAATAGCTCTTTAGAAAGACTACACGATAGTTCAATTAGTTTTATTGCTCTTTTCCGAGTATTTTATTTCAATTATTTCTTTCTTAATTTATTTAAGTTAAGTTGATTAAAGAACAATTGACATTTGCGGAATTATCAACATTCCGTGCTGGTTAGGCACAATCTCCAATCTTTTATTCAAACTATTTTTTCTAAATATTTTAAACAAGTTTTCAAACTGTAGAAAGTTAAATCATTTAATTTTAGCTACAATGTAATTTAAAATGGAGTTTGAAAATATACGTTTTTTTAACTAGAGGCTTTAACAAATATGGTATGGTCAGAAAATATTGAATGGTTTATTTAAATGATGTAGGGGGGTACACAATCCACATAATAATAAATAAATATTGATCGAACAAATAAACGCAGAACCTCAGAAAAATTGTTGAATTTATTGCTCATTCATTCAAGTATTAATTCTAAGTTTATAAAATAATGAAAAAAACTATGCGAATCCTTAAATTTAAGGTTAAATGAGCAAATTAAAAAAGTAAATATTTAATAAAGTAATAAAAATGTGTCAAATTATGATGATATCTCAGAGAATTAAAATATCACGTTCTATGCTAAATGTACAGGTACAAATTTAACAAATATTAAATAAAAAATAGCATCAGAGAGAAAACAGGACCTCAATTATACGATGTATATTAAAAGAACTTTCAGAAGCAGGATTCTGCGAAAATTTCAAACGACTTAAATGTAAAGATTTGCTAACCACTTGTTAGTTTCCACTCAAATAAAGATAACATTTTATGAATTGAGAATAACCATACAAACTCCTCTAAGTAAGAAACATCATGCACATTTTATAACGCATATAAATTTTTTTAGAAATGTATTTATAAATACGCATAATCAATAGCATTTATTTCAAATGTGTGGTTCAAATTTTTTTTACCGGTGCCGCCGATTCTGCTATGTTTAATTACGAAACATGCACGAGAAACACCAAAACCTGATCTTGCAAAATTAATACATATGATGAGAGTTGGATGTATTCACCAAATATGCAATCAAGGTTTTCATTAATTGATATTATACGCAAGAGTAGGATACAAAGAAAAGACGTTATACAAATTTAATGCATGAAGTAGAAATATTATGTGCTTGTTTGTGTGATTATTCATGTGCTTTTATTTACAGTGAACTTAATTTTTAATATCGCGTATTTTAACAGAGAATAATTTGTTTTAAAATTCTTAACTCTTAAGAATACATTTTCTTTTTTTGTTTATCGAATAATATGTTACTTAAAAGTATATGATTTGAGGATCAAGGAAAGGCTGAAAAAATGTAAATTATTCAAAATTTTAAGAAAAATAGAATATTAATTTTTTTCTCTTAACATCTTCAAACCATTCTTCTTTATCAAGACTTTCATGTTGACATGGGTTTGGAGGCACAATGATTCCAATGTTGCAATGAAGTACTGTTAATTTATATATCTTTAAATTTTTAATTTCTATTTTATTTTATACCTTCGTAAAAGCTTGAATGTGTTACTATTCTATATTAGGTCTCTTGTAAAAAGCAATTTCTTCAAGGATTTAATTTGGTTTTTAGTTTCATTAAATGTTATTGAGATTCTCTTTATGGTACACCTTAGAATACAAAAGGAAATGTTTCTGAACTATAACACGAAGAAACTAGTACTTTTAAAAGCCGAGCTTCACCAAATTCCAATAAATCCTCTTGAATGCTTAACTGATGAACTAAAAATAGCATTTACTTTAACTGTTCTTGAAAAATATTTACTATAGGACTTCAAATAACATTTCTCGGAAAAATTCAAAAACCTCTAAAGAATGTAAACAAGACATTTCTAGAAACCGTAAATAACAGAAATTTCACAATAACAATTTCCAGGAAACCAAAATGAATTGATTGAAAACATATTTCCCCCGGCCGAATTCTTTGAAACTGGCGAACTATCTAAGTACGATCTTTCATTTGTTTATTTTCGTTTCAATTGATGTCCTAAGCAGAAATCATCTTTGATTTTCAAAGATACTGTAGTGTTTACAAAAATTTGTTTTCAAATGGATTGCTTTTAAAAAAATGCTTACCCTGGGGAAATCTTATTATCATATTATAGCTGTTATTACTTATGCCATCTGATCGACAGTAACATCAGATCGTGGTCCACGTAATTCATAGCGGCTAAGGGCTAGATTTTTACGCCTGTCGTTAGCCTTGGCTTCGAGCACCATGCAGGAGATAGTGGGAATTTGCTCGGTTCTAACCCAATTTTGAGGGAGAACACCCTAAGAGTGGTCAGGGGCATCCCACCTCTCTTCCCCTTCCACCAACCTCATGAGAGGACTTGCGGCTCGATGGCTATTTAGAGTACCTCCATGCCATGGAGGCACAGTACATTTACAAACATCCATGCCTTCTCCGGGATTCGAGTGAGTGAGTGAATATTAACGTCGCACTGTTCAGCTACACGAGGGTTTTTGGCGACGAGCCATGTAATTTTTAACCACGGTCAAGTGACGTGGATGATACCTGAGCTGGCACCCCCTCTCCTAACTACCACACCACACCAACGGGAGGATGCTTGAGCTCTCGACAGATTTAACGTGCATCGCTCCCCTACATGGCGGATCTTTAGTGGTACTGGGCTCGAACTCGTGACAAGGCAAGCCATGATCCGATACCTTGACCACTCGGCTACTGCGGCCTCCTCCGGGATTCGATCCCAGACCTTACGGCTCCGCATTAAGCGTCACTAACCACTATACCAGATGGGTGGCAAGAGAATATTATAAATGTACTCACAACAGGTATACTATATTACAGGCAATAATTGAAATGTTTCAAGTCAGTATTGGAAATATGATTCCTTACAATAAAGTCCTATTTAGAATGTGTGCCTTCTTTTTTTGCTTGACTTGAATGATCTGAAAACCCAATTGTATTGAAGAGCAAATATAAATATTTGTAAGAATTACGTGAAAATTGGGAGATTTATTTGCATTAACTCTCTATATTGGAGAGGATTCCATTGAATGTTCATCCGACTACCAATTGGTGTAGTGGTTTCGTAACGGAATCACTATCTGAAACCATGGCTCAGCTGGAATAACGCATTCCATTCAGCACTCGGCTATTTAAATGTTTAGGTGCAGTAATTATGTATTCTACGGAATGTACCGTAACCGTGCAACTTACAAATTAATGCTTCAATTTTTTGAAGAAGTAGAATGGTCTCAGTTATAATTTCAGAATTTATTTATTATATATGTATAGTACATATTTTGTTGCTCCATCATACTTTTGTTTAAGGTATCGGACTACGTTCAGAACCGTGGTTTTAAAAAAGCGCATAAATGGATAATTTTCGAGATATTTAGTATCACTCAGGTTAGAATACATGCATAAAATTGTTTCAAGGACATTTTGACAAAAAAAATTTATTTAAATATAATATTTTGGCAAAAAAATTAGCTTAGAAAAATATATTTTCCAAATGTTCTCCTTTTGTGAAAAATGCTTCTATTATAATAATATTTTGCCTGTATATAGCTCGGACCTCTCTACAGAGGGTCAACTAGAATTTTTGAAAAATTCACGTTTTCAGAGTTACCACCAATTGAAATAATTATTGGCATTTTTTTCTTAAAGTGTTGCTCCCCTCTGTTGTCGTAAAATATGAATAAACCCACTTCTAAGTTATATATTTCAAAAATTCTAGTTGAGCCTCTGTAGAGAGGTCTGAGCTATATACAGGCAAAATATTATTCTAATAGAAGCATTTTTCACAAAAGGAGAACATTTGGAAAAAAGATTATTCTAAGTTAATTTTTTGCTAAAATATTGTATTTAAATAAATTGTTTTTTTTTCAAAATGTCCTTAAAACAATTTTATGTATATATTCTAATCTAAGTGACACTAAATATTATAAAAATTATCCATTTATTAGCTTTTCCAAAATCACGGATACCTTAAAAAATTATAAAAAAGAGATTGTGTGTGTCAAGAGAGAAAGATGAAATGATGTTGGTATTTTTTAAATGTCATTTTAGAATAGAGGTATTCAGCCGCATGGCATTTGAATTGGAGGCAATTTCAAGAAAAGTTTCCTTGTCTGCTTTTTGTCGTAAAAAGAGCAATTTTTTCTGTTATATTCTTGGTATTTAAAACATTTAATTCACATGCTTGATATCCATTTGAGATAAAAAGTTTTTAAAATGACCAATTTTTCAAAAGTTTCATTGTATCTTGACTAATTTTAAATATAAAAAAATCTGGCTATGCATAAAATCTCGGAAGTTTCGAAAAGAAAAGACGAACTCTTATCTTTAATACGTAAAGTATTTTTTAATTCGACTTCCATTTAACGTTTTTAAAACCGATTTATATATATGTAAATCTGTAATAACATCTTCTCCTTTAGAATCAGTTGTAGTATTGTATAAGACAAACCTCCCCCTTTCGTATTTAAATTTCCTCACAACATTAGTTTTTTGACAGTAGTGTGGCTCGCCGATCATTGTAATTTTATTGATGTGACCCGCGGATCATTGTAAATTTATTGATGGGGCCCCGTGGATCATTGTGGATTTTTTGATATGCCCTCCAGCTTTAAAGGTTCAAGTCTCCTATTTTAGAATATTCATAAAAACTTGATGATGGAGCATTCATTTATTGTTAATTATTAATCTGAAAGACAATATATATTTTCATAGGAGCAATGAATTCAAAAAGAAAAAGGTTGCAGCAATAGCCCGAAAATGAGTGGGAAAAGCGTAGGACGGGCAAAAACATTTTTTTCCCAATCCAAAAGCCCTGAGCTCGTTCAAACCTAAGTTTTCTTAAAGAATGTTTCTAGATATCGCATGTGTGCTTTATCTTTACGAATTAATTTACTGTATGTGGGTGGATGATGCAATATTGCATGAAAAGGCTGTAAAGTTTAGCGACGTCGAACTGTTCTAAAACTGAGGTAGAAGTTAGCTTACTGCTTCCTTTAAGTGGTATATATATATATATATATATATATATATATATATATATATATATATATATATATATATATATATATATATATATATATATATATATATATATATATATAACTAGTTGGTATATCCGTTCTTCGAACGGGTGAACTGAAAAATTAAACAACACAGATTGAAGGATAAAGAAGTTTTTAATGAGTTAATTTTACGTGAATTGCAAATTAAACAAAAAAAAGCTTTTTGCGTAGCTCAGCTAAACTAAAAGAGAGAGAGAGAGAGAGAAAACACCTTTGTTAAATTTTAAGTATGTAGAACTAAAAGCTGATAAAAGGATTTTTTTTTATTTATAACTCCCCGTAACACTCTTGAGGGTCGATTTTTGAAAATACTATCCTAAGCTGATCTCTGCTCAGCAAAAGTAACACATTGTTAAAAGTTTTGTGTGATGAACGCTTAAAATAGTGTAAATAATTTTTATCTGAAAGTATAATACATTAATATTACTTTCTGTAGTATTTATTTTATGTTAAAATTGTAATATTCGCAAGCAACGCCGTTTCTTAAATTATACTGACGATTCAATAAAAAACATAGCGAAAAGTTAACGATAAAGTCAAGTTGGCAAATGCCTAGCTACTTTCATAACTCGAGCTTTATTAGAGCTTTGTAAGACCCGCCGTGTAGGGGAGCGATGCAGGTTAATACTTTATCCAACCGCATTATGATTTACTGCAGTTTTTTTCATACAATATTTTTTTTGGATCACTACATTTAAAATTAAGGGATATACATAAACAAAATACTCCACTTTGGAAAATTTAATCCGTTGAACTAATAAATTAATTAAAGATATTCTACTGTAAAATTAATTATATATACCGTTCACTTAAAATAAGTGGTCAAATCATTTCCTAAGATCTTCATTAACATACAAAAACATAAGACTCTTAAATTTTGACAAACCATTTTTTCCCCTAAAATACTCATCATGGAACCCGTGCTGCCATATATCTTGGAAGAGTGGATTTCAAAGAATATTCCTGCTAAGTATTGGTAGAATATTCCTTCTAAGTTGGTGTGGTGTGGTAGTTAGGAGAAGGGAGTGCCAGCTCAGGTGTCGTCCGCGTCACTTGACCATGGTTAAAAATTGCGTGATCCGTTGCCAAAAGCCCTCGTGTAGCTGAACAGTGCGACAGTAATATTCACTCACTTTCACACTCCAAAAAAATACAGTACAGTAGTTATTGCGTTTTTAAGTATAAAAATAATTATATCTGCCTATTCAATTAAAATTATAGCGTTATATTTAACTACTAATCACAAACAAATTTTGAAAATTTGTCCAAATGACGCAGTGTGAAAGAGAAAGTTTATTTACTTTAAGTATCAGAACTGATAAAAGCATTTATTTGGAAAAAAGATCAATTTCTTACTACCAAATATGCATAATAAAATCATAAAAAAAAACATTAAAATAAAGAGAGATTTATAACAACCTCTCCCTTCAAAACTTAGTTTTATTCTGAAATAAAAAAATAGGCATTATGCTAATCAGAGGAATTAATTATAAGCGAGCACCTTGAGTAGCCAAAAAAAAAGAGTTCTTTCACAAACAAAAGATAGATATATGCTGACGTGGGCTTTTTTGCAGCGCAAGCCAGAATTGCTCGCAGATGGCAGAATTTTTTCCTACTTATTTGACAAATATCGTTATATTTTGGACACTTCATACAATATCTTTTTAAATTATAGTCTATGCTATAAATTATAGCCTATGTGCTATTCTGATGTATAAGCTATATTACTGTAAAGTTTCATTAAAATCCATTCCGTTGTTTTTGCGGGAAAGACCCACAAACATCCTCACAAACTTTCGCATTTATAGTATATATTAGATATAGAATTTCTTTTTTTATGAAGATATTTCTTGTTAAAAATCATATTATTAAGCACATTTAAATTTATTTAACTTTGATAAATTTTACCGTAAACAATTTTTATATATTTGACTTCATTTTTTGCAGCTACTTTCTGTCAGGATGTTTAATTCAATTACTTCGGAATGACTGTTTTCAAAACAACTGTATTCAGTTTTGTTGTTGATAAATTTTTGCATTACATATTATTACAAAGAGTTCTCAGTAATAACTTGTTAGTTGATGAAGAATAATAATACTCAAAATCTCACTTCAGATTTAAAAAGTGAATAAGGCATTCAAAAACAAATTTTGCCTAGAAACGGTCAAACAAATAAATTTGAATAAAAAGCAATTGTTATACAATTAGATAATATATATTGAATAAAAAAGTTTTATTTTTTTATGAAGTTTTCCAATAAACTTCACCATTAGAACAGTTTTCGTAAAAACATTGCTTTTACCTACTTTATATGTATGTTTCATTTGGTGTAAAAACGGTAGATTTATATATATAGATGTAAATTAATTCAAAAACTAAATGCACATGACCTCATAAATATAATTACAACATAATTCTTGCTGATTTTTCTTGTTTTCTTTAAGTGCAGATATCATGTGTGTTAAGAAAATCTTTTTATTTAAACAGAGTGATAGCTGCCGTTAAGAGCTCCCTTAAAATATTCTATTGATTATATTTTAAAAATACACTTGCGTACAAAAGAAATCAGATAAATAATACTATATAAATATTTTATGTATCCTTTCTCTCAACAGAAAATATTAGAATCTGTAGAAGTATATTTTACTTCTTATCAATAGAAGTGTTTTTTATAATCCTTTGAAAATTTGAAATGAACTGTTTGACACACTGATTTTATAAAAACATAGATATTTACAAATAATTAAACATGATAAAATATATATTTATAATAAAAAGTGAATTTGAATTGTAGCTATTTCTTTTCTATGCATTCAAGTATTAATTATTAGCTTAAAAATTAACATCCCACATATTACAGAAATCGAATAAAAATAATTTTTAGTTATATTCTATATAAGTAAAACAATGTAAGTGTATTAAGTTGAACACATAATTAATTTTTTGATATTGATTCAAAAAAAAGAAAAAGGAAATTCGTCATATTGGTAGATTAATCAATTTTGCAATATCATTTAAAACTTATCAGTAAAAAATGAATATATCTCTTTGGTTTAACTTTGCTTTGGTTTTCTTTTGAAGAAGAATATATTTTTTGCTCTCGGTAAAATCATAACTCGTTTTTTTCTTTCATAGTTTCCTCTTTATTCAACACAGTCTTATAACATAACTGAATCCTCCAGGCAAGCTAAATCTACAGCCCATATTACATTGCTCTATTTCTAAAAATCACATTTTCATCAGTAGGTTTATATGAGAAATACTTTTTAAGAAAATACATACATATGCTAGAAAAGTCACTTTATATTTAAAATGTGTCCAGAGTTAGAATAAAAAAATCCCTCAAAGTATTAATATTAAATAATTAATTGATTTTTTATGTGTTAAAAACATAGGAAATAAATAATAGTGAGCCCCCCATGTGTTCTCAAATAAACATCCTGTTAATAATGATGATAAGAAGAGATCAACACTAAAGTATATATGTTTACAATTTATGGCTGTGAGTAAATCACTGCAATCCAACAGTCTCACAGATCTATTTTTACAAATAAGATTAAAATAACGAGGATGTTAATGGGAAGTTATAAATATGTACCAAATTACTACATCCTTTATCCAGTATCTATAGAATTAATTCATAAAATCAGAAAAAGTATTGAAGATTTGGTAATGTAGGAAGTTGTGTTAATGAGTAATGAGATAACAATATTGAGTAAAAAGATACTAAAAGAAGTCTCCAACCAAGTGAAATCCCAAACAAGACTGCCATTTTTGCTACAGGGGGTAATTTTAGAAACTTCATTGATGATAATGATCGGAAAGGAGTTTCTTTTAAACTGTTACTAATGTTACAAATTCCTTTGATAATAAAGAAATAAAATCTTATCATTTTTGTTAGTCGAGTAAAAGTATAAATATGTTCTTCTCAAATTGGCCAATTACTGTGCTCAGGTAGCCTCAATATTGGAATGTAACTAAATATAATGCATGGTTTCTTTTAAAGAAATTTGTTTTTAATATGAAACGTTTTGTTTATATATATATATGAAAGAGCATAAGATGCTTAGTCATTGTTATTGATAAAAATAATATACAATTTCTATTCCATTAAAAAAAGATGCCTATTGCCCTATTAATGTACAAAAATTGCTTAATAGTGAATTAATTTAAGAAGTGCGTGCAACACAAACTTATATTAAATGCAAATATTTATTTATTCAAGGCAATTATTAATCGTATAGCAGAATTAATTCTTACAGTTATGAGATGAAACGCCTTTTTTCCCCTGGAAATACCATTTTGCTTTGCCCTGCCGATTAATTTAAATAAATAAAATAATGCATTGTGGGTGGTAAAAATTGTCCATTTTCCTATTTCTCTAGACGTTTCTATGGTTATAGTCCTTTCTTAGTGTCACTGACTCTTAGGAAATGCTGTGGAAAGTTAAAATATTGCTGCCCAGAAAAAGGACTGGGAAAGTATTTCAATTTAACAAAACGAAATGGAGAAGTTAGTGTAAATTGCTCTCTGATAAAAAAACCAGACGGAGAAAAATCAAATTTCCTCTTCATCTTCTTAAATCGGTATACCTAGCTTAAAAAGTCTTTTTAGCAGTGAAAGCAAACAAAATTGACCAATTTTTCCCCCTTTCGGAAATATTTGTCCGTATGTTATGAATTCAAAAGTCTGCTCAATATGATTCGTAGTTGAACGCCTCGGATAAAACATTATTCAGAATGTAGGCGGAAAAATCCATAAAAACAATATTCAGAATGTGAAAAAAAAATCTGTGAATCAAAATAAGTTTTAATCTAAAAAGTTCACATTTATACTTTTGAAAGAAAATAGTTAAAAACTGTATCTTTTTCTGTCCGAAATTTTTAGAATTATACCTTTTAATAATTGCTAATATAAATATTTGTATTTTTATAGTGAGAACGATCTTTTAATATAAATATTATACTTTGTTTCGCCATGTAATCTGTTCAATTTTAGCGAATAAACGAAACTATTTTATTCATATTTTACTAAGATAGAAGCGAGTTGTGCCATTGCTCAAATTGGAATGCAAAATTTTTATTTTTGTCTAAAGTAGTCAAATGCTTGTATGCATAATCTCAAATTATATAAAAGCAGGATATAAATCTCAAATTTTGAATAAAATTTTTCATGAAGCATCGCCGAGATGTAAAATAACCGGAAGGTTTATTTTTCTTTACATAGTATTCCTTAAATGTTTTTCTGTAACTCATAAAAGCCATACGATTCTATAGCCAACAAAATTTCAAAAAGTAGATAAAATACTAATGAAAAAACTTAATAGCAACATTTTGAGGTATGTGATTTAGAATCGTATAATTGTCTGCAATATAACTTAATATGCACAATTAGCACTAAAACTACTTACAAAATGATATATTAAGTCCATTAATAGAATGCAGAATCCTTTGAATACATGAAAAATGTTTGAATCCCATGTCTAATTAGTCAAAGGAGTAATTGTAGGCTTAACTTGAATCAATCCTAAAAGGTAAGTAAGTCGAATGACATTCCGCGTCATTTTGTAACCAATTGTCAATGATTGACATTCAAACTCCACTTCTAAAAAATAATGATATTGAAGTTAAAACTTTAAGCTAAAGTTTTGAATGGTTTGAAATAACAAATGTGTTAAGAATTGTTGAGCATTATATGTACTTGATAGTAATAATGATAATCAAAAGAGTGTTCAGTTGGATTTTATTCATAGCATTTTGATACGAATTTTTTGTGAATTGATTTTGTATTTTTTTCTTTCAATAACTTTGGTTATATTTACAAATATTGTTCGTTTTCATATTCTTCTCATAGTACTTAAGTTGTTTTTCAATATATGAATAAATATTTGATCATTTTTTATTATTCATTATAGCAGTATATTGCATAAATCTTTGTTACTGTTATTTTCAATTGAAATAATGTTGTTGATTTTATGTTAACTCCATGTCATAATGATAGAGACGAATTTCTAAAATGTTTGTTATATTTCAACTGATATAAATGACTTTGGATCATTGATTTAGGTACACATTACACATCACGCAAAGACAAAGAGATCTTCAAAAGTAATGCAGATAACCACTTTTATATCAATTGTTTCCCCTACCCCCGACAAGCAATCCCTCTTCGTAAATTTTGCATTTTCTTACGACTTTTCCCTTTTATAATGCATGCTATATGATTATGCTTATTTATTTTGCTATGGAGATGAAAAGCCTTTTTTACTGTTCTATATATGTATTATGTGTGTACGCAATCTTGTCAATATAGCCTAAAATTATATTCTTATAGATATTGCTAATTTGCATACAGCTTTTAATCTTTGCACTGCTTTCTTCTTTTATCTTTTAGTGTTTTGTCCTTATAAGTGTTTTTCACTTCTAAGTGTTTTTAATCTTTGAATAAAATACCTTATTTTGGATTCCTTTTTGAACAAACCTATAGTTATTTTTATAAGCTTAACAGAAGTAAACTTATATTATTTCAATTTTAAAAATAGTTATATACAATAAACTTTCAATTTTAATTCTAAAAAGTCAAAATGTAAATTACAGCCATGCTTGAAATATAAATGGCTATTTTGAAAAAAAAATGCAACAATTTTCATTTATAAAGGATATTTTAAACTATGCATAATTCGCTAGACTATTATTTATGATCTAAAATAAGAAGCTAATTATTAGATTTTCTTAGAAAAGTCCCTGCCTTTTATATAGATTGCATTCTTAACGCCAAAAATGCTGAAAATAAAGAGTAAAAAATTTTATTATGAAATTTCAGCTTTTTTTATTTAAGCCGTTTTTTGCTGACGCTTGTTCAGTTTCCATCTTTGCATATGGAAAATTATCATCATATAGAATTTAAATTTTCAAAAACTATTCTAATGATGATTTCAAAATATTAAAAAAAAATTTAATAACTTACTGAGATAAAAAAAAGCCCATCAAGCAAATGTATTACAAAGATTAGGAGCTAACACCTTCGAAAAATTATACTTTAATTTATATTAAAAAATACGTATAAAAAATATTGCAAATGCATTTTTAAAAAGGACACTTAAAATTAATTTAGTCAAAATTCAGATTTATTTTTAAGAACTAATTTGGTCTTTTTTAAAAACTTGTTTGAAAATATTTTTTATCATAAACAAATTCATATAATTTGAGTTAAGAGTTAAAATACATGTTCTTTAAACATAAAATGTATATATTGTGTACCTAATAGTGATAAGTTACTTTTATACATTATTCTGTTTCTTTTAAATGGCTATACTGTTGGCTTTTGTCTTCAATCATTGGTGCTCTGTTAAGTCATTTTAAATTTCACTTAACAAAAAAAAAAGGAATTTCATCAAAAATTTGATGTAAGAAATGTCATGAATTATTTAAATTCCTCGATGCAATTCAAATTTTACTGCCTATTTCAAAATATTTTTTGAATAGTTCTAATTACATTTGTTCGATTCATTCAATGTAGTTATTTTTCTTGTTAATTTTAATAAATTAATAATGATTAACTTCTTATAGAGCTAATGAATGTAGTAAGAATCACATATAAAGCTTAATGGATGTTTCACTTTCTTCTCTAATGTATTTAAATAATGGCTGCTTTGAAACTTAATTTACTAATAATGATTCTTATCCTAGACACTCATGAAATCAAAACCCTGATTAATTATTTTTCTTTTACTTTTTGAGTTTTAAAACTTAAATGTTTCCCATATGTGTGAAATTATGACTATTGGAATCCATTGCCTAAAATTAAAATTAAAAATAAAGCAATATTCATGTTTTAACTATGCACCATCAAAATGTATTGCTTTCTATACCTAATTCTAAATGTTGTAGCAACACATTATATATGTATCTATCTTAGACTTGCTCATTCAGTGTGATATTCCTCGCAACTCAGAATGTGTGAAATTCCTTCTTTTGATTGTGCCATATCTACCTCTTTTTTTAAGCCTGTATTATCCAAAAGAAAGCATGTCTTTTGGAATTGCATTTGTTGTGATCCTTGTTTTAGTTTTGTTTGTCCTGGTAGTGATTTTGTGTTCTTTTGTTTTCTCTTACCCTTGCAGACGGAGGATCGTTTTCCCGAATGTTACTGGACCGGCAACCCTCCTCATCTTCCTGCCCTTCTACGTCCACAGGTAGGAAGTCAACCATCATATCACTACACACACAAACAAAAATGTACTTTAGCCCACTGAGCGTTTCAAAGGAACCTTTTCGTCACTAAGTTCTATCTCACCATTACGTACTTCATCTGAGATAATGATTCCGTAAATCATCTCATATAATGAATCCGTACTTCATTTGAGGTAATGAATCCGTACTTCTCTCTCTCTCTCTCTCTCTCATCTGAGTTAATGAATCTGTACTTCTCCTGAGATAGTGAAACGGTAACTTTTTTGCGTAATATTGATGACAAAGGTGACTATCGAATCTAAATACGAGTCAGGGACCCGAAGGACAATACAATAACTGAAAGTAATTGCAATTTTGAAAGGATTCAAAAATGCAAGTCCTTAAGTGGTGATATGTATCATTTTGCAATTACATGTCCTTTGTAATATCAATTTAACAACTTTATCATCGGCATAATTTTAAGCATTATGCTTCTAAATTATGAAATTGCAATACTCTCCCGTTATTAAGTTATGCTTCGGTGGACACTACGATAGCTAATCGGTTAAGCAGCTCTATTAAGTAATCACCTATTGAAAGAGTTTGATAATGGTAACTCAAACGATCATATCAGGAACGTTTTGTTCACAAAAATTCAATAAAGTCAGCAAGTAAAAGTTACACAATTCTTTTTTCAATCTTCTCCTCTCTAAGGCTAGCGTCACCAGCATACTATTCAGCAGGTAAATAATACAAATCATATTCTTTCAAATGCTCCAGTTTAATAACATATTAAAATTGCTCTCATTTATTTCATATCTGTAATGAGCTAACAAAATGGAGTTGTAATAATTTGTTGATTAGATTGTTTTAACTATTGACTTTTTACAATCCTAATCATTTCCACTTGACAGCAACTCATACTCAGTGAGAGTTTGTTGGTCAATTCAGAGTTTATGCTTATAAGAATAATATGAATTCCATTCAACTTACTTTTCCGTGATTAAATTAATTTCGAGTTGTTAAAATTTACTAACTAATTCAAATAAGTCAATGAATATTAAAGTAATATGCCATATTAATACAGCATAAATATAATTCCAAGAAACTTTGACAATGTACTAATATTTTATTATGATTCCGCACCAAAATAGGTTCTATCATTAGCTATGTAAAGGTAGTTGAATTGTGTGGTTACTCATAGAGCGACGGACAGTCACATAAAGTAGTCACGAATAAGTCTTTTCATTTAATGTCAATCACTTAAAAATGTTATTTTTAAGGCATAGTAAAGCTCCATATCTCTTCATCTTAATTTACATACACGACAGGTTTTCTAAAAATTAGAAACTTTTAACACAAATTATGCAGAGGAAATACTCAGAATTTCTATGTTTACTCAAAAAAAAATTGAAATCTGTCATTATTAATAATACATAAAAGTTAAATAATTAGCATCTTTCACATTTCAAACATGGAACTTGGTGACGAAGAAGTATTTCATGAACGCTCTCAATCGTAGCAATAGAAAATTATGCAAGAATTTATTACGTGACATATCATAAACATATATCTATTAAGTTTACACAAATTTATATAATAGTAGATACATTTTTAGAAATTAATATCCTTATGTATATATAAAAAACTAATTATACTTTAAAAAGTTGTTTTTTGAATGCTTGTGTCTCATACATGGCTTATCAGCATAAAGATTCATGTAAATATCGAATATAAAAAAGACCAAAAATAGAGGTTATACGTAAGCTCAAAACGATATGATTTGTCGTCATTAAAAATATTTATTATTTAAATGAAAAATATATTATCCAGTCATTTTTCAACAAATAAATAATTTTGAGTCTTCAACAGAGAGGTGAGTTTAAATTCGTAAGTAGTACCTGAAACGGGATGGCAAAATTTCGATTTAAATGTAAATTACTAATCTTCTAAATGTATAAATATGATATGCATATAAAAAAAAGATGTTTGAAAAATCGCCTTAAAAATTGCAAGAGAAAAGAAGATGAACAAAAGCATGTTTAAATTAATTGCAAATTGCTTCCAAGAACTGCTGAAATTTGATAAATTAAACAAGCAAGCATGATAAGATGATTAAAACTGAGGGTTTAAAATTTACAAAATAATAAGATTTTTGATTCCAGCGTTAAAAAAAGAAACTACTAAATATTATACAGAGTAAAGTTAAATGTAATCTGTAATATTCTCAATAAAATTTGTACGTACGCAATGGTTGATAGAGGTAATTTTGTAATCCTCAAATATACATGAATTTTTATTTTTAAGAAATAAAATTTGAAATGAAACGGAAAATAGGCATAGTTAATTCGAAAAATACAAACAAAAATAAAAGAAAGAAAGAAACTTATATAAGAATTTTTTGCATTTTGATGTATTTTTACATCACAGAAGCTACATTTTTCTTGCATAAATTTAGCAGAATATGTAATAAAATAGATATTATTTGTTACTCTCTTACCTTGTTTCTATTCGAAAACAATTTTTCCTGCATGTTTTTATTATTGTTAAATAAGCAATTGTACTCAGATAACGCGTCAACTATGAAAATCGTCTCACATAAAGAAATAAACTGCTCTAGTTGCGTTTGGAAATTATGAAATAGTTCTAGTAAAGTTAAAATAAAAAAAAACTGTATGCAAAGGAGGCTGCGTAAAGAGATATGAGGTCTTAAACAAACGGTGCAGATCTGCATCCCTATACGCACTTTAGGGTTCTTTATTTGTATGACTCCTTATAATAAATTTTACGACGTATAATAGTTTTAATGAAGGAGGCATGAAACCACTAGAGTTACGTTTCATCACATTACTATTCGGCTAACAAACATTTTCGCCCTATATATATATATATATATATATATATATATATATATATGCTGTTTTACAAAACATTATTTTTTTTTAACTTTTTAAAAATCATCGTATTTAAAATATAATACTCTTTTTAATTTAAAAATAATCTTTTTTACCAAGGATGTTTATTTTTTATCATAAAACTATTTTCACTCTAGTCAATAAAAAAGTTCAGCATTTAATCTTTTTTTTAATGTGAATTTTACCAAGATTCCCCCATGAAGAAATTTTAGGTTACAGTGGAAAAAAACTTTCAGCAATCTTCATTTTCTTTTCAGTGCTCAAACTAAAAATAATGAAGTTACTTCGCAGCAGTATTATAAACCATACTGATTTTATATGGTAACTACGGGAAAAATGAAGATTTTAAATAGCGTTATATATATTGCAAAATATATATTACAAAATAATTCAATGCATCTGTTTCATCAGGTACATTGAACGAAACTTAAAGTATTGTGTATGCATGTCATAAATATATAATATTTTCAGTTAGTTCCATTGCATCATAAAGTACTTTTAAGAAATGGATCAGTTATTGAAAATTTAACTCAAAATTCATTCACAACAACAAATGAAATTTACATTCGTGAGCTTTTAAAAAAGGAAACGACTACAATTCAGTCAGAAGAAATAGGAGTAATAGTACTACGTTGCTACAATTCATATGTAAATGCAGTTCTAGTAGGAGTGCTTTTCTTATAACTTTGTTGGGGATTCATATGTAAAGTCATTCACTATTCCATTAAAAAATAAATTCAATCTGGAAAAAAGTTTCCAAAGGATAAATAAAGTAACATAGTAAGGTGCGTAAATGTTTTTGTGTTCGCAGTTTGCTTAAGTGAACGAGAAACGATTAAAACTTCTAAGAAATTGCCTGGATAAAGGTTTGTATTCGTCTCATTAACTGTAAATGATTTTAACAGTCTTAAAAATGGAATAAAAAATTTTTTTACAAAAAGTATCATGTTTATTAAAGTAACTTGAATAAAATATATATAATTAACCTTAATTTAACTTATCTACTTATTTTATATAGTTTTTTTTAAATGTTAGTATTAAACTGCAGTAGCGGATATCCAAGATTTAAATTTTTTTATCAGGTTTAAAAATTAAAATGAAACATTTAGCAAAGAAAGATAAATACTATTATTAAATAATGAAACATAATTAAATAAGTCTTTCAAATCTTGTAATTTGATATATATGTCTTTTTGTTCAGTTTAATGAAAATAATTAAAATTTCAGTTGACTTATTATTTATTTTCAAAGCCATTTTGACTGAAATCGCAAAACATACTTCCGAAGTTTTGAAGAAGTTAACAAGGCGCACATTTGTTCAGATATTATCTGGAAATAGAACTCGATTTTTATTCAACTTATTTTAATAATAACAATTTCCTAATAAAAAAAAACAGAATCAGTACATCAATGCATATAATTTACAGTGATTCAAATTAGCTTTACCGTTTCTTATAATGAAGACAAAAAAAAATTTTTAAGCAATCGTTATCAGAAAAAATCGCATCTGAGTAGAAGTGATAGGATTGTTAGTTTAGAAAGTACCGTCTCTCTTAGTCGATCGATCCAAAAAGTTTCTCCAGTCAATATACTTTCACCGAATCTTCGGAAGGTCAAGGTTTTCCCGCGAGAGAAAGTTTTTCGTTTTTTTATTCACTTTCTCTCTAACCTTTTATTATTATTATTATTATTATTATTTCCAGTTCACCGGGGCTTTTTTTCCCTCTATATTTTTTATTCCGACTATCGGATACGTTTTCTTGTGCCTTCCTCTTTCTATCTCAAGCAATCAATTTGCAGCATTTTTTACTATAAAATGAGATGAGCTAATAGTAAATGAAACTAAAAGTTGAACTTTTGCTGAGACAATAAAATTGCCTCTCAAAAGTATTGAAAGAATCGGAACATTATCAGTTGTAAGTACTGGCTGAATTACCATTGTGAACACAATTTTTAATGTTCAAACAATGGGAATCTGAATATTTAAATGTCTGAATGAATGATTCCGAAATGATAGCAATTGTCTTAGCTCTAAATTTCAGATCATGTCAAATTACAAAACGATTGTAAATAGTCTGTCAAATTTATACATAAAATTAGGTATTTTAATGTTTCAATCAGAGAATCATATTCGATAACTCTTATGTTTACGTATTATGTAATTTAATTTAAATTTCTTTTTCACCAATTACAGAGTTGTTTTTAGTTATGTAACAATAAACTCTGTTACATAAAATTAATTACCGTAAAATCCGGCGTATAACGCGCACCTATACTTTCAAGCTGTATTCTTTAATTTTTAGGTACATTCGCCGTATAACGCACACCCCCTTTTTGACGAAAAAATTTGAAATGTACGTGTGCAATTTTCTTATGTTTTGAAGTCATTATTTATTGGATGAATCATTCCAGACTCTCTTTTGAAAAAATAGTATACTTCTGGAATTATACAACCCTTAAGCGCAAGAAGGGAGGGGGGGAAGAGACCGAATCAGCACCTAGGCTGGATTTTTCCCACGCTTTTCTATAAAAAAAGCGTGAATAGTTATTTTCTTAATAATATATAGTATTTATAAATTTAAAATTTGTTTTATGTGTTTTAAAATGCATTTTAAAAGATTAGATTCATTTTTCCCCTTTCATGCGATGTACGAGGCGGACGATTAATTTTGAAGTAAATTAGAACAAGACAGAGACTTATTACGCTCACTGTCTGTGGTATATTCAATACCATGAATAATATTGAATACGCTTCAAACAGCGAGCAGTAAAGATGGGTCCTGGTAAACGAAACAAAACACAGTGCCGGTTTCAAAATCTAAGTGCAAAAGGAAATGGACATCTTTGCAAAAGAAAATGGAAATCGTGCTGCAGCAAGGATGTTTGATATCGGCGAAAGCTTCATAAGGAAGTGGGAAAAAATTAAATGACAATAATTAACATGTCAAAGAAGAAATGTGCTTTAAGTAAAGCAGTAACGAAATGGCCTATTCTAGAAGAAAGTGTTGCGAATTGGGCCCTAGAAAATCGCCTGAATGGATTAATTGTAAGAAGAAACAGTGTGCGTTTATTCGCCTTAAAATGGTCAAAAAAGAATGCCTTTTCATGTTATTCAAGAATGAAAGTTCATAAGGTATGTTAATTCTTTTAAATAAACAGTATTTCGATATATAAGTCTAAATTTGCTCTTGTTAATACTCATTTTTTAAAGCTCTCATTTTATACTCGCACCCCTCAATTTCGATCTTGATTTTGTGCGAAAAGTGCGCGTTAGACGCCGGATGTGACGGTATTTTAAATAAAGTTCAATTTAATCATAATAAAGTGAAAATCATATGAGTTAAAATAATGATCTGATTCCACAATTTGAGAATTGTAGAAAAAGTTTTTTAAACTCTATTTTGAAAAACGCTCTGGAATTTGTTTGAAAAACGTAACTATTTGTAAATGAGTTGTACAATTAACATTACTGGAAGTCGACACATATCTAGCATTTTATTAGCATCTATTCGAAACCTACACTAAAAAAAAGAGAATTTATTAGTTGAAATACATACACACTCCAATTAAAAATTGATACAGTTGGAGTTGGTTTGCTTTTCAGTACAGATATTGAAATCTATCTTAATGAACACATAAAAAACTGTTTTCTGGAAAGCCACCGAGTTTCCTTCGAATCGTCCTAAATATACAGTCGGACCTCTATTATAAAAAGTCTGTTATGTGGAAAATTGATTAAAAATAGAGAGTTAAAGTGAATTTTAAAACACATAAAACAAATTTTAAATTTATAAGTACTATATATTATTAAGAAAATAACTATTCACGCTTTTTTGTTGTAAATTAATAACTGTTTATTTTATACATCTTTCCATCAAAAAGAAGTCTGCAAGGAAAATAAAAAAAAACATTGTCTAGGAATTCACTGTATATATTTTCAACTTAAAAAATAATTGTATATTAAAACAAATAAATTTTAATGGTACTTTCTAATTTTAAGCTTACAAGTAATTTCAAACATACTTTATAGCCAGGAATTTAAAACATACATTACCAAATACGTCCTAAAATTTAATTACTGATAAAATCTGTTAATTTTGTTTGAAAAATTACGGTAATTTTATTGTTTTCATTGAATTAGGTTCCTGTGTGTGTGTGTGTGTGTGGTAAAAACAGTTCAAAGTCATTCCTCTCCATTAAAATGTGTTAAAAAAGAAAATAATTTTAAATACCCAGATATATATATATATATATATATATATATATATATATATATATATATACACTGGTGTGCAAAACTTAAGCAACAATGTAAAAATTGAGCAGATAGCCATGAAATTGCAGATATAGAGGTCTGGAGATCAGTACAGTGAACACGTAAGTCAGTACAAACGTTATGCGTATGCAAATATCAGGAACGAAACGTCAGAAGCGACGTGAGCGTACGCAAAACGCGTGATGCCGGCGCGTGCTGTTCAACAGTAAAATAAAATGAAGGACACAAACGCAATTCAACATATTCGCTGCAAGTGCCAGTGAGTCAGTTCGTGAAATATGGCTAGAAAAAATCACCTGGACGACTTCACACGTGGAAGAATGATCGGAAAGCTGGAGGAGGGGCGTACCGTCACCAGTGTAGCTGCAGAGTTCGGAATCAACAAAAGTGTCGTTTCGCGCGCTTGGAAAGCGTTCCAAACCACAGGTACAGCTGTTAGAAAGGTTAGTGGTGGCCGCCCGAGGACAACAACTGCAGGGGATGACCGATATATCATCCTGCAGGCGAAAAGAGGCCGACGGCAGTCAGCAAGCGTCATTGCTCAGCAACTCCCCACAGCAACGGGGCGACAAGTGTCGCGGTTTACTGTGGCCAGACGCCTTCACAAAGGGGCCTATTCGCCCGCCATCCTGAACGCTGCCTCCCGTTGAAAGTTGACCACCGACGCCACCGTTTACAGTGGTGCAGAGAGCACAAAAACTGGACAACTGTCAATGGAGTCGTGTCCTCTTTACGGATGAGAGTCGGTTCAGTACCAGAAGCGATTCTCAACGCGTTTTGATTTGGAGAGAGATCGGGACACGGTTTTATACCAGTAACATCAAGGAAAGACACCATTACGGTGGTCCTGGAGTTCTTGTCTGGGGAGGCATTATGCTGAGCTGGTGAACTGAGCTCCACATTTTCGATAGAAGATCTGTAACCAGGGATCGCTATTGTGAGGAGGTACTTCTTCCCTATGTGCGTCTGTTCCGAGGTGCCATTGGCCCAGACTTCATTTTTATGGATGACAATGCACGGTCACATCGGACTCTTGCTGTTGAGGAGCTGCTGGAAAGTGAAGATATCGCTCGAATGGATTGGCCAGCGTACTCCCCAGATTTAAATCCCATCGAACATGTGTGGGATGCTTTGGGGAGACGTATTGCAGCACGCTTACATCACCGGGAGAACACCCACATACTCAAACAGATGCTGATTGAAGAATGGGCACTTCTACCGCAAGAAATGTTGCACCAGCTGGTTCTGAGTATGCGGAGACGGTGCGAAGCAACCATTGCAGTGAGGGTAGGGCATATACCATATTAAGAAACATCTGCTTGTTGTTCTTTCTGTTGGATAGACCATCATGAGTCACGATACTATGCGTTCAATAAAGCTTGTTTTTGTTTGATTCCACACCGTATGCATTGTATTCCTTTTTCAGCGCCGATGCTTTCGTCATCCTTTACGTACATAATACTCTCCGTCATTTCTGAATTTCATGTCTCTCAGATGATTTTTCGTGAAGTTATGGCAATAAACCCACCTGTTGCTTAAGTTTTGCACACCAGTGTATATTCTAAAAATAGGGAGAACAAATAATTGAATCTCAGCAGAAAAGGCTTGTTAAATGAAAAATGCACTTCGCTTTTTAGATGTTATTTTACGAAGAAAATGGTAAAATGTTCTTGGTTCTAGGAATAAGTTCGCAAAATAGAGGTTCGTTATATGGAGTTTCAACTGTACATATACAAAAGGTCTTTAGTTCATTTAACCTTTCGTTCCCATTATTCGTCCCCCTCCATTTAATTTCGTTGCCCAAAATGTTCTTGGTTCCAGGAAAAAGTTCACAGAATAGAATAATTTGCAAAATGGAAGTCTAATTATATATATATATATATATATATATATATATATATATATATATATATAATCCAATATAAAAAATTCAATATATAAATGTATATATATATACACAAATATATAAACGAAAATATAAAAATAAACAGATATTTATATACCTAAGATAACTAAAAAATTAGGAAGGAGGCACAGTAGTATAATGACAAACTCCTGGCCTTAGGATCCAGGATTGCAGGTTTAAACATGTTTTGCTGTCAACCAACCTTCACCTGTAATTTGTCATACTATGTACCAAGAGGAAAGGAAAGAATTATATATGTAGAATTTAAATATTATATATATATATATATATATATATATAGTCTAATTCTCTACAAACAAGAGGTAAACATTCATCAATCACATTCGAAAAAAAAACACAGAGCCAGTAAAGAGATCATACAATGAAGGACACTAGTTTAAAAATTATAAAATGGATGCTGCAGTATTATAAACATTGCTGACTTAGGACAGCTAATATATAAAATAATTTATATAAAAGTGGGGTTGAACATGTTTTTTGGCCAGCCAACCTTCCCCCTTTATGTAAATAATACTGAGCAAAAACCTATTGAAAGTAATGTATAGGGGAATATCTAAATCTATTACATAATAGAGGTAACTTACCTAAAAATTTGCACTTGAAAATGCAGAGCCCGCGCTAAATTTGAGTGCAATAAATAAGTCATTTCCATATTTTGGACCCTAATGCAGATTTAAAGCATGTGAATGGCTGAGTTGTAGCACTTAACAAAAGTATAAAAAAAATAGAAACAAAAATTAATGAAAGAGTTACAAATTACCATATATCCAATTATATATATATATATATATATATATATATATATACTATTTAGAACAATGAATTATAGAGAAAATTTAAATATTTTTCATTTTTAAATACAAGGGACTCATTTAATCCGAAGATTGCAAAAAAAAAAAAAACAGCGATATTTTTTTTACACTGTGTAAAAAAATTAACTCGAACTAATTGTCTAAATACTCATCTATAATTTTCCTATATACCAATAGAAAAGTTGTATTTTAAAGAAAATTCAATAAGATTCATATAACATCCACACAAAGTGTTTCAACACCTCACTTTTCTCTATTTCTTAACCTGTCAAGTTGAATTCGGAAAATCTCCTTACGCTGAATTGTCCTATATTGTTAAATGAAGAACGTATTAGAGAGAGAGGTAGAGTGAAAACTTCATTTTTCTGCTTGGGAAAGGAAATAAAATCTACTGAAACCCCTCTACGCTTGGGAATGATTCTATTAACCAGCTGTTTCTGGGAGGAGAGGGAGGGGGGTGCCGTACTCTGAAAAGATTTCAAGCACGTGACCTTTTCGAGCAGTGGGTGGAGCACATTGAATGAACTGAGTCACCCTCCCTCCCTAGTCACGTCTAAGGTTAAAAAAAAGGGGGGGGGGGATTAACCGAACCCCCAATTGAACTACCCTATGAGAGCACAGGCTTAATGAAACACGTACAGTTTAAATGTTTGTGTGGCTCTTGTGCTACAGATTAAAGTTACATACATCGAGGACAGCATAAAGTGTAAATGTAGAAATTTCATTTTAAGTATTATGCATTTCCAAAGCGCAATGGCAAATGCTAATGTAGCTTTGCAACATCGTCAATCATGAATGTATCTGATGTACAATCGGACCTCCAGATAACGATCCGCTATTATGCGAATTTCTCTATTTTGCGAACTTTTTCCTGGAACCAAGAACAATTTACTCTTTCCTTTGTAAAATAACCTCCAAATATCGAAGTGCATTTTCTGTTGAATGATTTTTTTTCTCTCCTTATTTTTAAAAAATTTCCGGGCATTTTGCAAATTATTCTCTTTTTGCACATTTTATGGTTATCATTGACCTTAAACTGGTTTAACCAGGTGCCTAACTAATCAAGAGTAATAAAATTCCCGGTATTTTTCAACCAAAAAATTCAAATAAAATGAACAGATTTTATCAGTAATTTAATTTAAGGGCATATGGGGGAGTGTATGCTCAAATAACTGGTTTTAAAATCAAGGTGAGCTTAAAATTAGAAAATGTCAATAAAAAATTCATGAATTTCAATTTAAAACTATTTTTTTTAAATTGAAAATACAGTGTATTCCTGAACAATGTTTTCTTTTCTTTTTCTTTCTGGTTTTCCTTGCAGACTTCTTTTCAGGGTAACATATGTTAAATGAATAGATATTAATTTACAATAAAAGTATGAATATTTAATTTTTTTAAAATAATATATTTTGCTTAAGACTAAAATATTTTCTATGTGATTTCACAATTATATAAAAAGAGGAATCTCTGACGAACTTTTCTCGGGATTTAGTGACTTCTTTAAATAGAGGTCCGACTGTGTACATCTGGTAAGATATTTCCAATATTATGTCAGATTTAAGTGGAAATAGATACTATTTTAAAACTGTGGTGTTAGATGTTTTTTTTGTGAAACAACATTTTAATGATGGATGTTATTGCAAACTATCCTTTTCAAATATTATAATAAGTAGCTAGTTTTAATTCTGATGGAGTGATCTCTCATAATTATAATGGCAACTAGCGCTGCAGGTCTTGTCTCAGGAATATTATTATGTGCAACCCGTGCTGCTCCTATTTATGTTTTCACCTACGTTTTTTTGTTCATATTTTTATGATCTAATTATATATTTTAAAATAAAAACTCTTTTACAAAATCTTTTTGTATATTTCAACTCTAAAATTTAGATTTAATGTATAGATTTGAAATACGTATTAAAAAAATACGCAATTTTTGAATCTACTTTGATAAAATAACGGTGCTGCAAAAAAGGGTTAAACTATACCAAATATCAGTGTTGTTGCGTTTACACAATGTTTGTCTCACTTCAAAAAATGACACAGCTAACACAAAATCTTCTCTTAGAATATATGATTTGTTGTAAAAAAAGATCCCACACGCAAGTATACTTGTCAGAAATCCATACGTAAATAAGTTACATGTCCTTGGATGGCTTGGAGTTAATACACATTTGTGTCTCCATTAAAATAAAGTTAGTGAAATCATTCCTATCATATGAATGTTTATCTTTGTAATTATATTATGATCGTATTTGTTTATTAAGAATAATGTAAATAAAAGACGCTTTTTAAAGAATTGTAATTCATATGAGAATGCATCCAAAACTGAAGCAGATTGATACATTTCAATGCTGTGCCAGAAAGGAAATTCAATAAAAGTTTTATTCACTACAGTTGTAAAACTCTATTTAAAAAAGGTAATTATAAACTTAACGAACAGTTAAGGAGCCATCTAAACTAATCAAATTAAAATTGAACTAATTAATTTGTATATATAAATAAGTTTTATTCAAAATTAAAAATTGCATTACAGTAAATGTTTAGAAAAAAAAAGGCAACTATGTGAAATCTGTAATAACTCTACGTAGTTTAATTCATTTTAAACAGTCTACGGCATGCAAAAAAAATTTAAAAATTTCATTGATGAATGAAGACAGTATAGAAATGACAGAGTATAATTCATTTGAATCAATACAAAAGTTCTGCATTTAAAGGAATACCTCAATTAGACGTAATCATAATGGCACCTTCAGTGAGCCATTTTCGCCAGAGCCATTGTGTTTGTTATGCCAGGGGTCGGCAAACTTGCGAGAGAAAAGAGCCAAATAATTAATAAAACAAAGTAACTAAGATATCAAAGAGCCTTTAATATGCAAACGCGTGCACACTCTGGAAGGTTGAAGAAGGGAGGTTCTTGCAGAGGATTCCAATTAAAACTGTTGATCTCCAATTAATATTTTTTTAAATATTTGAATAAAGTAAAAAATATTGGAATAAAGCATTAAATTTTAGTTTAAATTATAAATATTTGAATAAAGTATTAAATATTTGAATAAAGTAATAAAGATTTAAATAAAGTAATAAATATTTAAATAAAGTAATAAAGATTTAAAAAATAGTTTCCCTTCCTTCAAAAACTATGAGCTATCGAATTTATTTTGATATATGGGGCTGAATGCAAGAATAACCACTGTCATATATCATAATGTTGGGAATTAAAGTTACAAGTTTTGTAATAGAAAGAGAGAGAGAGAGAGAAAATTTTCCTACTAATAATGCCACAAGAGAGTGATTTATGCAGGAATTTTATGTTTATGTTACGGTTAAAGCTTGAAAACCGTTTCTGCAGATTACCTAGCTTATCTGTAGATTAACTGATTTGCTATGTTAAAGTGCGGAATCAAGAGTTTTCCTCATTTTAACCAGGTCATCTTCACGATAGCGGTTTCCGCATCTTTAAAGTTCAAAAATTTGTTTCTATCATTTCCTTTCTGTTAGGAATTTTGATTAAATGTTCCAGAATAATTTATCCTAAGCATATAGAAACAGAGTGGGAGAGACACTAAATGTATTCTATGAAAGACTTCTTGAATCAATTTATAATAAATTTTATTACGACGACAGTATCTTCTGGAAACAAATGAAATGATAAAAATTCCAACATTACAAAATATAGCTACACATACCTATATAGCAATCGCAACCATGATAAAATAAATTATTAAATAAATAAATAGCATTGTCAGTTTCCTTAATTGCAATAGTATTTTAAACCACTTGATTCTTTGTATTGTAGTTTTTCAATTAATTAATTGTATCAACTGATGTGTTGATTGTTCGATTGTATTAACTTGATTCCTTAGATATCAAGAAACAACATTTAATTTAAGCGTACAGAAACGTTGCTGTTGTTCTATAAAAACCTGACTTTCCTGTTAACGAGGGCCTAGAAGGAAATGCGCAGATGATCTTGGTAATTCACAGATTACCTAAGTAATTTGAGAAATGAAACAATTTTCCGCATTTTAACGGATCGCCTTAGCTAATGTACAGATTGTTTCGCTAATCTGCAGATTAACTGATTTCTGTTCTTAAGCGGTAACTTTTACTCTAACAATGAAAACTGACTTTTTTGTGGGTAAAAGTATTTCAATTCTCTATTTTATTTCTCTTAAGCATGTCAAGAAATATGGAATATCCTTTTAGTCATTTCTGTTGGAGGTTTAAGTACATCTGTTTTAAATTGATTAATGCTCCCCGACACATATATACGAATAAATAAGCATTGATTGAAATCGCTTTGAGGAGTATTTTCCCATGGTGGAGTTTTTAATAATAAAGGGATATGCTGCTTTAGTACTAGTTCTAATATTTTCAATGCTTCTCAATAAACTTTGCCAATGAAAAAAATTGATATAGAAGTAATTGTCTTAAGCCAGTTAAATATTTAAATGTATTTGTCAACGTAAGTAAATTTTTTCAACTGGTAATTATCAAAAAAAAAAGGAGGAAGGAAAACAAGCAATTCTTAGAAGACATTATTTAATACACGTAGGCAAAATTCTGAAAAGTCGCAACCGTCTACACAAAAAGTGGCAGTTTGCCGATCCCTGTGTTACAATATTGTTAAGTATATAAAATAAATAAAAAAATGATTAGTCACATACAAAGGATAATAAACATAAAAGTAATTAAATAAATATGTAAAGTAATAAAAATAAAAAAATGATTAGTTATATATAAAAAATAATAAACATAAAAGTAATTAAGTAAATATATTAGATAATAAATATAAAATTAACTATAAATATATATAAGAAAAAAAGTAATGCCAATTTATTGTATTAATTTTCTTGCACAACAGTACGTGACAAAAAGAAAGCGATATTAAAGGAAAATAGCTTACAAATATTAGAAAAACCAGGGAGGCCTTAAATTGTTGAATAATTTGATTTCGTTTTTCAAAAGTCCTAGAATTCTTTACAACTTATACATAAAGGTAATCCATCAATCAAAAGGTTTAAGAAATGGTTAATCTTTGTAAGAGCTTTACTTAAATACAATGAATATTTTAAGAGAAATTTATTTCATTGTTATAATATATTTTCAAAAATTAAACTCGTTTTTTTGTGAAAGATGAGTGTCCAAACACATAATCTTTTTACTGTAGGTATAGGATAATGATCCATTAAAATATAAAAGTCCCATTCATGAAAAATTATGTGGAAGACACTTTAAAAAACACGTATATAATTTTCTATAAATGTAATTCAATATCTTTTTCAAGGCTTGATTTCTGTATTTTTTTCATAAAGAAAATGTATGGCTATTCCGTTTTAAATTTCATCCAATTTTAGAAATGTTTTGGAGCTTAATCATTTCAGAAATAAATAAGCTGGATAAAAGGAAATGGATAGTATTTTTATCCTTTGTTTTAAGTAGGCATTAAATGTATCGGATTTCTTCTAATCCTTGAAACATTTCGTTTGATATTAAACCATTATAGAAGAAATTTCACTTTCCACAAAATTAAAAATAAATTTCAATTCGTTTATTTTAAATCATTGATCAATTGTTTTATTAATGTGGTATTTTGAAGCTATACGAGGGCTGATGGTGACATATCTTGTAATGTTGAGTCACGGTAAGGCAACGAAGACAACACCTAGGCTATAAACTCACTCCCCAAACTTCGACATCACACCAGCGTGAGGACTTTCAAAATCAACAGCTTTAACATGAATAAACTCCTGTACACCGTAGGACTTTAGTAGCACCAAGAATCAAATCTTCAACTCGACAGAAATAATTTTAAATCATGCGTTGAGAATTTTCGAGTAAATATTACTGAAAATATTTCAGGTATCCGACTACGTTCAGAATCGTGACTTAAAAACAACGCATAAATGAATAACTTTCATGGTATTTAGTGTCACTTAGATTGGAATACATTAATATAAAATTGTTTTAAGGACATTATGACAAAAAAAATTATTTAAATACAATAATTTGGCAAAAAATTAACTTAGAATAACCTAATTTTGAAAGCATTCTCCTTTTATAAAAAATGCTTCTATAATAATAAAATATTTTGTTTTGTAAAGTAAAGACTTTCTCCAGAGAGTCTGAACTAGGATTTTTGAAAAACTCACATTATTTTTAGAGTTACCACCAATTGGAATATTTATCGGCGTTTTTTTCTTAAAATTTCTCCCTTCTGTTATAGTAAAATATTGATAAATCCACTTCTAAGTTATACAGCTCAAAAATTCTAGTTGAGCCTCTGTAAAGAGGTCTGAGCTATATCCAGACAAAATATTATTATAATGGAAGCGTTTTTTATGAAAGGAGAATGTTTTGCAAAAAGGTTATTCTAAGTTAATTTTTTGTAAAAATATAGCATTTAAATAATTTTTTGTCATAATGTCCTTAAAACAATTTTATACATGTACTCTAATCTAAGTGACACTAAATGTCATAAAAATTATCTATTTACACACTTTTACAAAATCACGGTTCCGAACGTAGTTGGATGCAACAAAATAAAAAAAGTTCATAACCATTTTAAAATGTTTTTCATAGAATGAAACTAATTTTTTAGTATAGCGTGACAAGAAAAGAATAAACTTCTTATATTTATGTTTCCAATGTAATTTTAAATTTAATGGCTGTGTTTTTCTTTTTTAATTAAACTCATTCCAGAGTTTTATAAGGCTATATATTTATATACTCTATAGCAATGCCTGAATTAGTATCATTATTATCATCCGTAACTCAAACAAATTAAATAGAATAATATGACAAAATTATAGGTGTACTGGAATTTTAGTTATTTATGTGATCATGTAAATTCTTGAAAAATCCCTTCCAAGAGAAAAATATCTATTAAATACCAGAAAGGCAAATGTGACTCTAATATTTTTTCAAAATCAAAATATTATTTAAAATTTTTCAAAAAAATAAAACTACTATTGTACAGTGTAAGAAAATATTATTTAATAAATATTTTCATATAAACATAATGTATTTTAATGGATCCTTTTTTTTGAGGCTTCTGTGATGATTCTAGTTTTTTTTTTTTTTTTTTTTTTTTTTTTTTTTTTTGTCATTTAAACTTACTCAAAATAAGATACATTCACTTCATTTACTAATATTAACATGTTCTTAAGTGTCTAAATTGTTAACATTTGTTAGTTAATAAATCAGAAAACGTATTGAATTTTAAAAAACGTTCAGTCTTAAGCATTTAGTTTAAGCATTTATTTTGTTAAGTGTCCTTTAATTTTGTCCTCTAGGGTATCAGGAGGTCATAGAAATTAATAATTAGTAACAATAAATATAACAACTTGGATTGGTTTCTTAAAGATTAGATCACACAGAACCTATACTTTAATTTCCTGCTCCAACCATTTTGATACTCTCTAGAAATAACAAAAAAGGAACAAAAGACAAATTTTTAATAGTATTTAAGTTTTCTAAATAGTGAAATAATAAAGTTTTCGCAAAATTTTATTTACATTTTATAATTTAAAAGATAACGAGCATCTTTATACATTTTATATGAGGATTAAATATCAAAGACGGAAATAACTACTCAACAGTTTATTAAAAAACCTTTTAATAAAATATTTTCATCAGAAATAAACACAGAATCCGAAATTTGTTAAAAGAAATTTTTTCAATGAAATCACATTATAAAATATTCTTCTTACCGAGGAGAATATTTTTTAAATGAATAGAAGCTTCTTTAAAGTAGTAAACTCAAAAGAAACGGGAATTATACGCTTTTAGGAAACTTTTATAATAGAGCTGCATGTATCTTACTATTATTTGGTATCAAAAATCAAAATAAAAGATTCAGTGTTTTGTCTCCCAAATAGTTGGTGCAGATGAAAAATTTTTAGTGGTTACGCTGGATTACTGGTTGGTTTCTCTTTTGATTAGTATTACTAGAATGATGAGATATATAGCGATACAGTTTTTTTTATAGATTTTTCAGTGGCCAATAGAGAAATGATGGTAACTTTTTTCACAAATTCGATTTTATGAAAAAGTTTACAAATTCTTTTAAGGTATTTATGTATGAAAATTTAAAGCTAATTTTTGGTTTTAATGCATATATTTTTAAAGAAAGATATACGTGTAAGGAAATAATTTGAGTATTTAAATTCTGAATCTTGCAATATTTATGGTTTTGAAGCTTTTTTTTTTTTACTTTTTTACTGATTTGTTGTATCCGCAATTTCTTTTTCCTGTTTCTAATCCAGTGTGATATTTCGACTTATTTATAATATATTCCACTATACTGAATATTTCGAAAGTGTTTTATTTTTCGAAATTTAGAAAAATTCATTTAGTTTTTGAACGAGCATGCTGATTTAAAGATCTTGCTTGCTTTCTTTCCTTGTTTCTTACAAGTCATGGGTTTTATATTTGAATTTTGCCATCATTTGTTATTCTAAACAAATAATATTTTTGACATAGAATGAGAATGATTTAACGTATGGAATTTTGCTTTTTAAAAAGTAGTAGGGCAGAATGTGTGATGTGAATTCCAAATGTGTGGATAGAAGGTAAAAATACAAAGACTTTCAAATTCTTATCAGGAAATGACCAGTGCTAAATGCATAAATGATGGTTATTTTTTGCTTAGTATAAAACTATAGTCATCTTCGATTGTATAAAAACTCATTGTTGAAACCGAGATTCAGAATTTGAGAAAAGAATGTATGGATGTTTTTTCTTAGGGTTTCCTAAATTACAAGTACCAACATGAAGTCACAAAGTACAAATATATATATAATTTGCTTCATCTTTTCATTGTTGTTGTTGTTTCTTATTCCACTTGTTCTCGACTGCGTCAGATGCACTTTTCATTAAAAACAACAAAAAAATTTTGCGATATGTACTTCAAAATGTAAATTTGTTCTAAATACTTAAATTAAATAATATAAAGTTATTTTGTGTGTGAAAGTTATTTTTAATAAATACAAAATTCTTTAAAAGTTTGTACATTTTCATTTAATGAAAAAAATTCACACAAAGGTTATTTGGAAATAAATATTCCTTTAAAGAAATGTCACTATCTACTTCTGACAATAACATACTCTGAATATCAACCAAAATGTTCAAAGATGTTTTTCTAAATTTATACATCTTTTCTGCATACAAACTGGAAAAAATATGAAATAAATGCATTATTCTTCAAAAAAATCTCTGCGAAAGAAGAGAGCATATCTTATTTTGTCGAAAACTTAAATAAAAGATCTTCAATGTGTTCAATCTCAGACAATAACATACAACGAATATTCACCGAAAGATTCGAGAATATTCTCAGAGTACACATGATCTTTTAACACCAATAGTCCAAGATCAAATACGAGGTGCATATATTTCTTTTCAAAGAATACTTATAAGAAAGTAATGGGCATTTTTTTTTCTGGAAAACCAACTGAAAGATTCATGCATCTTCAAACTAAAGAGTACAATGATTATAGACCTAAACATTCACTTATGTAGTCTGAATGTTTGTAGCACTTTTTAAAATTGTTGAACTTGAATTAAATACGGTATATATATATATATATATATATATATATATATATATATATATATATATATATATATATATATATATATATTCGATTGTGATTGATGAATATTTATCTCTTGTTTGTAGAGAATTAGACTATATATATATATAATATCTTGTAATGGATTTAGATATTCTATCCATTATTTTCAATAGGTTTTTGATCAGTGTTATTAACATAAAGGGAGAAAGTTGGCTGGCCACAAAACATGTTCAACCCCACTTTTGCATAAATTATTTCATATATAAGTTGTCTGAAGTCAGCAATGTTTATAATACTGTAGCATCCATTTTTTATATATTCTTAATTATATTATAATTTTAATTTCTCATATATCCTTCTATGTCTGGTCTCTTACAATCTCAATTTTTTTTTCGGTTTTGTTAGATTAATGTTCGTCTCTCATTAGTAGAGAATTTATACTACATTATATATATATATGACGATTCAAAGGAAGAGTAAAGACTTCACGAGAAACTGTTTTTATTCGTTCACCAAGGCAGCTTTAAATAACATTACTGTAAAGCAAACCAACGTCAACTGTGTCGATTTAATTGGATTGTATATTAATTTCAATAATAATTACTAAATTATCCTTTTTAGTTAAGGTTTCAATTGGAGAGTAAAGAGCTGGAAAATTATTACTTATATGACCATAAACGGAGATGAGGTGTGATTGGAATCTGAAGGTTAGATGATATGCTATCAGAAAGTATTAGCTGTTTAGTTTTATACGCGCGAGTATATACGGTGGGAAAATAAATCTTAGATTGAAAATAGAATTATGCTTAAGTTATAAATTATTTATCCTTACATAAAGTATATGTGTGTGTTTATTCACTTAATGGTATCAAAAATCAAAGTAATACATTTTTATTAAAGAGAAACTAATTCTTATCTATGATTATCTTTATAAGCTTGTCTTCTTTAAAAGCGTTCAGAATTTTTTTTTTAATGTATACCATTTCTTTTAAGTCTTTAAATCTCGAATCAAGTGTAAAATGTTTTTCTTCGAAGAGTTCACATGAAGCAGAAATTGCCTTTAATCTTCGAGAAATCTAAATAAGAGAATCAAGAGTTCATTTTCTGACTATAACATATCTTGATGATAAATAACTCTGAAAACTTCACAAAATATATTTCCAAAACATAAGGAGAAAAATTGCCTAAAAGTTTCCAAATATAAGATGCGTGTAATTTCCTTCAAGAAAAACCCCCGGAAAATGAGTAGCGATTGCATTTTCTTTTGCCACAGAATTCTCTGAGTGTGGTCTACCCGTAAAATTGAAGCGACCGCGAAGAATTGATATCCCAGTGTACTCTCGTCACCTTCCGTAAGTGATAAACTAGGAAGGGGAACCAATCAATGATTTGCAACCTTGACCTTGAGTAGAGGATCAATTAAAAGGGGAAATGTTGTCTTCCTCTCAGGTATTCATGAAAAGAGGGAGGGAGTTGACGACCCCAAATCGATGTTCGTCATGTATTCCTCATGTGAAAGGGAATGGGTAAATATTGAGGAGAGCGGCGGAGGAACCACGAAAGAATTTTTCTCCAATTATCGCCGCCAGTTTGAAGGCAAACTTTCGTAATGCATTGCCTCGTTTGACAAACATATTGCTTAGTAAAAAAAATAGGTATACTCGGGGTTTTTTTTTATTATATATTAGATTTGATTGCTCACAAATTTATAAAATGTTAACAGGACAAATATTATTATTTTTTGTGCATAAAAAAAGAAAACATTTGAAGTTGTTTTTATTTAAAAAATGTTTTTTATTTCTGTTAAGGATAGTAAAATTTGAAACGTTTTTGAAAATCTTAAAAAGAAGTAATATAATTTATATCCGTGTCTTACGTGTTATATCTTTCCGAACAATTAATATTCCTTTCTCTTAAAGAATTATAACTATATTGGAAAACTGCATTGATAATTCTCTAACTATATTTAATGATGAAAGTCCTACTTTTATAAATAAAATTTTTAATTAGATTAGTTTTAATGTTTGTAATAATCATGAAAGTTAAGGTAGGATAAATTTGTTATTTATTTTGTTTTAAATTCTTTAATTAATCCAATGTTGCTAATTAATATATATCGAAATAGTATTTATGCTTATTGTTGTGAATATCTCATCCCTTTAATATATTTTTAACCATTAACAGTTTAATAGTTAAAATTATCCTAACTTTCAACTTTACTTTTTCCGAAATTAAAATAAGACATGATCAATTGGAATCAAGGATTTTTAATTCAATATCAGATATGTTGCCAATTCTATGCGTATCTAGTATATGTTAAGCAGTTGCCATAATATATTTTGCATAGCTTTCTCTCTCTCTCTTTGTTTAATTCTTCAATTTCATTCAAGGCAGGCAAATTGCTTCTCCACTGTATTTCAAGATGTGAGAGCCTATTTTAACTGACATCATGTATAAAGTATTCCTCTAAATATGCCTCATGTATCACGAATTGATATTCTATTTTCAATTGTTGATTTTTTTTCTTTTGATTCCAAACTATTTCATAAGACATCATCGTGTTCTCCTTTGATCATTATCGTAAGAGTACTATGAAAAAAAAAGTTTTCATTTATGATGAAAGAATTCAAATCAGCAAATTATGTATCACAATCGATTTCTACTGGCGCAATTTTCTCTAAGCTAATTAAGAGAGCCCCTTGACAAGAGTGTGTATGAAAAGCTCTCCATCTCAAAAATTAAAAACACTTTTATATGCAATACGCTTTTAGTTTCATCACTAAAATAAATGTGTGAACTGCATTAAATAAAGTAAAACAATATATCAGAAAGCAATACGAATAGTGTGCTTAAGAAGATATTTACATTTGATAATATGTCAAAAATAAGGATATACTTATTTCAATTTTGCTTTTCATATAAATGTTTTTCTCTATTTTAATATGTTTTTACATGGATTGATACACACACACACACATGTGCATATACGTTTAAAATTTAAAACGAATAGCGAATCTTCCCGTGTGTTGTAAAACTGCAAATAAAAAATAACTGATTTTTTATGATTATAATAAAGACTGATAAAAGAAGAAGTTATCGAGAATTTTAATATCATCTACTAAATGCGTGTGATTTCTTCCAAGTAAATGTCATATGAATATATGTATTTGTGTATATATGTGTATGTATCATGTGCCACTACTACCTAATCGTGCAATTTTAGACTTCATATTTCTCACTGCATATATGTCCTTGTAGACTACCTCTCAGTACTGATTATTGAAATATTTCATTAGTTTTGATATTTTTAAATCTGCATTTGAAAATGATTTGCAGCATAAAATATAAAGCTGTCTTTGTGTATTATCTTCATCATATAAGTGAATCCGTAAGCAACGTAATCTTTATTCCATAAGAGTTTTTTGACGTGATGAGAGTGCTTAAGTCAAAAAATTAAAATTATTTATTCTTAACTTTCTATTTGTGGTAATAAAAGAATTGTAAAGTAATTCTTCCATTTTTTCTGATTGAAACATCTTTTTAAATAAGAATAAATTTAAGGAAAAAAATAAGTTAAAAATAAAAGAATAGCAAAGCCTTTTCAAGTCAAATTTTAATTATTCCGATTCGGATCATTGTTAGAGTTTTTCTGGTGGCGAAAAAACACTTAGTAATAAACTGACTCTAAAAAAACTAAACTGACAGATGAATTAGAAAAGTTATTTAACTTATTCTTTAAATAAATTTTTAAGTTTTAATCCCTATTTGTAATTAAAAGCAAATTTAAAATCTTTCTAAAATTTATAATTCAAAATATTTGTAATTTTTTTTCAAGATTTCAGCTTAAACTATGCTATTTATTTCCTTATTTTCATTAATTTACTTTTTACTATGTACAAAACATTTTTTTTCTAATCATCGAAAATACCTTTCTAAACATTAAATGAAATGCTCAATTTTCAGTTGACCGCAATGTACTGATGACATAATATCGGATTAACATTGTTTTAAAAGAAGTGAAGAGAAAAAAGAAGTAAAAGAAGTAAAACTAAGATAAAAAAATAATAAATAAAAGACTGTTAAGAAGTAAAATATATATTGCATATATCTACTCATTTAAATACTCTCTTCCCTCTACATGATTTTTTTAAAGTTACATATAAGATTATTTTGACTTAATCACAGTACTTAGGCCTTTACATAGACTTTACTGTTCCAGTATCTTGTTACTTCCAATTTTACACTAACTTTGATTAGAATTCCACTTATTTATGCTGAAATATTTCGTCTCGCACCATATGTTGAAAGAGCAGTTCTCTAACTTACAATGAACATCTCCTTTTTTTAAAAGATAATTTGATTTTTTGTGCAAGTGGTTTTAAAGTTTCATTCCGTTCATACATTCACTCAAAATCGTATTATTGTTTTTCAATATCTAAGAAGTGCATCCAGAATATCACAAAAGCCTTTATATATTCAAAATGACTAGTTATTTTCGTATGGTGTGCCAACAAAGTTTCAAGCCGTCTGGCCATCTAAATTGAATTTTTTTATTCCATATCTTATTCTTCCAATTTTATTTTTCACTTATAAATCTAGAGCAAATTTAAGTCTCGTTCGTTTGTATTTTCGAGTAAAATTAGTGCATTTTTCACTCTTTCCAAAAGATGTTATTTTTCTTTCTTATGGAACTTTTGGTTAGGGTTGATGTATTGATAGAAAAAATTTTTTTAAGATTCTTTTAAAATATTTAAAGAAAAAAATCTGACTTATAACCCTTTTTGACAATCAGTTTTTCCTTGACAAATTGCCAGCTACGTCGATCTTTTTCAGGGAAACCTTTACTGATAGAAAAATTACAAAAACATTTTAAAATTTCTTTTCATTTTGTTTCAATACTCCTTACTTCACTTTCATGAACTTTATACTTTTTAAAATACAATGCAAAACAGTTTAAAATTTTCTTATTGTACAAATTAAACTTTTCTTGAAATTACTCTACTTTTACAAAACTTTTTTCAAAACGTCCTAGTACTTTTTCATTGCTGTTAGTTATTATTAAAACTAATAATGCTAAACATATACAACATTAGAACTTTTCTTAAATTTATTGATAGCTCATAATGAGTTTTTAAAAATGATAGTAGCTATAATTATATTACTTTATTATTAATACTTAATTAATTATAAATATTTGTTTATGGTTATCTCATTTGGAGAGAAGTAGTTAATATCACCATTTAAAATTTCTCCAGATATTAACAAATTGTTATCTAAAGCGTATTTTGTAATTTTAATTCATAATGGTTAAACAAGTTTCAAGGTATGAAATATAAAATTATAACATTCTTTGTAACATGAAACACAAAATGAAAAAAAATGAATTTTAAAGAATACTAAAGATGATTGCTCTATATTTTACATAAGACCACGTGAAAATCAAAAAAATGTCAAAAGTAATATTAATTTTAATTATGTACTAAATCTATTTATTAATAATTACTTATCAATATTATTACTAGAATTATATAAAAACATAGTAAAAAAGAGACAGCTTTAATGAGTAACTTGTAAAAGTGCAGTTGTCGTAATTTTTGTAGATCAAGAATTAACTATACAAAACACAAAATTGTACAAAAACACACTTTACTATTTTATTCTACTATAATAAACACACACACAATGTTTATTAAAAAGAATATATTCAAGTCACTCTTGGTCCGATGGGTATATCAGGGAATATCAAAAGGACTCTAAACCTAGTCGAATAACTAGATATAAATGCATACAAATTATACGTCGTTTTATTGGAAAACAAATACAGTAATACCCCGAACTTAGGCAATAGGTGAGATTGAGTGATAACCGAGTAAGTCAGGGCATAATTTCGTATACAAATACATATAAGTTATTCTTAGTTGGGGCTGGATACGAAAGAAAATAATCATATAGAAAAAAAAATTTAACCAAATCTTAGGTGACACACACACACAAATGCAAAATCACAAACCAAAGTTATTTTGATGTAGAAAGTTTCATAAAATTTAACAAAGAAGTCTACGGGCTCAAAAAAATCTTTTCCTTCCACAAAATTTCGTCGTAGTATGCTATTAGTTTTTAATCCTTGTTTTATTGAAAAAATATGCTGCTCGTTGGAGTCTATATTTTCTAAAATTTGTAACTCTTTTTTATTAAAACGTGGCCTTCTGTCAAATTCCCAACCGTCATCCACTTATCTGTTCGAACTGGGTCTAAAGACTCCATTTCTTTAATGTCTTGCTCTTGCTCATACAGTTTTGTGAGCTCATCAACTGTCAGCTCCTGATTACGGGAATCCAGTAGCTCTTGTGTGTCATCATTTTTCACTTCTAAATTTATTTGTCTTTCAAGATCGACAGCTTCTTCAATCACATTACTAGTTTCATCAGGCTCTGACACTGATTGTGCCTGAGTTTCAGTGATGAAAAAAAAGCGCTTAAGCAAAAGACGAATCAACACGATTTGAAAATCATGTACCCTCGGGCTCGCAGTCGAGGTACTACTGTATTTGAAAATATGTGCTAATGCCTTGTGAATTATACCTTTATAAATATGCTTAGTTAAGAAGCACAACATTAACCCCTTAACAGCCGCATAATTTTGAAGAAAATGGTCCCAAAAGTGCCTATTTTTTTATTCAAGAAAATTATATAAATCTAAGTGTATGTTATACATCTATATATTTATTTTTAAGTTTTGAGTAAATTTTTAGCTTGAAATACAAAAAAAATATTTTTAAGAAAAGCCAACATTTAGGGTTATTATGACTGAAAGTTGGTTTTCCAGCAAAGAGAAAAAATTAAAAAATATGTTCTAAACATTAAAGGAGAATTTTATTAGACCTATGTGCAATGTAAAAACACATTAGTAATTTTTTCTTGTGAGACAATTTTTAAAGTATGGGATAAAAAGGCCAATATATCACACAGGTAACACACACAGTACATAACTATCATCAATGTTGTCAGGATCAGTAACCGAACTTTCAAAACAATCACTTATTTCAGAATCACTCTCAGATCTCTTTATACTTAAAGTAAAATCCGATTCACTTCCGAATTAGCTCCATAATGTGTATATAATATTAAAAAGTACAATTTTTTTTTTATTATCACAGAATGCAAACCACATCTATTCACGAAGAGCGAAACTAAATAATTGAGCTAAAGTTACAAAAACATATTGCTAATATAAATATGTTTTATTGCGCTAACATTTAGTTTAAAATAAAATAACTATCGCTAAACACGCTACTAATAATCTGGTACTGCCTTCTGGTCAGAAGTAATCATGACTGTGGGCATAAGAAACAGATAGTTTAAATCTTTTAGTGCGTTACTTTTGAACACTCCAGCCTGGAAATATCACGGCACGGGGAGTAGAGAGGGAAATTTCACCCCGTGATATTGACGGGAGAGAGAAGTAAGGGATTAAAGCGCTTAAAGGATATGTTAAACAGAAAAATCCAATTCAGTTTGAATACTCAAAAATGATGCAAAATTCACAATGCTGTATATTCATAGGAAATTACAGTTATGAGCTAGTAGGGGGCTCTCACGCTTGGGTTTCTTTAACTAACCTCGCCTTGTAAAGGAATCACGATGCATGTAAATAAACATTAGTATTTAAACAAACCTTAAGAGAGAGTGATATGAATTACCTGAGTATATTACCAAGTGAAAGTAGTTAGTAATCCCACAGATAAATTGACTAAGGAAAAGGTCCTGAGTGCATTTACTTGAAGATAGAAGAGTTTTTCAAGATCGGTGCAAACAGACTTCATTTAAAGATAAGTAATATTTCTATTCCGTTAGAAGCAATTTGTTTTTCAAGAGTATAAATATTTTTGATATTTTGAGATGAAGAAAAATAAACATATACAGTAAAACCTGTTTTTGTGCGGTAGATAGGGACCACGTAAAAATTAACTGCACAAAAAAGTATTCCAAAATTTCACACATATTTGCATGTAACAAACAATTTTGTAAACATGATACAGAAATGTTTGTTTTTATGCGGAGGGAAGGAATCGTATAAAAAACCGCTCTTAGAAAATACGTCTATTTACGAAATAAATGGGAAAATGTTTCCAAACAAAATAAATAATTAAATTACACATAAAAGCAAAATAAAATAATGTAATTTCTCATTGAATACATGGGGAAGTTTTAAAAATACAATGCATAATTCACTGCTACTTGTTGTAATCTGAAACGAGCATCTGCCTACAATGAATTAGTTCAAAATCGCTTTCGTCACTTGAAGATACAATTTCAATTGATTTATTTCTTTATTCAGACCATAAAGTCAGTGATAAGTTTTTGAGACAACAATCTTGAAGTACATATATATGTACACTGACAAAAAAACAGTACAGTAATGCCAATACCGTTTAAATTTATGCACCGCATAAAAATAAAATGACGCAAAAATAAAATCACACGAAACGGGTTTTATTGTATTAGATTTCTACTATGTTTGAATTCTGTTATCATCCATCTATAATGTCTATGAGACCTAATTCACTATGAGATGATGAGTTTAAATTTTTAATTGCGGAAATAACTGTTAAAAACTTTAAAACCTCATGATCAACATCAGTTACATCAGGAATCAACCTCAGAATCAGGAAGTCCCTTCGGGATACATCGACTTATCAAACAACAAATAGACTAATCAGCCATATATTTGAATAAATATATGCGTGAAATATTTTTCGATTTTATTTCACGCTGAAATCTTACCATTTTCAAATAAAAATTTATTAGAAGATACTCAGATGACAATGAAGGAGCCATTCTTCCACTATTATAATATAAAATATAAAGTGGAACGAGTGATCTGAGAGTAGAACTCAACAAAATTTAATCGTGAAAAATTAATGCAGAAACTTCATTTTTGTTATAACTATTTGTTATAATGCTCCCTTACAAAAGAAAAATACTTCCCTCAAAAAGAATTAAGAAATAGAAAAGCGCCGGTTCAATAAAATTACGAGAATAAAATAACACTGAAAGTTGTGTATTTTTAGATGTCGAAGCCAATAAAGTACCTCTTGAAGTAAATTTTTTTTTTTTTTTTTATCCAGCGTAAGTCAACAAAACACAGAAAATGCAATAAATTCTATTCTAGATTCCTTCACTTAAAAAGATTTAAAGGTTTTTCGCCTTTGTTAAATATTTTTTCACAATGCTTCCTAGAAGAGAGAGAGAATACACCTGAATTATTTTGTAGAGTAAAAAACTAATACACACATATATACATGTGTGTGTATGTGCTATGTAATTAAATATTGGCTAAAATAGTTTTATATTGTATTTATCTATCTGTATTTGACCTAGATAATTTTTATTCAGAGGAAGAATTTTTAAATAAATCTGACACTTTTCCAAAATTATTTCATTGTCGGATACATAGAAAAAAATCTGTTTAGTTTGAGGGATTTAAAGAACTTTTAAGGCATCTGAGAGAGAGAGAGAGAGAGAGAGACTTCTCCTTTGAAATATATTTTCTACAAAATGCTATGTTTTTCCTTCTGTTGCGCTTTTTCAATGAACAAAATATTCACATTTAGGAAGAAAAAATAAATAAATGTTCTTTTTTATTTATTTCATCCCTACTTGTATGTAAGTAGAAAAATAAATTAAAATAAACTCTTCATTGCATCCCGTTTTGGTGCAGAAAATGCCTCAAAATATTTAGTATATTGATACCACCATTTCTTCTTAACCATGAAATAAGGGATTATAAAGTTAAGTAAGTCAAAGTAAGACTATTGACTCCAATGACTTTTGTTACGCCAGTACTGGAGAACTTTAAAGTTTGTTTGTGCTTGTAAAATTAGTATTATGTGTCTTTTATGAGATTTTTGACATAGAGGAGATTTAAAAAGAAAGTTTAAAAATGTTTTTAAAAATATAATCATTTCTACATCTACTGCAATATTTTCAGAGGAAAATCCACATGTAAATTTTTTATATTCAGAATTTTGAAACTCAGACTAGTGAACAGTTTAAATTTTTAAAAAATTGATGTTAATTATTAATATAATTTAACTTTGATTTGCAATATTTTGTTCATGTTTTGAGTTATTACTCAAACATTAATTTTTTTTTATCAGTAATAGATAGTGATAGATCAGTAATAGTCTATAAAGAAATGTTGCAATTTATTTATATTTCTAGAATGAAATTTTCTTAACGCAAAATATTAAATTTTGTACACAATGCTTTACTTTACTAATTAATTTTAGGAAACTATTAAGTATATCTTTTTATCTATATGATGTACAAAATATGTATTTTTTCTTTTTCATTTTGAAATTTCGAAACTAAGAAATTTATAATTCTTAATACCTAATTGAATACTCTATTAGGAAATAATTCTATTTATTTTTAACCATTAGTAAAAATTTTCCGAGTTACGCTTTATGTTTTTAAATAAATTGCGATTTTAGTGTGGGAATTACTATCGGAAATATAGAAATAGCTTTCAAATAATGACCTGATTAGTAAGGACATTTACTCATATATTTTTACTAGAAAGAGCAATAAGAAAATTGTTTGACAATTTGTGAACAATGTACAAAAAGCCACATAAAATTGTCAAGTTATAAAATTATAAATGTATAGTTGAAAATCAACTGAAAAAATAAGCAAGTCTAGACCGCTTGTTTTAGCAATTCATCCATCATTTCTTCAACATTGGGTCTAAGTTAAGATATATCAGACCATTAATACGAGGTCGCCCAATCAATAAATCTTCGGCTTGCTAGAGGTACCCTTCTCTAACAAACTATAAAATGACATTAAATCTGAATAGAAAATGGCCTTCTAGAGTTTGAAGACGTACCATATATATTTGCGCTGGACGCTTAATTTTATGGTTCAGCGTTGTCAGTTTTCTATTCTGTCAAGGTCAAGCGAGAACTGAAATAATGATCGTGCGTAGAGTTAAAAATTGTTTTAAGTTCGTAGTGGTCATTTATATTTCTAATAAATTTAATCTTCTTTTGTGAAAAATAAGCAAACAGTACATTTATGATTAAATATAAACAAATAAATGTATTCATTTTTGATTTTATGTGAAATATTCTTTAAGAGATTTGTAGTTTTCGGTTTTTTAAAGCAGAATCTAAAGTCTATGATTAAAATTTTTAATTCATATTTTCTACACTTAAAAATATAGAATATGGTTGTATTTGAATTAAATTTTAGGGATTTAAATAAGAATATTTTAAAGCAAAAATCTTAATTTGTGATACTATAAAATCTACTGTTGTAAGTTTTTCAATCATCAATAAGGTAACTGTTATTAAAGGAAAAAGGTTATAGTACTTGCTTCTTCATAAGCAATATAAAGGGTTTTTAGCAGAATTTTAAAAATAAAAATATCTATGGAATATAATACATTTTATTATTTGATAATCCTATTGAAATTTAAAAAATTCATTTTTAAGATAACTTTAGAAAATCAATTGAAATTATTTCTATATAAACCAGTTAATAATCAAACAAATTTCTCAAATTGAATTTGCTATGATTATAAGTCGCATTAATGTTTATTATTTATACTCACACATGATATACTTGAATGCAGTTTTTCATCAGTTCTTTAAATAATGTGTTCCACTAATTAGTTGTTATTTTCTAACTGTCATTTTCCCAGTGACTTTTTGCTCAATCATTTTTAAAATTATACACTCTATTTTAACAATTAATAGTACTAATAACTTTCATATGAATTATCACATTGAAGTAGACATTCAATTACCTACTAAAGATATTATTTCTTTAAAAAAATATACAACTTAAAAATAAATGTCAGATACATTTTAATATGAGAACCCGTAGTAAGCTTAATATAAACGTTGTAATATTTTAATTTAGTTATATATATGTATATATAAAAATATTAATAAAAGAGAGATAGATTAACACATTTCTTAAGGAACTCATTAAAATTTATATAAAAAGATTTATACACTTATTTTTTATCATCCATATTTTATAAATGTTTATTTAATATGCATCTACTCCTTACAAACTTGTATTATTATTTTTTCATATCAAGAAATGTTCTAGATATTTTCAAAATAACCCACTGGTTTCTTACTTTCACTTGACTGATTAACATAACAGCTGTAGGAACCTTTCAATTCAAGCTTTCTGCTCAAAAAGAAGCTCTTTTCAACTTTTTAGTTCAAAATCCACCTTAGAGATAAAAAATAGTTAAAAGCTACAATAGTCTTTGCATTTTGAGACTTATAGACGAATGCGAATTTTGAATGAATCATGAAAGAAAAAAGAGACGAGTGTTATCTGAAGAGAGTTTGTGTATAAACATTCGTCTTGAATATCTGGTCTGGTATAATGAGGTCAGCACGGAAACCCTTTCCATGCTTCCCTCTTTACCAAAGGATAAAACTCTATTCATGAGTCCCTCAAGACGCATTTTCTAGCCCCATTTCTTTCTATCTAAAGAGTGTTATGGTAAAAGAAGAATCGGATTGCATCATTTACTTCGCTTCTTCATAATTTCTTCTTATGGTAACTTAGGTTTCACACACATTGAGGTTCTAAGTTTATTACGACATAGTACACACCTAAGCTGAGTGTTAAATGGGGAACTAATGCTGAATTTATAGGGAACAATTGGGTTGATGATATGGCATAAATACTGACCTTTTTAATGTAAGTATTAGTACTGCCATCTCCCTCTCTCGACGCTGTACATTTCCAAATAATTAGAGATTACTATAGAATTGCATTTCTCTGTCCCACCAGCAAGGACGTCTTTAAGACTCTTTGAGGCCCTTCAGCAAAAGTAGACCCTACCTTAGATCTTTAAAAGTAGTCAGTATATTGCATGCATTGTCAAATACTCGTTCAAACGGTAATTTGAAACAAATAAATGTGCACGATTCACATTCTTAAAAAGCTAGGCACAAACAGGCTCGACCGATGGCCGCATTACGACTAAATTAGATGAATGATTATATATGGTATTAGGCCTAGCCCTAGACATATACAACGGCCATCACATAATAATATAGTCTTAACACTTTTGCCAATTTACATGCAGTTTGAAATTCCCTGTTTTTCGGAGAATATGTACGGGAATATTATTTGACCATTAAAATTATCCGGATCATGATCTTATTAAGACAGAGTCGAGAACGAAAAGAGGCTCCCTTCTAGGGCGAGGCCCTGGGCCCGGGCCCAGTTGACCCCTGCCTTAAGACGTTCCTGCCTACTAGGCATTTTATGCATGTTTATGTTACTAATACAATTGCGTGTTGGTGAATTTCCAAATGTAGAAACTTTCATATACATAAGTGTAATGCTTATCGAAATAACTTTAAGCAGGTAAACCGAGCGAATGGTTGTTTTAACAAAATACAAAAATAGTCCCAAGTATTCTTACAAGACTTTCATAACAAAAAAATAAAACCCTAAAATAGCCAAATTTGTGATAAATACAAGGGATAAGGGACTTTTTTATAAATGATTTAATAAATAACATCGCTGTTATTTTTATGGTATGACCATTCAGTTTGTTTCCTGATGTAACAAAGAAAATTTCTTTAAAAATAAAAGCTTAATAAATGATAAACCCTATTATTATGAGTAATGTTGGTAAAAATATACTTGAAAAGTCAAGAAATGTGAATAATTCCATTTAATGTATGTAATATATAAACGTCCCCATAATCCACTCATGCTTTGCACATAAATCTTTTCAAACACACATTCTATTATGTTTCTTTCGTTTAAAAGCTTTTCAGACCTTTCTGCTCGGTAATTCGGATTTGCCCATCTGTTTCATGTAAGAAAAACGTACAAGAATCCACAAAAGTGTTTTTCTGTAAAAGAAAATGGTAGGTCGCATCATTTTTGAATAGCTATCAAACAAGAGATTAGAAACCTTAACATCGGTAGAAAATAAATGAAGCTTTTTGAAAAAATAATCATTTTGAAAAATTAAGAAGTAGTATAATTTTAGTGCATTGACATTGATAATACTTTCTGATCGAACAAAATTCGGTCAGAAAATTTTATTTTTATCTATTTTATTAAGACGTGATGAATTTAAATCTAAGTGCTGAAATTTAAGTATTTGTCTACGTGAGAATTTTTTTTTAAATTGGGATATAAGGGGGGAAAGGATCCAGTTTTGTTTAATAAAATTTATGAGGGAAAGTTAAAACTGCAATCAAAAAAATATATTAAAAGGCGAAGAAACAGCTGAAAATTTATAAGAAGTTACATAAACGTAGCCTACACCAAACATAATGTTTATCTATGAATTGTTCAATTCTTGTGAACACTTATGTGTTACAATACTATTCAGTTTCATTTGTGTTATATCACTATTCAGTTTTTGTGTAATATTTTAAATGTTATTTTTTACTATACATAATTTATAGTACAATATTTAACTTTTTACAAAAAAAAAAAAAAAAAATCAGAACAGTTTTAATATGAAATGCTTAAAAGACATTTTTTTTATTTATTTAAATGGTTATAAATTTTGTAATAATAAAGGGATTTCTAAGAAAGTTGCTTAAAGCAGTGTTTCTCAAACTGTGGGGCGCGCTCCCCCCCTTGGGGGCGCGATAACCTTACAAGGGGGTCGCGAGCATATCGAAAATAAAAGATTTAAAAAAAATAATTAATTTACTGGATTGAATTAAAACAAAATACTTTCAGACATAATAAAAAATACACTTTTACTCTGATATAATTTATAGGCACGCGATATTAAGTCATCAAAAATAAAAACGTCTTCAATACCTAATTAGCTATCTTTGATCTTATAACCAAATAAAAAAACTTTTATTTGATTTGCTGTAATCCCGTGATGAGAGATTTTTTATTACGTTTTCTTTTTAATCCTAGCATACTGTTCTTTTAGAGAAAAAACAAATCCCAGACCCAGAATCGAAAAAAATTAGGAACATAAAAAATTCATCACTGATTATTTTTGAAATACTGCACATTATAGCTGCAATCTGTTTTTGCTGATAACCTGTTTGACCTAAGTTATTGGTACAGTTAGTTATGACCCCTCTCTTATGTTTGTTTATCATTTAGGGAAGTTGTAAATAATGTATTTTTCTCTGTTGCGCTTTTTCCCGTGTAAAGGAGATTTATGATACATATAAACATATCTCAAACATATAAAGCATAACAAAAACGTTTTACACAATTGTTTTTAGCAGCAACATGCCTATTATCATAATGAATACCTTTTTTACCCGGAAGTGGTCACGCGGGACACACAGAACACGATATCGTTAATCCTGACAAAACTGTTTATTTGTTACGGAAGAAAAATTGAAAAGTCCTTGAAAGTAGGTAAGTTTACTTTCTCTTAATTAAATTATTCGCTGAAATTGCGATTTGTATCGTGTACAATAAAATAAGTATAAAGAAAAACAGAATTGGGGTGACTCAATAACCCCGCTCAACCGCATCGAGTGCGTGCCTGCTCCCGGGTTAAAACATGTAGAAGTCTTTTCACTTTAAATATTAAAAATAATACAATTATTCTGCATCAGAATTTTATATTATAGTTCATTCTTTAACATCAAATATAAATGCTAATTCTGTGAGGCTTATAGTTACAATTCACTTAAAACTAATGAAAATTTGAGCATTCATTTTACGTTTTTGTAAACATTGTCACACGCTTGGCATTACTCTCCTTACAATTCAGCTATTATATCAATAATGTTTTATTTTCTTATAAATGAACTCATGCAAAGAGCGGGCACTTCAGCCGGTATACTTTTAATGTATCAGTACTGCACAGAGTATTTTATAACTAATTAATTAATACTAAATTAAGAATAAGTTCAATAAGTATTAACGACTTCCACATGGACTTGTCTTGCAAAGCAAAGTTTTTAGAAGGAATGCTTATGATTAGAAATTGACCCTCTAAGTTCTTTTTCTATATTTAGCTGATATGTATAGTTTGTCTTCTAAGCAGCAACCGCATTTTGCAATATGTTCAATTTAAAAATTAGGGAAAGGAAAAATAACATAATTATCCTATTACTTAATATTTTTTTTTTTTTTTTTTGCTTTAAAGTAACGTATACAAAATTTAATACTTATGTTATTAATTTGTATGGTTTATAATTAAGATCGCGTATTGTAGCTTTAGCGTCAAAGTGCATTATTATTGCATTCAGTACATTATTAATGTATAAGGGGGCGCGATAAAAATTGTGATTGAAAAGGGGGGGCGCGATAAAAATTGTGATTGAAAAGGGGGGGCGCCAGTATTGAAAGTTTGAGAAGCACTGGCTTAAAGTAATTCTTATATTACACAAAACAATCACAAAAACTGTCAGTGAATTATCATTACAACTTTTTGAGCAGTCCCTGTCCCAGTTTCCAATTTTCCGAAAAAACGCATTTTACGTAAAACACGTTTTAAATTCGCCAACTGCATACTGCAAGTGGCATTTGTGTGCTCTTACAAAACTTTACTTTTAAAACTAATTAACGGAAAATAAAAAAAAAGCTTGGTATTTTTATAAATTTAATAAACTGGCCTATAAAATTAAACTGTAAATATTTTTGTGAATTTTTAGCAAAAACCAAAATTTTTAGGTCGTTAGATACCAAAAAATGCTTTCAAGACTCTGAAACAAAGTAAAAGTATATTTTATAGTGTAGTAGAAATATAACTCTACTGTTAACTTCGCAATGTCTGAATTCAAAATTTTCACAATATCAGAGAAAATTTTAAACACATGTAAAAAGTATAACTTATCTTATTTCATTCTGTATTTATATATTAAATTTCAAGAATAGCTGGAATTTTGTGGAGTAATACATTTTCATTAAACAGGATAAATATTTTTTCCTAATCAATTTCTCGTTTAGGCAATCGGATTACAGGTCTTTTTCTTTTCGTAAGCAAAAAGTTAACATTAGAATGATATCAAGAGCATTTGACACTTTTTCCCAAGTTATATTTTTTTTATAGTTTTTCTCTTTTAAACTTGATCGAGAATATATAAAAAGAAATTACAATTAATTCGATTTAGACTGTAAGTGTTTGAAGGGGATGAGACATTAATTAATAAGACTTTCGTACTTAATTTTTTTTTATTTATTTATTTTCAGTATAGCTGAAATTGCTAAATTATATTCAAAAAAATTTAGTGTAACTTTAATAACCCAAAAAGTTTAAATAACTTTTGTAACATGATAATCCATATCGTTATAACAGTTTAAAATTCAAAAAGTATAAATACACCTAAAAACAGCTAAAGCCATTATTTTTGGCTGGAATTGAAGTTTATTATAGAAAATCTCTCTCTCTCGAATTAAAAGTTAAAAGTCCTAGATGTTAAAATATTAACAAAGGAAATAGTTACTTAAAGTTTCCTGTAAGTGTATGCGGAAAAATAATATTTTTACAGATTGCTTAAGTCTTGCATTGCATTTTTATTTCTGCAACACACTTTATCAACAGCAGAGAAATACACTGAGAAATAAACTAATCAATGTTTGTTAATAACATTCCTGTTCAACGCATTATGAATGAATTTCCTTAAAAAAGGGATGTATCGAATTTAAAGGTAAGAAAATTTAAATTTTTATTACTAATCTCTCTTATGATTTTTCCTACGAAACTAATTTATTTGCAACTCTGTTTCAAAATTAGAATATTTATATTCGTTCTTTTATAGAATTGATAAATAAATGAAATTTCAAAATAAATGCAACAGATATTTTTGAAGTATTTCCAAGATACTGAAAACCAGCATTCAAAAACATTTCCTCTGTCGTGTTTCAAAGTTTAAGGGAGCTTTTTTTTCCATAAGGAAGCCTTTTCCTTGTAAAATTAATTAAACTATTACTATTATTGATTATGTGAATCATCTCCTAACAAATTAATATATAGGAAAAATTTATAGAGAGTTCTGGATTTTTTGTTTTATTTTTATTCTTAATTACTTTTTGCCGATTTCGACAGACAAAAACTCGTTACAAGTCTCGTGTTTGAAGTATTTAATCAATATTTCACTTAAAAGTATTTAATGTCACACTTCTGTTTTGATTTATTATCCTAATACACGCTTTTACTCTTTAATGATTAACGAGCCTTAGGAATTTTACTTTTTTAAAAGCAATTTCTTACAAAATCTGTTGTTTCTTTACAACTCCTCTCATAGATACTATTTTTAAAATACTTCTTGCGATCAAAAACAGGGACCAACTAAACACTATTTGTATTATTTTACATCAGGTACAAAGTAATTCATTTTACGTATGATACTGACATTTATTTATCCGAGATTTAAGAGGGAAAATAGGTTTGAAAAAAAAATGAAAATCTTTTGCCGATGCATTTCTATTCCTAAAATGTTTCTAATGACAAATTGAAAATTCCTTAAGAAAGAATAAGCAGAGATGACGGTAACGAGTTTAATTTCCTTTTTATCTTACTTAAAAATGTTTGTTAATGCTATTAAATCTTGCTATTGTTAAAATGATCATCCAGTGTGTGTGTGTGATCCTCCTTTTTCCTTATCCTAAATCTCGTCATAATTTCAATTTGTCATCCAATTTTTGAAAAAAAGTTAGTTATTTTACGTTTATTTTAAAAAGAACGATACTTGTATTGTTTTGTTGTAAATACTAAGAATATTTTTTTCAGGGTTTAATGGTTATCTTATTAATAAGTTACCAATACAATGATTTCATCTTATATTCACATAGTTAATAAAAAACAAAGAATAATTATTTTATCACTTTAATTCGAAGCATTATGTTAGTATAAATAATAATTACATTTAATAATATTTAACATTTTTTTACTTGTGCGCAGACTTATAATTATGCTGTAAAAAATAAAAAACGGGGGAGGGGTTAGTAAATTATTAAATAATATATCTTACCAAATATTTTAAGTGAAATTTTTTTAAACCACGTACTTGAATAAAAAAACTCGTGTGCTATGAAAATTCTCTATAGCATTCACCGTTATCTATATATATCTACACACACACGCGCGCGCACACACACACACACACACACATATATATATATATATATATATATATATATATATAGTATTTAACTGTCATTTAAATATATTGTTACACAAAATTGACTATATTTTTAATGAAAGTTTAGATCTATAGTACTTTTAAAGTTTAGAGAGAGTCTTTCATATTATATATATCATGTACATTACTCAGAAAAATGAACCACTTTGAATATATATATAAGTATGAGAATAAACTTCTAGATTAGCAGCAAGAATTATTGTTATTTTGTCGTTTGGAATTTTTAAAAATATTTATCTTCTTGTGTGTTAGGCTCTATTAGAGCTCTTTGCAGTACAAGATACAAACGTTTCATAGGAATTCGAATAAAAAGTTGGAGGGGTGAGAGACGCAATAAATTCTGGAAAATAAAATGTAGGTATATAGTATTATCCACTCGTCATGTGGAACACTTTTCCTGATACATTAAAATCTCAGTAATTTTATATGGTACTTAGAAAAGCTGAAGGAAAATATATGTTATTTATAACAAATGATATTGTAAAATTAGTTGCACATTCGTCATTATAACATGATTATAAATGAATAATCTATCTATATATATGACTGTCAGAAGTGTTTCATGAGTAATATACTCTACTTTGTGTTCATGTGTGTGTGTGTGCATGTATTATTGTAATAGAAATCAATATAATTAGTTGTCAATAACTGAACTGTAGAGATTTAAAACAGCGAATAGAAATTTTTACAATTTATGCAAAATGTATTGATAATGTACTAAAGACACATTCTGCCTGGAAACTGTTTTAAATAGGGATGCCAGTATAATATTGCATTATATAAGCTATCAGTTAATACATAATGGCTTAGTTTATGGCAAGTCAAAATGATTCTAAAAATATTTCATAAGATTAAAGAATTTTTTTTTATTTATAATTCACGCTATCATAATTTTATAATACTTAAAATGTTTCGGTTAAGGTGTATCAGTTTTTCTATTGTTTCATTTTAAGCAAGTAAAAATGCATTTATTTGAATGGAGAATTTGATATTTTACAAAAGAGTTGAAAATTTTTAAACTCAAAACAAGTTAAAATAAATACAACTTGTAAGTATAAAATGAATCATGAATATCGATGTCAAAAATATCAAAGTATTAAAAAATAAAAGATATCGCTTTCCATGCATCAAACTCTTTAGAAAGCAAAGTATAGAAAATTATTATAGATAAAATATTTGATATTATATATAGCGAATATAGAGAGTTTGGGCCATTTACTGTGTTATATACTTTAAGCTTAATTATTTTTTTTATTTCAGTTAAAATTTTAGGCTGATCAATAAATCATTTAAGAAATTACATCTCTTGCTCGATTTGTTTATGCATAGTATTTGCTGCAATGTTAAACATAACGCTTTTAATTTATTTAATGCATTCTATGGCTGCTATAAACTATTATTAAGATTACAATTCAGCCCGTCTCCTGCCATTGAAAGTCAAAATATCGAAGTGCGTCTCAAAAAGAAAAGAATTCACTTTTTAAACAAATGAACAAGACAAGAAAACAGTTTGTATACAAAATCTCTATGTCCCGCATCCCTGTTTCACAAAACGGAGATAATGGTATAAGTTTGCTTTTTATTGAGATGAAAAGGATAATGTTTTCCTCATTCCAATGTCAACATGAAGAATAACACCATTCACCGAAAATACATTTAGCGTTCGGCTTCGAATTTCGAGACAGTGCTCTAAAGAGAAGAAAAGAAATGCTGTGCCCCTTTTCACTAAATGGGAGAATCCGTGTTCTATAGCTGAGTCAGATGTGTTGCTAGGCAACCGTACCCACCCAACCTCCTACCCGTCCCTCAACTGTACAGTAGGTGTAGGTTTGAGCCTTTTGCTCAGCGGTGGTTGAGCTTTTTATGAATTCCTTGTAATTACGCGAACGTTAGCTCGGGATTAAAATGCCTCACTTTGGCATGTGAATGGAAAGGGGGTTTCAGTGAGGGAAAAAATGTACCTGCTCAATGAAGTTCATTTATATCACAGTCATCGCTTTTGTATCATTTATTTTCCCTCAATTTTTTGGGTTGATTTATTTTAAATTTTAACTGAGTTTTCCTTCGATGCATGGGTGGGATGTATGCATCTCTCAATTTTTGTGACTACCGGAAGCATAGAGTTAACAGCTAATTAAAAGGCAATAAGGGTGTTTGGATTTATTTCTTTATTTTGTATCATAAGAAATATTGAAATCAAAAGATTCATTTACGAGAAAAACTTATCAGTTTTGCATCATTTAATTTTATGACTTTTTTGTTGTTTTTTCAAAAAGTGTAACAAAAATTTAATTTGTTTGCCTTTAGACACACATCTCAATTGCTCAGGTAATTAAATAATTTCTGTCAAGGACAGTTTAAGGAATTTTAAGAAACTCTGAAAGTTATTCACTTTGAGGACAATTCAATTTCCCTCCTGGATTTTTTAAAGAAAATGTTCCATTTGAATCAAAACGTTTGATAAAGATTGTATCAATACATTTGAGATAACAATTTGTATACGAAAGCGTATTCAAGGTACTAAGAAATTTAGGATGTTTTTAAGTATAATGAACTAAACTTATATATAAAAATATAGTCAATTTATATATATATAATATATATATATATATATATATATATATATATAATACATAGATAGATATAAATAAAAATGTAAAGCTGAAAGTATTTTAAAGAATTTAGAAATTTAGTGCAGTCATACTGAGAGAGAGAAAAATAATTCGTTATAAAATCCTGTTAAAATCCATTTCTAGTTGACAAATATTTCTGTAAAATGTAACAGTGAATTTATTATATTTGAATAATTTATTTCTGTCAATAATTTAATAATGGAGTAAATGAGATGTTCTCTGACATAATTATTAGAAAAATAGTATACGAAATACATCGACTAAATTTATAAAAATTTTCTTTAAACATAAATTGAATACAAACAATTTTCCAGCTGAATTTTGAAAACATGATATAAATTATACTAATTTGAATTTATTTCACAAAAATATTTTTTTATGAAATTATCTCGCTTTTAATCTCAGACGTATTTTATTTTTATTTGAAGGTCATCCGATTAATTAAAATTTGTGTATCAAACAAGTAATATTGCAAAATTGAATTTTGTACATAAGGATAAAATATTTTTCTCTTCATGAAATATATATAACTTCAACTTTTCATTCATTACAGCAGACTACAACCTCGTATGTGAAGGAACACGCGTGAATTAAAAACATCACTGAGTTTCTTGTTCTTTCCAAAAGTTAACCCAACAAGAAACGAGAGGGTACTTTTTGTAAAGTAAATGTATAAAATCACTGTTTTTTAATTTATATTTAATATTTAAAAGAATTTTTTTTCACTAGAATTTAGGTACTTGATAAATATTTAAGTAGAAAATATATTGTACACACATACAAAATGATCCCCTCCCCCTTATCTTCGTTACAAAAATCGCTTTCATCTTTTAACATTAATACATATTTCTAACTTCATATTTCTAATTTATGTTTTTGATAGAAGCAGCTGTTAGTTATTCAAAGAAAGGTGTTTTTCTCAAAATACAGAATTAAAAATGAATAATTTTATATTTTTACATTGAAATGTAGTTATATATATATGCTTGTGGTGTGCATAATCAGAATTTATAAAAATTTTACTAGCTAAATTACTCTATTTAATAAGACATTCTCGTAACATAAAAAATTATTATAGTCTAATTCAGCTTTTTCTAAATTTTAATATCAATTATTCAGAACAACTTACAAAAAATTTATATTTTGTCTTTATTTTGAGATTACTCTTTCTCATAAATTCTTATAGTACTATTATTTTTTTAATTTTGCTTCAATGAAATAAAAAACAAAATAATTAATAAAAATTGAATGTCTTTTTGAATATAAGCTTATTTAGTTTAATACATTTAGTTTTAATGCACACATTTAAAACCTTCTTGTATGTACTTCTCAATCGTTTTATAAAATATAAAATCAAATATCATTATTAAAGCAAAATATTGTTTTTTTTAAAAAAATTCAAATTTTATATTAATTTTAATTTAAAAATGGTAAAATAGCTATACATGCAATTAAAGTCAATTTTTAGATTATATTTAACACTGATTAAGGAATTTTTTTTTCACTTCATGGAAATTCAAAATAATGCATTTTTCTTGGAATTCGGCTTGCAGCTGTAGGATCCATCAAACAACCTGCCAAAAAAAGGAAGGGAAAAACTATTTTAATGGAAGTCTTTCTTATTGTTGAGAGTTTGAGAAAAAGAATTATTTTGTCTACATCAGTAAGCAGTAAATGTTTTTATTTCAAGTAACAATCGTTGCTATGGAGTTCCCAAACAAATGCGTTTGTTTACCCTTAAAAAATACAGAACGAATGTCTACTTAGAATATTAGGTAGATAATTTTTTGAACTAAAAAAGTTTTTCCTTCTCATATTTTTGTGTTTAAATATTATAATTTAAAAACAGTGTTCAGTTACATACTTCGATGAGCGTCTTTAAATTTTTAAAGATATTAGCTATCCCCGTGTAGAATAAATGACGAACAGTTATTAACAATTCATTGATTCCATTTATTAGAACTGGACAAAATTAAACTTACTTTTTAAATTGGTAGTTTTTGGCTTTAGAGATAACGTGACAGACTTTGAGACAGGGAATGTTATTGCTCTTTCAGTGTTTACGGTTCTGCTGGTCACCTGGTGTCACGACACTTTTTGTATCGATTTCCTTTTGTCTTTTATCATTGTCGCGTGATTCAGAAACAAGCTTTTGAATCTTGCTTCAATGTTTACTCCGCACAAAGTCACTCATTCATTTGGATTCCCATTTCGGTTTCGGCATAAAGTAGATTATCATTGAGAGGTTTGAGCAAATAATTTTGAAGATTAAAATAGTATTGCCGCGTCTTATTTTATATATAAACTGACAAATAGTGTTTAAAAATTTCTGGGAGTGAGAAGAAAAACCCAAAATTACAACTTGCTTTTTTCAAAATTTCGTACAAAATCAACGGCTATTACTAATGATCCATTTTGTGTATTACAAATACTTGTACATGAAGCTATTAATCCATAATATTGCAAAAGGAGGCTCTATAGCTTAATATACATACTTTTCAGTGATAAGGGTATTGGATTTAAATTTGAAAAGCAGCATTCATGCTTAAGAAATTGCAATAGAGCTACCAATTTAATGTTGAATTCACTTAGTACTACAGAATATGATTCATATTCAAAGACAGACAATTGCAAGAAGATTCGAATTATGTTTAAACTTCCGAATTCTACAGAAATCATAAATTTTTAATCCTATTTATATCTCTTTGATCAATTCGCAATTTTTTCAGTTTACAATTTATTTCAAATATTGAAGTAAGTTAAAATATGTGTAGTGTTTTAAAAGTTTATTTTTCGTTCATCAAATCTTGTTTATATAATGGACGGTGTTGAAGAAATGCATAATATTGTATCATAATTACGAAAATTCATTTAATTCTGAATAATAACAAACTGAGAGGGAGAAAATTAAAAAACCTAATAGCATAAAAAAAGTAATCTGCCCTTATGTTTAATTCACAAAAAATATCGAGAAACATGCTTACTTTTCAAATATTTCAAATTCCTCGCTGCAATATAAATTTACTATTTTCATTAAGGCTCAAGCAAATAAAATTAGATTCAATTTTGCTTACATAAGGTATACATATGATTTAATTGAATTTCATGTAATTCTCATTCTCATTTAAATATAAATAAACATTCTTCTGATATTTGTCTCATGAATAACCATTTTGTGCAAAAATGTTAGCATCATATTTTTTACTTAACGTTATTGTTCACAAAATCTAATTCTCAATTTTGTTGACGAAGAATAAAATACAATCGAAAACATAATATTACTCGAGACATAGAATTAAAATTGGATTTCTCCACCTACTTTATTTATTATGAAAACTAAAATATAACTGATTTTTCATGTTAAGGCATACAAATAAATGAAATACATTCTGAAGACCTTATTCTTTGAATTTCTCTTATTTTTCAAATGAATCCAAGCACTATTTTACTCTGTTAATGAAAATGTCGGCAAAAACATTTTTTTTAACAATGAGAGAAGAATTCTTATTCATTCGCTTTTTTTAAAATCTCATCTTTAATTCCATTGATCTCCTTAAATCAATAGAGATAAAAACAAATGGGATTGGATTGGAGAAGGAAAGATGGATTTTATTTTTAACGCAATTTGTATCATTTTTCAAGTTATTATTAAAAAAAATGTTTTTTCATCTCGATATCTTTTTATGCACATTTTAATGATAAGGATTCATTTCTTATAACTTGGATGAAATTAATAAATTTGAATAGATTCAAAACAAGATGTATATGAATCTTTTTAATCAGTTTTTTTTAAATCTGCTCTGCCACTAACAATAAATTTTTATAATTGAAATTTTGTAAATCTTTCTTTATTCGTTATTCCTCATTTTATTCAGAAATTATTATTATTTTATACTTTATAATTTATTCGACAAAAGGAATGATCACGAAATGTAAAAATTTAATTTAGCCTTAAATTTTTTTTTTCTTTCAAATGATTTTGCTGCTTTAAAGTAGCAAAATCATTTGAAAGAAAACGCCTTTTGGATATAAGAAATGTTATTTAATTTAAAAATGATTTCTAACCAAGCCATACATGTTTAATTGAATAAAAGGAATAGAATATGTAATGTGGGGGAATATATATGCTTATTTACGTATAATTTTTAATAAACTATTCAAGTGATAATAAGTCTAACCTCTATATGAAAAGAATAGAATTTTTATATTAAATTCGACATGGATGATGAATAATTAAAAAAAATAGAGCTTCTTAAGAATAATTTTATTTTTGCTACTTTACTTTGTTAAGTTCGGTACTGATTATTCTGAAAATTCCAGTAAAAATTTAAGGGTATGAAGACTTTTTTTTAAAAAGCATCAAACAATAATGGACTTATTTCTCTTTTGCGAGTTGAGTTTGATTAAATATTTACAGTTGAACACGAATTTCTACAATCAACATTTATAAAGAACAAATTTTGGTCCCAAAATTTAAAATTTAGACACCAGCGTATGATAGTTTTTCGGTAATTCAAGACTTAAAAAAGCAAATAAATGATTGTGTCAATCAAGCTTGGATTATTAAACAAAAAAGCTTTGCATTTTGGATAAAAGAAAGTAATACAATGGAATATATAAAAAGTATTTTTCGCAAAAAGAAACTAGTCTATCTAATCGACAAATTGTCAACAGATAAACAGAATAGTGTTGCTAAGGAGACAAGTGTCCGTTCATAAAAGTAAGCATAAATTTCGTGATAAGTATAAATTACTCTCCCAAGGGAACGTTTATACAGTAAATTTGTGAAAAAGTATTCGTAATAGAATATTCGAACAATAATGGTATAAATAAAAGTAGAATTACTCACAAAACTTTTACTTTAATTTGAATTTATACAAAATTATGTGTAGAATGTATCAGTAAATAATTGAAATAAAAAAAATTGCAGATTATTAGCCATTTTGAGGATTTGTACAAGTGTATAATACTTTTATAACGAAGATAGTTTTTTTTTCTAATTAAATTATACTATTCTAAAGTAATGATATTTAAAGAGAGATTTTTGAATTAAAGTTAGACTGGCAAGTGTGTGAGTCAAGATTAATACATTTTAAATAATCTTTTAGTTCAGTGCAATTAAAAAAATTTTAAGGATTTTAAGCGTTAGTATATTATATTCAGTTTTTATAAACCTTTTTGTATATTCGTAATTGTTAAGTTAATTAAATAAGAATCCATTTTGAAAAATTCAGAGGAATGCTAATTTACTCAATACATTTTAATGTGTTATCAAACACAATTTGTTCTAAATATTTCTAAGAATTTGTTATAGGAAAATTCAGAGAGAGGAAAGTATCAATCCTACGATTTTATAGAAAATATATATTTAAAATAATATAAACACACACATATATATAGTAATATACTATTTGAAGCTCTCACTTAGAAATGTTTACGAGAAAAAGCTACATCTTAATATTCTTAACTCAATTCAGCGCATTGCTGTAAAAAAATTAGTGTTTACAACCATTATAAATGCATAATAGGAGAGGGTTATATAAGAGCCAGAAGAGCAGACAATCCAGCAAATAATTTAAATTAAAATTTTTGTATTTGTTTTTATTTGGATGCAAGGAACTATAAAATTACTTGTAAGAATTTAATATATTAACTACCTTTTAAAAACTTTGCTTTATAAAAAAAATTACAAACATTATTCTATATTCTTCATTTAAAATGTTTAATTATATTATTAGAGAAATACAAGAATATATTTCTATTTTTCAAATAAATTATTTAGGGTATCTGCGGAAGAGCTGTATTAATTATAAACATATCTGGGAAGTTACATAAAAAGTACATTTTATTCTTCCTTGACTTGTTTTACTCAACTTTTTAAGATTTTTAACTGTTACAGAAATGTTTCATTTAAAACAGCAAACCCATCTCTCATTAGCTTTGCAAATTTAATACAAATGTATCTGAAATTTATCCAAAACTTGTTTATTGATTTAAAGGGAATTATTTCTTTAAACTGAAATTATTCAATGCCTTAATATATTCTTTTTAATTACGTATGATGCATTGTCGACATTGTTTCAGATATAAAAGTTTCTCTCTTAGAAACTCTGAAACTATCTAATACACTTGTCAATAAACGAATATAACGGAATGGATAAGATAAAAATATGGTAAATAGTTGACTCCACTACATATAACTTGAAAATCAAAAGTAAAATTTAAATAAATAAATGAGGAGATAAGAATTAAAAATTTAGATTAGACTTAGAACAGTGATAGAAAAACTACAGCCCGACTAGAGGCTTTCTTTGACCCATTGCAGAACTTAAGACAACAGCATAAAAAATTTCAATTTTTATGTTTAAATGAATTATTTGATGCCGTGTTCCATCTTTTGCATATGTGAATTTTTCTATAGAATTATGAATATTTTTTTGAATAAGTGGGAAACATAATAGTGAGAATTTGTAAAGAAATGAATTAAATTTTTTTTGCATGTACAAACAATAGAACTCGCCGCAATAATTATACGTAAAATTATTAAAATACGCCTATTTGATTTTGTATCTAAGTTAAAAAATTGAAAATAAACCCCAAGAAATACGAAGCGTCACAGTTTCACTAACCGCAATTATTTTAAAGATTTTTCAAAATACAATGTTTTTTTGTTTTTATTACGTTTTGTTGTAGATTGTTTTGAGCCACTCTCCCTCAAAAAATGCTTAAGCCTACTTCTAAGCAAGTTTCCCCATCACTTCACTAGAGTAACAATCAGTAGTATAATAAAATTACGAAAAATACTTTTTTTTTTCCTTTTCGTCAATATTTATATCTAATATGGATATTTTCAGTTTAATGAATTAGTTTAAATATAACTGTAGCGAGAAATAATAAATTGCTTTTCCAAATATTCCATTTCATGAAAGCTACGAATGACATTGTTAGAAAGTTGATTACGAATGACATTGTTAGAAAGTTGATTACGAATGACATTGTTAGAAAGTACAGCTATATTTGGAACTTCTCTGAGAATGTGGCCAGAAATCTTCGTCAAAAAGCTTGTTTACTGTTCCACATCGTCCTCTAGTATTGATTTCGAGTCGAAGCAAAACAATAATGGGAAGAGTACTTTCCGAAAATGTCAGCACTTGGCTCGATAACTTGTTGTTCATGCTTCTTGTCGAGCATTGGTTTGGGAAGCACGTAAAGCAGAATACATTAATTAACATTAGGCTGTCAGAACCAAATATCTTAACCCAAAACAAAAAGATTTTTTTTGACTGTGATAAGGAGAATTTTGTATTCCTTGTGCGTCTTCAGATGAGCCTTAGTCTGGAATCGGACAGGGAGTTATCGGAGAGTCGATATACGTGGGAACATAAGCCAGTTCTCAGTGACATTTAGGTGACATCAACTGATAATGACTATTTCGTAAAACTCAAATACTACAGAAGCATAGCTCTTGAAATACTCATCTATTTATTTAAGTCTTAACAAAAACACGCTTTTTTCGAAGCGTAGATTCTACAATTGTAAATAATTTCATGAAAAATTTATAAATCTAGAAATATATTATACTCATTCAACATGATTGCTTACGTTTTATCTCCTTTTTTGCGAACGTTTTCCTTTTTTGAAATACACTTTCAAAACATTAAGCCTTTTTTTTTATTGAAATGTATCTAAAATGCTCTTAATGGAATATGATCTTGAAACATTTTTTTGTGAAATTCTTATGTTTTTCATTACTATTCGTCACATAACATCAATTCATTAAAAAAAAATGTTTTATGACTTCATTTAGAATGTGTATAAAACTGATAGATAAAAATGTAAAACCATGTATAAAAACGCAACGATATGACATGGCATTTTTCATTAAAACAATGCATAACATGTAGCCATATTTCATTTTAATTAGTATAAAAATAATTTCGATAAAAAATATTCTTGAATATTCGTAACATTGACATCTTACAAAATATATTGATGCATTTTGAATAAACTAATTAACAGTAATTCGAATCTTAAACTTCCAATTTTATTTCAGAATTATATCTCCTACAAATTGAATAAAATTTATAAACACTATTAGAATTCAAAATTTGTTTAACAAGTTTTGAACGTTATTCCTATTTTCTGCGTTACACATTGCTTTGATGGTTTCTTTTTGAGACGAATATTCCGATTTAATGAGCAACAGTTTTTACACATGAAGAAATTCTTTTTTCCTTCACGTTCAAGATTATACAGTTTTTAAGTTCAAGTAATCATCATAACATTTGTAGATCGGCTTTGAAAGGATAAAATATTATAGTTCAGCAAAAACGGAGTTTCAAACTGCTAGTACTAAAATAAAGTGTTATTACCGCATTACAAGAAGTAGGTTTTACCAAGAACTTTGAAAATGAATCTATTTATAAAGGAAAAGTTTGTTCCTTTTTCACTATTAAGAAGTATTTGAAGCATAAATTTCTTGTAGCCATAAGAATTTTTTCCATTTTTTTATTAAATTTAATCCCTTTAGTAATTGTCATTTTTCAAGAAAATATATTTTCATGATTTTATTACACCTAAAAATTATTCGGTGAACTTAAGCTTAACATCCTGAAAAATTTATTCAAAGCAGTAACGCACACAGGAATTTTTCAAGGGGGAGGGGGGGTCCGGGGTTGAAAGTTGACCATTCTTGAATCATGCTCCTTTTGATTTTGTCGATTTTGGGGAAAAAAACTAATTTTTGAATAAATAATTAGCATTAATTAATAAAATTAATAATTAATAGCAAGTAATTAATTAAATTTTACGTACTATATACTTAGAATTGTAATCAATCGGAAAAAGTCAAGGTCCTTGGGGGGGAGGGGGGTCCGGACTCCCAGGACCCCCTTGTGTGCGCCACTGATTCAAAGCATTTCATTTCCCATAATATGTCTAACCATTCTAACACTCTGATTTTACAAATTTCAAGAAATGTTCATATTCATTCATTAATACATGTATATTAATCATGTATTAATATTAACAATCTTTTCTTTCCGTATAAGATATTACCCAGATATTTTATACATTTTATTTCACAACTTTAATTTTAATACACTTGTTGAAATTAAATATTGTAATTTAGCTTATTTATACAGAAAGGACGTTTCAAATTAGTTCATGTTTGTCCTCTATATCATAACACAACATAGCTGTTAATGACATGGTTATCCTTATCATAAAAATTTAGAGACAAAAGTATATGAATTTTTTAAAAGTTAACAATTTTCCATAAATGTATAACACAGTTTCATGTAATGTCACCATTCTGTAACTTTTACAGAAATATGGATTGAGGAAATGTTTTCTTAAGGAAATAAATTTAATCAACTTAAAAAATAAAAAAATAGTTCATTTTTTTCTTATTTATATTTCTTGGAAATTTATTATGTTTTGATATGTACGTAAACTTTTACAAATATAATATAGGTTGCCATCTCATTCTGATGTAAGTATTATGACATTGATATTTGATCGAAGTAGCGTCTTATATACGTACAATGTTTTAATCGTTATGTTTGAACCTGTTAAGAACGTTAAAAATGGCTTTTCATCTTTTTCTATAAATATAAAAATTACAAGACAATTTTAAGATGAATGAGAATATGCAACAGTGATTTATTTAATACATAATAGTTATGTGAAAATTTTGTTTCAAATTTTTCTTTGCAAAAGTTAAATAAGTAAATTCTTAATGATACAAGTTTTATATGAAATAATTTGTAATTTCAAACATTTCGAATTCTATGAAACTCAACTACAGCTTTAAAAGTCTTTTACAAATTAGGTTGCCTCACAGAAGATATTTTCTAGAATTTGCAGTTGACTTATTAAAGCTCTCTTTATCTCCTGCATTTGCTTAATAAAAATTCGTAGTGTTTTTTATTTTGATTTTAGTTTTAGAATAGAAACATAAAATGATATATTTTTGTAGTTTCTCTTGCTTTCCCACATCTCAGTTTACATTAAGTATAAAATGTCATTTTGAACATTATTTAAAATATTTACCAACAAATAAAGAATCAAAGCGTGTGAGTAAATATTAACGTCACACTATTTAGCTACTCGAGGGCTTTAGATGACGGACTTCGTAATTTTGAACCATGGTCAAATGAAGAGGACGACACCGGAGCTGGTACTCCCTCTCCTAACTTCCACAACACACCAAGGGGAAGACGTTTGAGCTTCGACAGACAGATTTAACGCGCATCGCCCCCCCTCCTCCTTCACGGCGGGTCTTCAGCGGTACTAAGCTTGCACTCATGACACGCCGGCCAAGCGTCCGTTACCTTGACCGCTAGGTTACTGCGGCCACGTAAAGAATCAAACGATGCTTCATTTTCATTTTTTGAAACGCCTTTTACTTTCATATTGCAATATATGACAAAAAAGAAGAAAGAAAAACTTATTATTCTTTTAATTACAAATTTTATAGGCTATTATAAATTAGAATTCTTATATCCAAAGTTGCTCACTGGCCTTTAAAACGAACTAAATAACTGAAACGGGAATAAAATGGCATCAAATAAATACTTTGATTCGAAAAATATATTAAGTTCATAAAGAAAATCCTTTAATGGAAATATAAATAAAAATATATATAAAAAACATTAATTCGGCATCTATTATTAAATAAAAGATACATTGGATATATTAAAAATGTCACACACGCGCTTTCATAATTCATGGAAAACATAAAATTAAGCGGAAAAAAATATACAGAGGATAATTATATATTATATCCCTTGTGGTTTTAAGAAAAATATGAAATTTTTATAGTTTGTAAATGCTTGTCTTTTTTAATCATTTCTGGTTAGTTAAAGAAGCTTTAATTAACATGTGTTTATTACGTCTGTTTTATACATAACTTAAATTTGCATCGATTGTAATTTAAAGTAACGCAGTACTTATAACTGTTGTTTTTAAAACATTTAAAACTAAAGATATATTCTTCAAAACGTGATTTCTCAATTTCATCTTAAAAATATGTCAAGCTGTACATTGATGAAATGAAAGTTTCAATACTAAAGTATCTTCAACTGTATACACGTATAATATCAAGTTAATGTATAGCATTTTTTCAAATATAGAAATTCTAAGCAAATTAATTTTATTAGAAGCTTTCTTAGTAAAATATCATATTTAGAGAACGATCCTCTTTTGATCATAGTACATTTGCATACATTCCTCTCAATTTATTACATGTTTTTTGAAAAACGAATATTAATTTTTATTTCTTGTCACTCTCAAGGAAATCTAATTCCATAACAATATATTTAAATAGTTCGGTGACCTCTTTTCTACCGACAGTGCCTTGCTTCTATGTCTCCAACAAAGAAACTGAGAAAATACCGAGTAGCATCGCAATTCACAAAAGAATGAACATAAAACATAAATAGCTTGACATGTAATTAATGCAACACTCAATGTAGTCGAGAGTCAGGGAATTTGCTAAGATCCATCTTGGGGCGACGCCCTTGCGTGCCCCGATTTCAGGACAAAACGAAAACCTGTGTTGTCCTGAAACAGAGTTGTGCTTCATTACAATCATGTAACATCATTTTTTATTCGAAATAGGCTCAACTTAATGGATGAATTCGATTTCACTTATTAATTTGATTGGCATCTTTTCTGATTCGGGATCTCTAGAAGATATATTTAAATATTCTCTGACGAAATTGAGGCTTATTAAACAAGTATTCTTAATGAAAAACAGTTTTAATATTAGGACTGAAGAATACCTATATTAACTTGCTTTTCACAAGAGATATTTGAAGCCAACGAAACCTGTAATATTCTTATTTTTATTAGGCGTACTGTGGCCGCTATAGCCTAGTGGTTATGGTCGTGGACTCGTAGGTGGCATGTCATGAGTTCGAGTCCTCGTGCCACTGAAGATCCGCCATGTAGAGGATCTGATGCACGTTAAATCCATGGTGGCCCCAAGCCCTCCTGTTATCGGGGTCTAGAAGTTAGGAAAAAGTGTGCCACACCTCAGATGTGTCATTCTGTTTTCTTGACCATGACTCAATATTACGAGGTGCGTATCCAATAGCCCTCGTGTTTCTTCAAAGTGTGACCTAAGTTAAAATATAATCGCTTCGGGTTTTTAAATGAACAGTTTATGTGTTTCATTGAATAATTATCATGATCTCTTGAACTCAAATTATTATAATTATAGATTACTTTTGTATGACCACTTTTGAATTAACGTAAACTTCACTTATGAAAGTGAAAAAAATGTTCCTTTTCGTTTCAATAAAAATATAATTTTCATTCAAATTTATTTTAACGCTATTTTATTTAATTTAATAATATGTAATACATTTTATTTCTTTTCGCTACTTTTACTTGAAACTATTACAAAAAACCTAAATTTTTGTTAAGGTTTTATTTTTTGCAAAAAAGCAGTGATTAAAGTTTTTAACCACCTAATAATAACCAATTTCTCTGATTTCAAAAATGCTATTTTTTAAAATAAATTCTTGTTGCATTTGTCTAACGATTGAAGAGAACTAAAGCAAATTATAATAGAAAATATGCTCTTATAGCAGAAAATAGCATATTTTGTATACATCAAAGAGAGGGGAATATAATATTAAAAACGAAAGTGTGTGGAAGGGGGAATCCTATTAATTTTTTTTCTTACTTATCAAATTTCATACTATCAATATACAAATATAAGTTGAGCTTAAAATTCTTGCAGAAAATAAAAGGGGTGAAATACAGGCTAGCAATAATTACCATGGAACAAGATATCGCATTCCACCCTTCGTGTCAGAAAAAAGTAAAATTAGAATTAAAACCTGAACTTAGAACACAGCGCTCGGAAAGTGAATGAATGTGAGACCGCACACACACAAGTTGCATAATCTGATTTATTGTTCACATCTGATTTATTATTCATCACTTTTGATGACATTTTATATCTGCTTACGTAGAAGGCATTCCACGCAAGAGTGTCAAGTATTTACCGTATTCAAATTTTCAGTGTGAAAATTTAAAAAACCCTTAAAAACAGCACAGCATCAATGCTTAAAAGTAGTACCTAGATAACATCGTCCGAAAGCGATTCGTGATGGTTATGGTATGAGGGATTGGCAGATATACACCTTATAAGCGGAAGGTAAAATGGAATGGGCTTGAAGCATGAAAATAGTACGAACAAGGGTTTCAAACGCGTCGTATTCCAAGTCATCTTACCTTTGGTAGTGAGGACAGATGACTGTCAAAATCGGTTCGGTTTTCATCTCAAACAGCAATGCAGGACGTTCGCGAGAAGCTCGAAGATCAGAAATGAAAGAATAAGTCTTGGTGAGATTTGCATTAGCTCCTCACGTAATATAAGTAAACCGTGGCAAACGAAATGGGTACTTCTCAGAAAGTGGTGTGATGTTTTTTATCCATAGAGCGTTTGCACCTCTACCATGAGTAAAAGTTGCTATGTTTATACGCAAATGATTATCTGCGGCGGACAGAATTTGTGCAGTGGATGCTCGGTATGAGCAATAACTTTCCATAATATTCTGCAATACTGTTACTTATATAGTGAGGAAGCATTATTCTGCGGAGTAGGAATTTTTCAACATCTTCATTCAAAATGTTTGATCTGACAGCAGTCTCCAATATCCACAATGCTCTTCGTAAACAACAACAAGGATTTTCCATGAACATATGATTAAGTTTCTTTGGTGATTACTGGGTAAGCTCTTATTTTGCTGGACCGTTATGGCAGTGCAACACATCGTATCTTTTTCGAAAAACTGCTTCCCAGTTTATTGCAGGCTGTTCCGCTCCCTTTTAAAGGATACAAGTGATTTATACACGATGAAACTCCAAGACACTTTTCCAGAACGGTCTGGCACTTCTGAATCCCACATATCCCACACGATGGATCGAATGTGGCGGATCTGTGGCTTGGATTCCCTCGCCTGGCCTAGGCCAACTGGACTTTTTCTTCGAGAGGCACTTGAAATGTTTTGTGCGCGAGACGCCTATGTATGTGTAAAAATTTCGTAGTTTTTATTGTGGTTGCTGCAGGCAAAATTAATACAACACCAGGAATCTTCGAGAGGGTACAATATTCATTCGTTCGTCGGTATGAACTGTGCAACAAAATGTGTGGCCGCAACTTTGAAGATTTACTGAGAGTTTTTCTCTGAACAATAATTCAGTTTATGTAACTTTTGCTATCATTCATTCGCTTTCTCAACACTGCCGTATGTTCAAATTTGAATTCCAGTTTTATTTTTTTTCTACCAGTTAAAGTGGAATGTGACTTAATGTCCCATGATAATTATTGCTTTAAGAACCCATAAAAAATGCATGTTTCACTAAGTGACAATTAGTACAATTTTCATTCCAAACAAATTACGAAATACTCCCCCACTTTTATTATTTATTAATGTTTTGCATTATTAGAGTTTCTTTGCAGTTAGAATTTAATTTTTATTTGTATGCAAAATATATGGACTATTTTTCTATTATTTTAATAAGTCTCAATCAATAGCCCTTTAAAATACTACTTAAATTTGTATTTCCATATGTGTCAAAACAGTAATAATCTACGTAGTTAATCAAAACTATTCCACTTGATTTTATACTTTAATTATGAAAGTTTCTTACCCTTAAAAGAGTATTTAGTTCTTCACCCAGAAGGTAATTTCAATGGCAATTCACTGAACAATTTTAAAGTTGCATTAAATAAAAACCTAAAATAAGTAACATTAAAATAACCACTAGTATTTATTAGAGAGAGAGTAGAGAGAGAGAGAGAGAGAGTTTTTTCTTTCATATTTATGTATAACCACAAATATTAAGATTTCTTATTTTACTTCTCTGATTCATCTTAATTCAGTTAAAATTTTTAGCATTAAAATAAAAAATATATTTTTCATAATTCACCTAGTTTAAGGCGACATACTTACTATATGATATTTTTCATATTACCATCATATAGAATGTTGTTATTCCTCTGGTGAATAGTAATATTGACAACATATTTTTAAAGAGAACATATTTAAAAATGGAAAAACTACTAATAAGGAAAGTTTTTGTTTAATTATAGTAACAGGATTAGAGAATAATTTCTAGACTTTCAAAGTTTTGCTCGCGCGATAAAGGAAAAGTACAAAATTTACTCGAAGCTTAGGAATAAACTGTAGTTAAAATATTCGAATAAAAAAATAATACTTTTAAAATTACTTATTTATAAAAATGTCACTTTGCTTAAATGTCTATTTAAACTTAGCCAAAAAAGATCTAGAGCATTCCACAGGCAGTACTTCTGTTTTCAATTTTACATTCAAAAAGCTAAGCATTTCATATAAAAACTGCAGGAAACAGAGGAGCGCAGTGAGATATGTAATATTTTAAAACGCAATACTATATTTATTTCTCCGAGAAGGTTAGATATTATCTTTAATTATTTTGCTTCTTTGCTTATAATACAGTCCATTCTCTAGATTTTATTTCACAATTCATTTCTTTTTTATCAGCACACATACATTTAGATTTTTTTTCTAATATAATATGTGTAATTTATAATGAAATTAAGACCAACTTGCTAATTACAGTTCTTGAATAATTCAAAGGGTTTTTTATTGATACATTGTTCGTATTTTTTCATTACATAAGGTAAAAAATGTTACGGGGAGTTGGAAACTTCTCTGTATATATATACCGACAATGTTAAATTGGCTGTTTTCGATGTACCTTTTCTCAAAATCTGTTACACGTACACGCTTGAAAGTTTTCATACAATTAAAGAACACCTTTTTCATTATACTGAAATGAGGTTTTTGCTAATTTTGAAATTTTTAATAATTTATGAAATATTTTATCAAACATAGCGAAATTTGACCCATTTTTGACATAAAAAATTTGTAAAAAATAAATTGTGTTTTTTACAAAAAACTAATTTTAGTATACATTAGCCATCATTATGAATATATCATAAAAATGTACATACCTGGGAACAGTAGTTTCTTAGAAAAGGTACATCGAACATCAAAATTTACATGTTGAGATAAATTGATTTTAATGTATACAGTGAGAGTTTTAATCGGCTAGGAAATAAAAGGCTCAATTTACAATAAAAGATACATATTTTGGTTTATATCAGACGTTCAACTTTTAAGCAAAAACAAAGTATTTTGCTTACATTTTTCGCCATTCAAATGGGTCTGGCCCAGTTTCAGCGGTTATTTAAAAATAGGTTTTAAGGGCTTCTAACTCCCCTAGAGGTTTAAGTAAGGTATTTTGAGAAAGGTTAAAATCTATACAGTTTGAAAATGTAAAAATTTCAAATTGTCAAAAAAATAGGATTTTAGCTTTCCAACATGTCTTAAAGTGTCAAACAATTAGTAATATAACCTTACTAATAATTCTGCAATTGACAGATTTAATACACAGAGGGCAGTTTCAAAAATAATCAAAATATCATACAATAAATTTTGTATAAAATGCATTGTTTTTAATTATCTCATTTATGTTAGGCATGTAAAATAGCCATTAACACAGAAGCAAAGATCATTGACAGAAAAAGAAAACGAATTTATATCCATACCACTATGTTTCAGTTATTCAGTCAGCTATCCTGAAATCATAAGTATTGATTTGATAAATATATGAATGAGGCACACACAACCTTGCAGAACTGAAGCAAATAATCACTCTATTAAGAAAGAAAGTCTACTCTCTCTCTACTGAACAAAATTCTAACTTTCTGGGACCAGCTGCAACAATAGGCTGATATCTTTCTTCCAGATTTGTGAAAAAGATACTGAATAATAATACGGAAATCACATAAAAATAATTTTAAGCACTTTTAACAAAAAAGTATCAGAAAACGCATATTACATTTGGAAAAATTTTAAATATTTCAATGCATGTATGGTACTAAAATTCCCTACGATTTATTAATAAAACGTCATATAGACACAGTTTATGAAAATTTCATACATCAACACCTTCCTTTATTTTACTAACAGTAATCTGAGCCACAGACATAATCTTTTGCAAAATTATCTTTCACATAACAAGCTTGTTGAAGGCAGTGTCTCCGCCTCACTTGACCTTAACCTTAACCTAGTTGTTCTCTCTTCCTGTCGTATCGATCAGCTGGTCACCCTTCCGGAGTCTGCAATCGTGTTTACATGAGCCGTCACACATGGATCGAAGTTTAATATCAACAGCACGTCCAGAAGCTACACAAGTCGCGCATATCAAGAACGCCTTAGACTGGCAATTGTCGCCTTTTAAAAGCTCATTTCTTTTACAACGTGTTTTGTGTTAGAGTGTGAATGACCTTAGATTATTTGAGTCTGAGGAAAAGTGTCAAGGAACACAGTGTAATGCCTTTTAGAGAAAAGTATAGGGAACTAAAAATTGACAACAAAAGAGAATTTAAAATGCTAATAGATAAACTTATTGAATAAACATATAAATGTATAACGATTCAAAAGAAGTATGGAGGCTTTTTCGAGAAACAGTTTGTTTTGTTTTGTTCATTAAGTCAGACAAACCAATGGCAACAGTACCGATTTTAATTGGATTCAATATAACTGGTAGATTATAATTTTTTAGTTTAGGTTTCAAATGGAGAGTAAAGCTTGGGAACTGAGGGTTGAATAATCTGTATGAGAAAGAATTATAGCTGTGTGTTTAGTTTTGTAAACGAATATGTACGATGGAAAAATAAATGTCAAATGGGAAATAGAATTTCGTTTAGGCTATAAATTAATTATATATACTTACAAATACATAATTTAAATGCAACCTTTCTTTCGAAAATATAAAAGCATTTTGAATTCTTAAGCCATTTGACCAAGTTTATTAGATTAAACTCACGTTATTTTAGATCATTGAGTCACTTCTTTTCTAATCATTCGAAATTTTCCCTAGGTCCATTAAGCCAAAAATTTCCAAAAAGCTGTATGCAACGAGATTATAAATTTCTGATTGCTAATTAGTAACGAAACCCTTCGAAATTTTCAGTTGCTTACAGTTTACATAAGTGCTCAGTGATAAACATTTTGAACAAAAGACAAATAAATAACGAATAAATTGTTATTAATTTTAGCATAAAGAATATGCAGAACAATAGCGTATGTAAAAATTTTACAAGAAAACATATTACAAATTGTAAAGACAAACGTTTCGAGGCAACGAGATAAAAAAAACTCACTCTATGAAACATACATATTATAAAATTCCTTTTGAGCCTTTTTTGTCATAATAAGACGAAGTTGGCTATATTATTGTTTATTATAATTTATCTATAATATACTTTAGCAATCCAAAATGGATCATTATAAAATTGAAAAAAGGGAAAATGTTTAATAAATTTATCAAAGAATAATTTATAGCTAGCTTTTGAAAGAAGCTCTTCAGAATGTCAATTTTATAAATGGAGATATTTTCAAACACTCATTGAAACATATGTCCAAAACAGAAGAATTATATCCCGTCACAATATCAAAACACAGAAAAATAGACGTAACTACATCTTAATCTTACTTTCCAATTAGTACTTTGAAGACAAAAAAGATATTTTCGTAAAGTGTGCATTTTAATGCGAGAAAGTTAAAAGTTTGTCACGCTAAGAAAAGGAATCAAACATTAACAGTTGCTCAACAACTCCATGAGCGTGAGTTGCACAATGCGTGTTCTCAACATTCTATTTGCAACTATAGTAGCTACTGTATAGTGAAGTGAAGGAATGTTGTGTTGGGGAAACTCTAGAAGAATACAAAGGACGGTGAGACGAAAGAGAGAGTTGAGAGAAATATTCGATATTCCTAGCCGCCACACACTTGGGGGAAGGACAATGTGCATGCAGGGAGCAGCATCATTACTCAGACTGTGCAACACCATTAACAAACATTAAGCAGAAAGGAAAGGCAAGCGTTCTGTGCTCCTTCGCTTGCTTCGAGCAGAACAGAAGAGACGAGTAAAATTTGCATACTCAGTAAAAGTGGTGGGCGTATTACCGCAGTGAGTCATTCAAAGCTAAGGTCCACCACAGACAAATAATTATCATCAACAGATTGCGCTTGCTGTGATGCTATTAAATTAATTTCTTTTCTGTTATTAGCCATATGAAAGCAGAAGTCGAATCCAAGTATTTTATGAGATAAAATTTGTTCAAAAATATATTGTGTGATAGTTATTTCTTATATTGTGATTTTTATTCACATTTTTAATTTCTTCTTTTTTCTGACATATTGTTCCCTGTTCACAACAAAATATAATACTAAATATATGTCTAAAATATAATACTAAGTTAACACATCAAAGAATTATTTCGTAAATTAAAGGTAAAGCTTCTAGTGTAAATTCCTTAAGTCCTAGAGTAGATCATTTACGAAACAGTTATTTTACCGAAACTCATTCTATTGAGGAGTTCCAAGTAGATTTGTCTTACAAAAAATTACGTATCAGTGTGAAGATTCTTGAATTTTTTCATTCTTGTATAACAATGATTCGTATTAATGGAAGGGCTTAAATTTTTCAAGATTCAAGTAATACACAAATTACGATCAGAAATGTTACAGAAATAGGTAACTGCAAACATGGAACAAACCTAGATCTCCTATTCTAAATTATATACCATAGAATTGTCATGAACTCTTGCCCGTGGAAGTATTAGAATGCACCAAAAGAAGAGACATATTTCTAAAAACAACCCTTTTATTATGATTATCAAATCACTGTCTAAATTCGACTTAAGCTAGGGGAGCTGTTAGACTAATTACTAACTTAAATATTTATAATAGTTAATTCAATGCTTAGCTTGATGACTAAATCCGCAGCAATGCTAATCATCCTAAATTGATCCTTCTGCTCCTTTTACTTGAAAACTCCGGTAGCTTCATTTATTATATCTTTAATGTTTTAGCTTCAGCATGAAACCTCTCTCCCTGAATTCCCACTTCACTTGACTTCAAACAACAACTCTCATTAACATAAATCGCAGTTCCTTTACAAAAAATGGTTTTTTATAATCATATAACGTCATCAAAGTATTTACCCTAGAAGATTTCGTAAGAACCATGAACAAAACCTATCACAGCATCTTCTCTAGATAAAGGCGTATAGTTTCAGATTCTGAATGATCTTAGCACTTGAAATACCCTTGAGAAAAGTACGTTAGAGTAAGAATATGCTAGAATTTTAAGTATACCAAATTATGTTTGATAAATTATTTTTGTATCTTACTCTACATATATCAGGTTAATTAAGAAAAGGTTTTGGCGTTTCTGTAACGTATAATAATATAAAATATTGGGTATGCGTGTTATGGGACAAGATCCTAAAAACTGTTTATCTTTTATATTAGCATAAGTCTTTTTTTAGTTATTGACTAATTCTAAAACTGCTTACGTTAACTTAAAATATAATTTTAACCATTATATATATATATATATATATATATAAATTTTATGTGGAACAATGTATGAGGCCTGCATGCTTAAGAATTTAAACGCCGGAAGTTACAAATCTGCAAAAAAATGCGTACTGCGCTTAGAAAAAAAACCAGGTACAGCAGTAACGTGGCAGAGAAAATGTTACAAATTTTCCATCAGGGTATAATCCCTAGAAGACAGCGTCAGAGCAAGCAATCTAAATATCAGTACATTAGAGACAACAATAGAAATCAATCCCGGTTTAAGGTATCAACAGCTTGCAGAAGGTTTCAAAGTATATGATAAAACAACACGGAAACATAAATATAAAATAGGAGAGAGAGATAGAAATTGACAACACGTTGTAGATAGAGATCAGAGCAAAAATTATGCATTTATTAATTTTCTCTTTTATCCTCGTTATATCCATAGATCTGTCGGATTAGCACTCATTTTTATCTTTAGACAATTATACGCTAGGTAAAGAATTCAACAAGGATGAATAATTTAAAAGAAAAGGGGGTGCATTTCTTTAACATAAAAATAAGCAGTTTATAAAAATGGAATTAATAAATTAATTAACTTCCTCCTTGGAAAGTTGATGATGAGAATGTAAGGGTGAATATTTTCATAAATAAAATTATTTTGTGTAAGAATACACAAGTTTTTTTTTTTACCTCAGCTCACTCAAAAACAATAGTTGATACAAATTCATAATTACCAGCAAAAAACTTAATTCAAAAATGTATTAGTTGCGTAATACAAAATTATTGTAAAATGCAATTCAATAATGTATAGAGATAAAAACACATATAAAAATAATTCTCCTTTGTTAAGAATATCGGGTTAAATGTAACGCGCGCGAATATATATTGACTTCATGTTAAATAGATAAATGATATAGGCAGTTAAATTGATACAACAGAACCTGCAAGTTAACACCAAAAAAAGGAATCATTAACTTATTACTCGGAATACAGTATTTCCTCTTGAACATTGTACCTTCATTTCTGTAACATTGTATCCATCTTTAACATCATTTAACATTGTATCTCCATCTTTAACATTGTATCTCCATCTTTAACATTGTATCTCCATCTTTAACATTGTATCCTTACGGCCATTAAATCCGCTTTAGGAAAAATTAAAGAAATTAATTTCGAAGAGAAAAAATAAGCTGCTTGAAAATAAGCCCAGGAAAACTTTGGATAAGTTACTTCAAGATATTCTGAGAAGAGATCATTTGGGGTTAATTATACCATCTCAAGTTTACAGATGTTCTATTATTATATATATATAAACGTGTCTTTTTTATCTATTCTCTTTAGAACGATATAATAGACAAGCTAAAATAATACAGTCAAACTCTATTATAAGATTTATTTGATTATTATATATGTACTTTTTTATTTCTTAATTAAGAAATCTATGTGTAATATTTCATTTATAATTTTGCGTATGACAAATCAATATTTAACTATCAAATGTATCTACAATTTGAGCAGACATTACATATTTTATGCATTTAAAAAAAATCTAATTAGGTGAATTTGTAGTAAATTTTTAACTCGTGTATTTGAGGCAAATAGAAATACATGAACATATCTGTGAATAAACTTTCACTAACTATACGATTTTTCCCACAAAAACATCGCAATAGAATTCCTTACTATTGTTAAAATGATTTAATTTAATAGTTTTATCATACTTTATATATATAGACTAAATTCTCTACAAATGAGGGATGAACATTTATCAATCAAAACCGAAAAATACAGAGATAGTAAGAAAACCATACATTCAAGGATATATGAGTAATTTAATGGATGCTGCAGTATTATAAACTTTGCTGACTTTATATATATTATGTTTGTGTGTTACCCTTTTCAATGAATGCATTGTTTTCATGATGATATCCTGAGATCAAAATGAGATCCAGGTTAAAAAATTGTAAAGAAACTTTCTACTATTTTTTTTGTTGTTGTCGAGGGGATCATGGACACGAGCTCGTGGTCGGCGTATCATGGGTTTGAGATTTAGTGTCACTAAAGATCCACCGTGTAGAGGGGTTAATACCATAAAATCTGTCATGGTTTAAAGTCCTGACGTTGGCGTGGTGTGGTAGTTTGGAGACTGAATGTCAGCTCAGGTGTCGTTCTCGTCACTTGACCTAGGTTCAATGAGTGAGTGAGTTTTGGGTTTTATGGCGCAAGAGCCAATTTTGGCTATACTGCGCCAAACATTTGCTTAAAAAAACTTAAAATGTTTTATAAAATATGTAAAAATAATGACAATACAGTTTTAAAAAATTAAAATTTCAAATCACACAAAACCGTTATCGAGTAATTAAAGAAAATAAAATTTGGTAGGGAGCTCCTCCACCAAGTCAGACCATATCTTAAAATAAAAGCATTGAAAAAGACGAACGTTAGTTTAAAACAAAGTTAGGCAATACATGGTATTTAAAATTAGCTTTTACTTTTCCTGAATCGGTTGGGAGTTAATGCGTGCATATATTCGTTAGGATTGTTTATAAAACATTCTTTCATGGCAAATTTATCCTCAGGATTTGGTTCTAGTTCCTCCGCCTCCACATCATACATAATCATATCCTCGTCATCTGATGTATATTCTGTAGGTCCTGACTTTCTGAGTATATGTTTAGCCATTTTTATTTCTATTTCTGGTTTTTGTGCTTTTGTGCGTTTTCTTCTATTTCTAGAATTCTGTTTTACATTCTGTGGGACTTTAGATGCATTAGAAAGTTCATTATTGGGTGTAGTAGTTGCAGACTCTGATAGGGGAACTGATGGTTGATGTGCGGCAAACTTATTAGAAGTTGTAGGACCTGGACATGTTTCAGCTGATAAGGATGAGGTCGAGGTATTTAGGCTATTATCAGGGGCAGCAGCAGAAGCAGAAATGGGTTCAGGTAACCGAGATTCAATTTGTATGGTTGGTTTTATTGAAAATGCGGAAGGCAAGAGGTTTGACTGAGTGGTAGAAGACGATGTGGAAACTGAAGGAATTGAAGGAGATGCATTTGGCTGAGGTACGGATGATAGAGGTTTAAGTAATTGTAAAGGTGGGCACATGATTTTAGTAATATTTTCATCTGTTTGTGTTGTACTGGTTGCGCAATGGAGGGTTTGGTAACTTGAGCGTAAGTTTGGGATAACTGTGGGGCAATTAATTTTCGGGCTTCAAGGTATGATATATTTCTATTGGTTTTAATGGTTTGAATTTCCTTTTCAGTTTTCCGTTTAGGACAAAGTTTTGAGTCGAAGGAATGTGAACAATTAACGCATTTCTGCTCCAGACTGCAATCTGTGGAAGCATGTCCAACAGATGCGCATCTAGAGCACGTCAATTGCCCACGACAGGAAGTTTAGGAACCTCTGGCACTTGAGACAGCGCAGAGGGTTCGGTATATAGGGGGACAGATTTTACAATTTAAGTAACCTGCTTTTATTGTAGATGGTAGCTTTGGGCTATTAAAAGTTAAAATTAAATGTTTGGTTGGAATAATTATTGCATCTTTTTTTCAGATCCTTCTGACCTGAATAACACCCTGATTGGAGAACCCCTCAAGGATTTCCGCTTCAGGGGTGGTCAACAGGTCAGGTTAAGAAATAACACCACGGGAAGAATTCAGGGTTTTGTGAGGACTTATTGTTACCGTACAATCGAGAAAAAGTTTGGCAAGTAAAAAAGGATTAGTTTGTAGAGCAGAACTTGTTTCAATTAGTAAATCACCGGATCGTAAGCGTTTTACAGATATAGGTTCGCCACCTATTCCAATTAATGCTTTGTGGATAGCGAATGGCTATTTTTGGACATATCATCGTTTGTTAAAGACATCAATAAAAATCTTGAATTAGCAGCAATTTCATCAACGTTAGTTTTGGGTAAAACAAGGCCTTTACCCGGGCACAGCCGACTTGGATCCATAAGCGCGTAATAAAACTTCGTTCTGACGTGCCTCCACCCACCATGGAGTCCAACAAGGGAGGCAGTGTGCGGTCATCTGGCAAAAAAACAGGCACGGCGCTTACCTGGAGTACACCCAGAATATAATGCTACAGCATCAGGGCGAGGACCCAACGGGTGAACCCGCCACCCATTATCTGCGGCACTAACACCATAGCAGTGTCTCTTCGGGGACACCGAAGAGAGGTACCACCAGCCGATTGACAGGAACAGTCTCACTCCTGCAACCCGTCTACAGTGAAGCGTGGGCCAAAGGGAACGCAAAGGATCCCCAGAACACCATTTTCCTCCTTACGGGACACGGCAAACATGCGGGTTGGCAAACCAACGGTATTAGTCGAAAACAAACAAAGCAACAAAATCAAAAGATTTAAAGAAACATACGAAAAAGAAACTATAAATTAACGCAATACAGAATGCTAACCAACATATGTTAATAAATATTTGTAAATTTTCTCATTAGAAAAAATTTATTATGTATAGTATGTACATCTTGAACTAGTGGTCTGTGGTCTAGACGGGAAAAGAAGAAAAGTAGAAATGGGATGACAAGAAAAATGGTCGAAAATAGAGAAGGATCACTAGGGTACCCCGGGTTCGTGAAGCCCGTGTTTACCATAGACAGTAAACTCCTTGGGAAAAAGAAAAGATCACAAGGGTACCTCGGGATTGTGACACCCGTACTCACCTAAAGAAGGTGAGCCCCCTGAGGGGGACCGAGGTTCAAAATGACTAGATCTGTCAGTGACAGTCCTCGAGTTGCCTCGAGGAGTGAGGGGTAAAACTAAATTAAATCAAATCTAGTGTGGCTACAGGAAGAGTGATATCTACCGTGTGTATTAGAAACATATATCTGAGTGTTTGTTATATTAAAGTCACACTATAAAAAGCAACCCGTGGGCTATTGGCAATGGTAATTTTGAACTTCGGTCAAGGGATGAAGATGAAGATCTCCAAACTATCAAATAACGCCAAAGGGAGGTATTTGAGTTCAACACATTTAATGTGCTTTAGCCTCCTTTACACATTGTGGTTTTTCAGTGACTTCAAACATATATTTCTGTTGTTCTTTATAAGCAAATTTAAATTATTTTTTCCCCTAAACGTGTTTTTTTTCTTATTTAGCGTTTGTGTTATATCTTTTACTTATCTCTGTACTTTGAAACTATGCTATTCAGTTTTATGAAACTATGCTATGCAAGTTCTTTTTGAACGTTTTCTTCTTTAAGAAAAAAATAATTTTGATCATTAAATGCTGAATGCAAGGGGGGGGGGGTTGTTTCCCAGTGAGGGAGGAAAGGGGGCATAACTCTAAGCCCTTTAGAGTAATTTTGAGGGATTCTGTCTCAATATCCTTATTGTTACTTTGAAAGCGAGAAATGTTACTAAATAATCAATCAATCTCAACCAAATATTATTGCAAGCAAATTTAACTGAATTTAAAACATTAGTATTACAGTTTTAGTTTGTAAAAAGAAAGTTGTCTTCAATGACATGCGTCAATGTAAAACCTCGTTTGTTTATGAATTTTTGTGCAAGCGTTCTGATGTTTATATTTTTTGGAAAGAATTATCCTATTTTTCCTTCCACTTCTGAGGTCTTAAATATCCTTTTTAAATAGTGAATGCACCTTTAAAAGTATAACTGGAATTTTTTTTTTTTGTACCCTTATCTTCAGATGCTAATATATGAAAATCCCAATTTTGCACAAAAAAAAATGTATCTCATTCCAAATCTATTAAGGGGAAATAAAAAAATCAAGTAATCTTTAAAATAAACTGCAGCTTTTAAAGTTTCTTCTGAAACTATAGTTAGGGACTTTTGTTTTTACATCTTTAAATAGACATTTGGCTCAACGTTTGTTAAAATGAGTAGGGAGTGACAAGTTATGAAAGAAAAAAAATTAGCATGTGCTCTAGTTAACATGTTAGTTAAAGATGAAAAAGAGATGTTGTCTGTGACGATCGTTTTCGGTATTTCTTTTCGCAACAAATTTACTGTTAAAATCATTCCCCCAGAATTGATGATGAGGGCTCGGGTATCAAAAACGTTCACGGAAGTTCGAAGTTAAAATGCTCTCGTTTTCTCAACGACTTAATTATAATCTAGCCGTTTGTTAATAACACATGTCTGATATTTTCTATTATTAAACATAATCAGTTTTAGATATGCACACCTAAAACCGTTTCATAAATTAAACATATAATATAGCAGGGATGAATTTTAAAACCTTTAAGGCTGTCTTCGGTTAATGTTAAGGAATAGGACCAGAATTTTAAACATTTTTTTCAGATTTAAAAGAAATGAAGCATTAATATGATATTCTGGCTTCACTATCCTTTAGAGAGCAGAATTTTTTATCATACTTCCCGTTTTTAACCGAGTTGATTCATTTTTTCTGGTATAAAATGGGTTTCGCGTTTTTTCTCCTATACCGTAATGTTAAAGGGGCTATACCTTCACGTATTATAACAAAAAAGAAAATATTCATGGAATATTTTGGTATTTTTAAAAACATTATATTGTTAACAGAGATATGAGTTATAATATTGCAAATTTCCATAGAAATTGAGGCATTTTTTCTGTCTGAAAATGTGCTTCGCGTTTAGTTCAAGCCCTCATACTTTTACCGAAGACAGCCTTAAGTAGATTTTTCTGTTTGAAACGAGGAACAATTTGAGTATTTGACCTAATAGTAAAGAACATGGCATATAATTTTATACTATGGTATAGATGGGGTTAAAATTGCAAAATGTAAGGGAATTATTAAGTTTTAAAGTTCTTGGCGAGAGATTTGATTTGATTTGATTTAATATTAACGTCGCACTGTTCAGCTACACGAGGGCTTTTGGCGACGGACCACGTAATTTTGAACCATAGTCAAGTGACGTGGACGACACCTGAGCTGGCACCCCTTCTCCTAGCTACTACACCACACCAACGGGAGGACATTTCAGCTCTCGACAGATTTAACGTGCATCGCTGCCCGACACGGCTTCTTGGCGAGAGAGAGAGAGGCTTGTGTAAATGTAAAATATTCCGTTCATTTAAGGTTTTACAAGGTGTCCCAAAAATAGCGCCCAAACTCTGCACAACCAAATTCCTTGTTGGGAACACATATAAAATACCTAAAGAACAGTACCTGTAGGATCCACAGACTCTGTACGATTCATAAAATAAAGGGTATTTTGACTTTTGAAAATTAGATTCTACCTCTTGGCTAGTTACAATGACACAGTCATATGCTTTATGATATAAGCATTACGTTCAGTTAAAAATTATGGGGAACAAACTTGAGATTACAATTAAGACTCAAGATAATAAATATCTAAGTTTACATTTCTAACGATCAAACTAACTCATCTTTGGATTAGTAAATAATAAACTTTTCGATTTAAAATAAATTTATTATGTGAATTGATTAATAGATAAGACTTAGAAAGGATTGATACTTGCACTTCTTTAGAAATGAACGTAAAACATAAGTTTACTTGTTTTAGTTAAAATAATTTTAACGTATATTAATTGATGAAATTAATTAATATTTTCATCGTGAACAAATTGCTTCTCAAAAATCTTAAATATGATATTTAAATTAAAAGTCACACAAAATCTGAAACAACAAATTTTTACTTATATATTGCAGATTTATAGTTTGTATTAAAAGTAAAATATTGCTTAGCAATATCGGGAATGAAACTGGAAGAAAAATTTCAAAGAAAATTAAACTTGTATCTATTTTTTAAATTAAAATATTACATTCGATTCACGAGATACTCTTAGAATAAAATACGAAAATTTAAAAAATAAATCGCTTCCCTTTTATATCTTCCATTCCTAATATTTCTCAATTAATTTTATATATTTTACATATTTATGATTTCAGTACCCCATATAGTTGTAAGCAGTATACTTTTAAGTCCATTACGCTTTAAGAAATATGTGGAATGTAAAAATATACTTTTAACAGCGCAATGTAAAAGCCATGGACAAAAAAAAATAATAAATAAACACATTACTATTTTTGAAATACTTTTTGCTTATTATACAGCCCTGATTAATCATAGCTATGATGTTGTATGAAAAATTACTTAGTAGGTTGTATTACTTAGTGATTTGAAATAAAGTTTTGAAATGAAGACAGAGGGAGAATAGTTTCTACTAAAGCAGAAGCAGCAAAATCGGTCTACATGACTTTAATCCAGTGAATCGCAACAACTGTACAGCGGCACACTTTTATGTGTAGCCAAATACTTTTGAAACTATTAATTATACGCTGAGGGGAAACAATAAAAATTCCGTAACCGAATCATTCTTCTGTTTTAGAGAAATAAACTCTTCATAAAATTGCTATTGACCATTGGACAACACTAGAGGAGATAGTTAGATTCAATGTTCCCCAAATTTAGATAAAAAAAATTGATTGGTTCATAATCCATTTGTGATACGGATACATCTATATATGACTTAATTTTGAATGAAGATGAACATGAAGATGAACTAATTTCGCTCTGTAATTCTCTAGATTTAATTTCAAAAAATTCTTAAGAGTCAATGAATTCATTTTGGACTTAAATTACAAGCGATTATCCCATAACACACAGCCAAAAAAGCTTTAAATATATTGTTACAACTTTCCACATCTTATTTGCGCGAATTCAGATTTTCAGCTTAAGCAAATATAAAAATGAAAAAGATTAAAACTTTTAAATGTAGATGACGAAATAAGAGTGGCAAAATGTAAAGGAAATTATCCAAAAATCATCAAACTCAACCTTCGCATTAAATGTATTCTTATAATTAACTTGCAATTATAATTACTCAATAAACAGTTTGTTATCTTTGTCGAATATATCATTTTATTTAAAATAGAAAATTAGTGTCACATACTGTTTTACATAGTGTATAATAGATAAGTGAAATTCTTTTTAAACTTATTTTTATTTTTAGTGTGCCGCCAAATTTTGAAATTGTTAAAAGTGTACCGCAACAACAACAACAACAAAAAAAAAAAAGATTCAGAATCACTTCAATAAAAATGCTTTCAAAATTAATTAGATACTCACAAAATACAGTCAGAGCTCTATATAACGAAGTCACTAAATCCCGAAAAAAAGTTCGTTACATGGAAAATTCGTTATATAGAGTTTCACCTCTCAATATACTTTATAAACCGCAGAAAACAATATTTTAAAATTCATAAACACTATATATTTAAAAAGGTAATTATTCACACCTTTTTTTAAATTAATGTATGGTTATTTTATATATCCTACCAACTAAAACAGAAAGAAAGAAAGAAAAACTGCAAGGAAAACAAGAAAACAGAATGTCGAAGAATTCACTGTATTTTCAATATTAAGAAAATAATTTTATACTAAAATTAATAAATTTTAAAGACATTTTTTAATTTAAAGCATATAAGTAATATTAAACTTACATTATTTTATAATTAGAACTCGGGGACACAGGACAACTCCACTGAGGGTGAAAGAGGATATCGAAGATGTTTCTAGTAAACTGGGCAGTGGGTATTAAAGGCGCACTTCTTGGATGAAGCATCCGGATCTGTATTGTCCTCGGGCAGTTAGGATCTAATAAAACCAGTTCGAGATTTATGACCACCATAAAATGTGTTAAAGAGAGAATAACTTGAAATTTTTTTTCAGAAATACTTTAAAAAAAGGCAGAAAAAAATGAATCTTAAAAGAAAATGTTCGTTATATAGAAAATGCACTTCCCTATAGGGAGGTTATTTTACGAAGAAAATCGGGAAATGTTCAAGGCTTCAGGAAAAGTTCACAATACAGAAAAATTCGCAATATAGAGGTTCGACTGTATTTAATATACCACGACAGATAAAACCGGAATACGAATATATTCGGGAAGAACCCGGTAGTCATTGTTGCGACCTTGTGCGGCGATGTTTCTATCGAGTTTTATATTCGAGTCTTGGTGCCACTGAAGGCTCATCCTGTAGAGGGGTTGATGAATTTCGAGGCACAAAGTCTTCGTGGTGAGGCATTTTATGAGTGAGGTACTAGCTCGAAGTTGTTCTCATCACTTGATCGAGGTTCAAAATTACGATGGTGGCCGCGGTAGCCGAGTGGTCAAGGTATCGGATCGTGGCTGGTCTTGTCACGAGTTCGAGCCCAGTACCACTAAGGACCCAAAACCACATAGTTTGGGTTAAGGGTTCACATCTTCCATATAGATCAATAAATTTTTAATTTTACCATAGAGATTACCCCTCAGTTCTTTCATCTACGTGTTTTTTAGAAAGTATGCCCCCTTAAGAGAGGTTCGTGTACGCTACTGTCTTGTATATTCTTTAATAGAAAGAGAGAGAATTAAGAACCTTAAAAAGTAAATATCTCCAAAAATAAGAGAGAAAAAAGGAAAATAAGTCAAATATACCAAAATTTCAGACTTAAGTTTGTCAAAACAATTATAAACGTAGGAAAATAAAGTAGAGCCGTGGTAGCCGAGTGGTCAAGGTATCGGATCGTGGCTGGCCTTGCCACGAGCTTGAGCCAGTACCACTAAAGACCCGCCGTGTAGGGCAGCGATGCACGTTAAACCTGTCGAGAGATGAAGCGTCCTCCCGTTGGTGTGGTGTGGTAGTTAGGAGAGCGGGGTGCCAGCTCAGGTGTAGTCCACGTCACTTGACCATGGTTCAAAATTACGTAATCCATAGCTAAAAGCCCTCCTGTAGCTGAACAATGCGACGTTAATATTCACTCACTCACTCAAAATTACGGTGTCCGTCGCCAATAATTCTTGCGCATCTTCAAAGTGCGACTTTAAAAAAAATAAATCAGATAATTACATTTCGGAATCTCTCTTCAAAATTTCACTTTGTGTTTATTTCGCTTTTATATTTGTCTCCATAACCCTATTCGTTGAGTTGACGGACTAATTAAACTATGAGCAAACTAATTGAAACATTTTCCTTCCTCTTTGTTTTGGTATCCTTTTCGAAGCTCCTAAAAATATAAAAAGGGATGTCTTTTTTTTAATCCGAACTCGGAAGCAAAAGCCTTCTTTATTCATGGCTTTCGTAAAGTTTATGCGGTTTCCTTTATGTTTTTGAAGCTCTCACGCAACCAGTATGATCTAAAAGTTAACTAGTTAATCAAAAAAGTCGAACGGAACTGCTGGATTATATTAATAGATTGTTACAAAGATATGGAGAAAATAATCTTCGATAAACTGGCAAGATAAATTAAGAAGATAATTACAATAGATAAGATGAAAGATAAATTACAAGATTTTGAAGCACTTGCGTAGGAATGTAAGAGTTTAGAGCCTTGTTTTCCTTCTGACTGTTGACCCATTTGAACTATTTTAAATACCTAGAGGTTTCAATGATCTACTCTTTTGTGGTTCTTTTTCAATTTTCTAAAGTATTAAATTTCTAAAATAATTTTCGCTGAGCTAGAACTAATTTTCTATTGATTATACCATTTAATATGTACTAAAAAAATTCTTTTAAATATATACGAGTGTTTGATAAAAAAAAATCTGTGTTTTTTAGCTCCAAATGCATTGATTGTAATGAAATTCAATTAAGTTTTAATAAATGTAGGATATGTGTCATACATTATATTTCAACTATTATACATTTAATGAAGAGTTTTACATTTAGGAAGGTTTTTCTCACGAAAATTTAAAATTTCATGATTAAGTCAATTAAGAATAGATGATAATATATTTTTTTTATTTTAATTAAAAATACGTTAATTAAACTTTTAAGAATTAATCCATAACGATAAGAATGACAGTTAAAAATTTCTAGTTTGACCACAGTTTTCTGAGTGTTTATGCTTTTATATTTATAGTATTTACTTCCACACAAACTGCCAATACTTATTCAAAAAAGTTTCTTTACCACAAATTTGCAACATCTTTTATAAAAACAACTTTTTTTGTCTTAAATTCAAAAATAGACGAAAAAAATACCGTTTCTTTTCTACAATAATCATATTTAAACGTCTATATTTCACAAGTCTAAAAACTTTTCACAAGAAAGGGTAAGTTTTCTTTTCAATTCATGAGTAAAAATGGAAATTTTCTTTTTGAATTCGGCATTTTTCTTTGTGGGGGAAGAAGTTTTTTCAAAGATTCTTGCGTGATATCGATTTTTCGGATGATAAGTGACTTTGTTGTTAGCTTCCAAAATGATCTTTTTCTTAAACTCGCTTTACTTGTAAAGTGTCTTTAAAAAGTATTGTTAGTCTAAATTAACGCATCTGTCGTATTTTTCTTTTTAGCAATACGTCTCGTTTCTTAATTTTTTTCCGGATTAATCAAACTCATTAAATGAAAAGGCATATTTTTGAATTATATATCTCAAAAGTTATTTGTGATACAAGCTATATTTGTTTGGTGATATTTGAACAATTGTCCGAAGTTTCAAAATCTGTGTGTGTGAATACATATATCTTAAATATAGTTTTTTAATATTTATCGTCATTTTTTACCCTTTTTTAATTAATATGTATTACATTTCTTATATACAGACAGTTAAGATATAATTAAATCTAATAGACTCTTCATTTACATTTTTGTTCAACAATGTGATGAAAAAAATTTATATTTTTAGTTCAATTATTCTTTTAGAGATAAAACTTTTTTAATTCTAAAATAGGTTATTCACACACACACACACATGCATAAAAAAGCTTTTATTTAGAGCTTATATATTTAAAAATACTATTGGCTAATAGGTTCCTTTAATCTTAACAAGAAAATATGTGTTATTCGAATTTCATTTACACACTATTTGAACACACAAAAGCTTTCTATTCATATATTAGTAATATTAAAAAAATTGAAACATCTGTGGGTATATTAATGTCTTTATCAATATTTTTATTTCTACACTGGTTTTGTGCAACTATCCTATTTCACACACATACACATAAGTTATTTTATTTCTACACTAAGTTTTTTTTTCCTTTTGTTATCATTTTGTAACAGGAAAATATAAATAATATTAAACTTGAATTAGAATTAGGAATATTAGTTTTCTTTGATTTATATAATTATAAATATGAAAAATATATTTATAAGTTTCATTTTTTATTATTTAAAACTATCCTTTTACAATTTACTGAACTTACTCATTTAGAATTTCTATTGATGCTTAAATCAAAATTTTGTACAGAACAAATCTCTAAATTTTAACCTATCAAGAAAAACTTATTTTTTCTTTAAATTCAAAAAACATCAAATTTTTTTCCAAAATACGGTGTGCGAGTGAACAAAATATGCACAGAAAAAGCGGTTATTTTTAATTATGAACACATTTAAATATATAAAATATTCGAATGCTGAAAAACATTTCAACAGAGGAAAATATAACTTAAGAAATATGTTTTCATAAAAATAGTCTAATTACACATAATATTCATTTCAATATGGTGAAATTCTTTTTTTTTCCCATTTAAACATTTATGTAGCTCTAGAAGTCTTGGAATTTTACTTACTCAATTTTACTTTTAATAATCGTTTCTTAACCCCTTTCAAAAATAAACCCATTTCCGACTCTTTTGCTTTTAAGAAGAGTAAATTTGTTACTTTTAAGTGGATTCAAAGAAACAGTGATCTCTTCTAACATTAATCCTTCTCAACACGGCAAAAATGACAAGTTTCATCTTTAAAAATGACGCAATCCTAAGAAGTTCCTTGAACCACACTATGTCATTGCACAAGGTTTTAAAACCTTGTATGCGGATTACTTTTATTAAGTTTTAACAACTAGTGAGAGCAATGCATCATAACTCTTAGCAACTTATTTATAATATTGTTACATCAAAACAGTTATTTTTATCTCAGCTCTGAGAGCTAGTGATTTGACTTTGTAAATAAGAGGGCTTTTTTTTTAATATCCAATATACACAGGCGATATACGTACTATGCTGTGTATTTAAAATAAGATTGCCCTTCTTAATGTTGCCTTCTTATTGGCTAAAAGCGTATGTACATAAAAATTATTAACATCGTCTATAACCTCTTCAGACCTGACATATTTTAATTAAAGGAAAAAATTGGTGGTGTTTGATTTTTCTAAAAGTAAAAGTAAGAAGTACAAATGAGAGAAAAAAAATGAAATTTTTATAAGTAGTCTTGTTATGCTGAGAGAAGTATATATATGTGCACCTCAGGTCTTAACTGCAGCAATAAAAAAAATCTAATTTTTTTTCCAATTACATTTATTGTAATAAATTTTCTTTAAAAATTGAAAAATGCATAATAATTAAGCTTTAAAATGAAAACTTCCAAAGCAACTAGTTTTTGTAAGAATAGGTACGACACGATTTTTAGATTTGCAACCTTCATATCTACAATTTAATGCAAATTTGTCTGTCATAAATCGAGGAAAATTTTCGATTCTATCTTACAGAACGCCAGAAAAGAATTGCGGTTTGGCTTTTACTTCACAGGTGTTTATCCTAATATCTGGTGTTACTTATTGTAATATCATATATACCCTCTTGATCTTTATTTTTATCAAACACATCAACCTCATCAGGCAAAACTACAAAATTCTCTTCACTTGAATCATCAGAAATACAATCATTTTAATTCATAATTTCCTCTATTTTTTCCAAGTTAAACATCCTAAATCAAAATAAAGGGTGTTTTTTAAGGGTATAGAACTTTAAATTGCAATAAAACAACGATGTATTTTTCGATTGACATGATTTTTTTTTATTCGAAAGATAACCTTGTGGCATTACATTTTAAATATGATTTCTGGCATATGACTGCCACGGCTGGCTCGGATGTAGTCCAATCTGGACGTCCAATTTTCGATGACTTTTTCCAACATTTGTGGCCGTATATCGGCAATAACACGGCGAATGTTGTCTTCCAAATGGTCAAGCATTTGTGGTTTATCTGCATAGACCAATGAATTTACATAGCTCCACAGAAAATAGTCTAGCGGTGTTAAATCACAAGATCTTGGAGGCCAATTCACAGGTCCAAAACGTGAAATTAGGCGGTGACCAACCGTGCCTTTCAATAAATCGATTGTGGCACGAGCTGTGTCACATGTTGCGCCGTCTTGTTGGAACCACAGCTCCTGGACATCACGATTGTTCAATTCAGAAATGAAAAAGTTAGCAATCATGGCTCTATACCGATCACCATTGACTGTAACGTTGTGGCCTTCATCGTTTTTGAAGAAGGATTCCACCAGCCCATAAAGCGCACCAAACAGTCAGTTTTTCTGGATGTAACGGTGTTTCGACATACACTTGTGGATTAGCTTCACTCCAAATGTGGCAGTTTTGTTTGGTAACGTAGCCATTCAACCAGAAGTGCGCTTCATCGCTAAACAAAATTCGCTTATGAAAATCGCGCGACCATTATTTTCGAAATAAAATTGCACAATTTGAAAGCGTTGTTCAGGCGTGAGTCTATTCATGATGAATTGCCAAACCAAACTGAGAATAAATCACTTGACAGCTGTTAAATCGGTTGCCATCTTGGAAAGTAATGCCAACATAATCTTCTATACCTGGAAAAAACACTCTGTATAATAATAATTACAATAAGTTTCTTAAAATATATGTGTATCAATTAAAACTTAGATTGAAGAAAAATTTTAATTTAGGGCCTGTTATAAATAAACCAAATCAATCTCAAATTAGCACGAATTATGACAAGATAAAAACAAATTTCTATATAAACTTAATGTAGTTCCAAATGTTTCTTAAATTATTAACTAGAATATAAACATGATATATGTGTGTTCTTACTTCAATTTAAGTATATAACTATAAATCACACAACAAAATAAGGAGGTGATCGCCATAAAAAATAACATTACACTTAAAATTTCGGTTTGAATCTCATTTGCATTTAGAACAGAATAACAACCGGAGGTGCACAAATAAGTGTATATATGCGCCTCTAAACTTACTTATAATTAGAATAGTACAACTGTTAAAAGTGTGATTATATGATGTATAGGTTCTGAGAAATCATCTACTTCAAATATAAATATGAAGCTCAAAAAATTTTAATTAAATATTTAAAAAAATAACTTACTTTTTCGTCTTTTTGTTGAGTCTGCAAATGCTACTTGTTGAAGATCTCTATGGAAAAAACACAAGCATAATCATCTGGTGGGGAAACTGTAAAGTATGGATGTACAAGAAAGATAGCCTTCGGGCTGAATTGAATGCTTTCATTCGTTAAAAAGACACGAAGAAAAAACCGAAGGTACATATATGTGTACCTTGGGTCTGAAGAAGATAAATTAGTTAATTTTTTTTCTGTTTTATTACTTACGAGTTCAGCTAGAGTCAAGTTAAATTGGGTAGAATATTTAATTTTTTTTTTAAAGTTTCTATTTTTATTTATTTATTTTGTCTTAAAAATTTGAATTCTTATGAAAAGTTGTACTCTTGGTTTACGTGATACATGTATTCGAAATTAATTCAGCTTATTCATACGTTTAACTAAATTGATAATTTTCTATTTAATTCTGTCTGTTCTCTTTTTGTTATGTAGATGCATGACTTTTTAAAGTTTCCGAAAATACAGAAGATGAGGAAGTAATGAAAAAAGAGATTGAATGTGTGTATTTTACAAGGAATTTAAAATCAAGCGTTGAAATACTTTAAAAAATATTCTGTAGAGCAAATGAATTTTTAAAGTGTCTATGTTCCTTAGTTTTACATGAATCGACTCCTTACTAAACTCCAAAGTTTTTTTCTCAGTCGTTATTAACTTTCAGTTAAGGTTTTTTATACCGAAATATGATCTCAAAAAGAATTTTCGTATGAGAAATTTAAGTATCGCATTCTCACCACTTGAACATATGTACATGAACTTCATTTATTACAATTATTGTTATCTGTTCATCAAGCATTTGTAAAATTATGTGATAATTACTTAAATTACTGTTGCTTATATTTGCATTGCCTTTACTTATACATGGGATTACTATATATATATATTTTTAATTTAAAAAACACATACAGAATTTCTGTTAAATGAATTGCTTTCCATTTGTAAGTACTACCTTCATTTTGAAGTACTTCATGAAATCTATTTATACTTAGTGTATATATTTCCGAATATAAGCCAACCCGTACATAAGCCGTCAGTATTTTTTTCTATAAAAATGTATCTAAAATTCGAAACCCTGTATATAAGCCAAATTGAAAGTAAAACACACACACACGATTTTCAATCATGTCGTCTTGAATCTAGTGCACTTTTTTCCCATTGTTTGTTCTTGTACACTAGAAAAAGCATTTATTTACATCTGAAAACATATGGGCTATTTTCTACGTCATTTCCTTTTAAAAATTAAGGGGAAGAGAAATTCTCTCTCGTATACAGTTAATTTCAATTTACAAGTAGTCGCACTTGCGGAAAATTCTAACAGAATAACTGCTTGGTATTTCCTTGTAAATAAGAAACAAGCTCTAGAATGAAGAAACAACATTTTGAATTAGGAGCTGACAAAATAAAACGGCAGCTTTTGGTGAGATGAAGAATTGACCGCATGTTAATCAAATGCATTTAGATATCCCAATGAACAAATGCGAATTATTTGGAAACTTGGACTCTGACACCGACTTTAAAGAATTTATGTACCTATTTTTTTTAAATAAAGGTTGTGTATTTGAAGTTCCCAAAAAGTTAAAAGAGTAAAAACGCTTACGAATCACTAACGGAAATATATATATATATATATATATATATATATATATATATATATATATATATCTTTTTGGTTTGTAAAGGTTCCATGTTCTTGGTTCTTTCGGTTTGTTCTTAAGATGTTTTAGGATTTATTAGTCTTCTTCTCTTAATTTATTTACTGCTATATATATAAACCCCTCGTTTTTATCCAAATTCTTTTTCCCTAGATTAGTGGTTTCGTATATATTACCCCGTTCTTTAGCTTTAAGAAATTTCCAAAAATTCTCGGCTTATACGTGGAAGTCTGCAGTATATATCTGAAAAAAATTTACTCTTATATTATTAATTAACAATTCGGAAAAAGTTTTCGGTTAATTCAATACAAAAAAAAAAGAGTCGAACCGAAAGTAACAATACAACAATATTATCGATAGTAACGTCGTGAATTTTAATTTCAAACAGAAATAGAACGTATTTCGATAGATATTTTCACAAAGAGTTCTAACACAAAATTCATTTATTTCTGGTAGCAATGCGTGCGTTGTCTGTAGAAATTGCCTGTAGTAACTGAGAAATCCCAATTAAAACTAAGAGATTATATTTAAAGAATAAAGTTTCGTATACTTCTTAACGTTTCTACATTTAAAACAATCGCGCTACATTATTCTACTGATTTACATGTATGAGTAGAGTAGGTAAGTTAATACATATAATCGTCTTATTCCTCTGTTTCTTTATTTTCTTTTTTGAGCTAAAAAGGAGGATCATTTCCTCCCTTTTCAATTACAAACGATCATTTTTGTTTTCAATTTTATTTTTTGAGGTAAAGGCAAATCTGCTTTTAAAGCTTAAGTATAGTTTTCTTTAGGGGTCTTACTTTTATTTTTTCAAGGGGTTAAAACAAAACAAAAAGTTTTTTATAAGGATTATCTTGCTATAGTTCGGGGGTGAAGGTTGTACAAAAGTATTTTTCTTTTTGTTTCGAAAGCTTTGCTTAATGATTTTGAAAGATGATTATTTTTTTTAAAAAAAAATTGCCTTGTCCTTATTTTTATGTGTTGTAGAGTAGTTCCTCGCTTCACTCTTTATCTTATTTATTTTATTTTATTTTAGAAAAAAAAAAAGTTTGAAAAAATACCCTTATTAGGTTTTATGGGGTAAAATTAGATTTGTTGAATTTTTGAGACTGAAAGGTGATTTTTTTAGGTTTCTCCTTGTATTTAAATATTTATTTAATTGCTTGGGCTGACATTTACACATTTTAGCTTCTATTCATTACAAGTTTTGTTTATTATAAAGTTTTACATTAATGTAACAAATTGTAACTATAAACGAAACTTAGAGAACAGTTCTTTTTTACAATTGCACTGCTAACGGGAAAAAAATATGCTTCTGCCTGTGTTTACGATTTATAGCTATTCTTGGACGAACGCGATAAATGTCCATGCTTATAAATTTGTTTCTATATATTTTTTTAAGAATTAGGAGGAATTATATGTAGTTTTTTAGAAAGGACATTTCTTGGGAAACTAAAAATAAACTATAACTGATTACCGATTTCATGTGTTGTAGTGTTATACATGGTTTAGTTATATCTGCTTAGTTTACATCAAGTTTTTTCAAATTGGGGCTCGTAATATCATCTGAAGTCACAGAAATTTTATCAAAACTTACAGATCCATTATAATCGAACTTTTTTATTCAAAGATTTCATTTTAAGAGTTACATTGAAAGTTTAAAGCCTTAATTTAGTGATATAAGTTCAGAAATACTTACTTTCAAATTTGGCCCTAAATGTGAATGTTTTATTTACAATACTTTTTGAATTATCTATCATTTACCTTTGAACGTTTAAGGACATGCTGAGTTAATGAGGGATATACTTCTATAGATCTTAAATTTCTCCCAAAAGAAACTGCACGAAAATTTTGATGTGAGATAATGGGATACATTTTCTGTGTGTGAAAGTCTTAAATATACTACGAAAATTATCATACGCTTTTTTCCAAATAAGTTTTGCAGTAGTTTTTATAAAATTGCGGGACTCCTCATAACGTTGAGAAGTTCTTCGTCCTGCAATATCAAATTTTCATCCGATATTTATTGTAGTACAAGAAAGAAAGTACCCAAGGTCACCTATCTCATTATTAGGAATATATTTAGCTTCTTTAATAAATATGCAAACAAAATATAATTTTATATATAAGAAGTCATTATTTTCAAGTAAATCTCTTAATTATAAATTATTATTAAATCTTTGAATTCGTATTTCTAGTTTATACGTCTATTCCACGGAAAAATATTTGCTCCAGTAAAAAATACAGCAAATGAAAAATGCTGGAGAAGCCCTGGTTATTATTTTCAAAACTCAATCAATTCCCTTGTGTTTCCTCAATGGTGTCCCATAAGCTTCAGTGTTATCAAAAACAACCTAAATTAGTTTCGATTTAAATTAGAAGTGTATATTTTTCAATGAACATGTTACTTATTTGGTTTTCTGGAATTTTCCTCGTAAATTTCATTGTTTTAAGAAGGCATTTAAATGAAGTTTAGTTATGTTATCCCTGTATAGAGATTTGTAAGCGAGTTAAACTAAAGGCCATTGTTTGCATTAATGTAGGATATGTATGATTAAATTAGTTCGATTCGAGTGTATTAGGTGGAAAGCAATTAGGCAACATTTAGCTACGTCCCTTGCACATTGATTGGTTATTATTTGAGAATATTAAGTGAGTTGTAATTAGATTGCATTCAAGTTATATTGCTTACGTATATAACGATTCGGTTATGTATTCATTAAGGCAGAAGGCATCGCTCTATATTCAGTTAAAGCTCCTTAGAGTTACATGAATTACTCGGGGGGGTATTGTTACACCTACATCATTATTTTATCATGTATTACAATGATGAAGCTCGCCACTATAATAACCCTTTGTGTAATACTAATTTAACACTAATTAATAAAAATAGGGGCTATGTATGCTAAAAATAACGAACGGAATATTGAGGTACGTAAAATATAAGCATAACAAGAACAAGATTTTTTCACCAAATAGTATCGAAATTCCTATTCATCCGGTCTACAAAGAAACAAACTCATAAAATTTATCTCATAATTAAACTTCGCATTTATTGAAGAATAAAATCTTGTTTTGTATCTAACAATTTCATAAGAAATGCCCTCCCTCCATCTTTTTATATTCTATTTTAAATTTTCTATATCTTTCACGCGTGTATCTTCATTTTTGCACACAGTCTAAAGCAGAATCCAAAAAGAAGAAGAAAAGTTTTCTTTTGTATTTGAATGTTCTTATTTTGTATTTTGACCCTTTTTTATATCGTTGAAAGATCCTGGAGAAAAACTTCGTATTTTCGAAAATAACCGTACTAAAAATGAATGCTTCCCATATCTGAAGGGGAGAGAGGAAAAGAGTAAAAATTGCTCAAGTATTTGTTTCTCAACATTCTTTTTAGCTAAATCATCCCCTTTTTTAAACTTTCTTTTTCCGAGAAAAAATAATAATTAGAAGCCTCGTTTCTTTTCAATTTATGACTTACTTAGTTTATTAAGATTGGACATTTTTTTTTCATGTAAACTAAATGTAACATCTTAGAAAATTGAGATTAAATGTTTAGAAAGATCGTTTTATGTATTATAATTGGATTTATATTATATTTATATTTTATTATATTTGACATTTGTTAAGGAAATGAAATATTCTCTAATAATATGACAAATATTTTCTTGATCTTTTTTATCACGTTAATTCTGGAGGGCCTCAAAATCCTCACGATAGCGTGGAGCGGAAATTTGGAGAGTTGGGAACCAGTTCAAGTATGGTCCTCGCTATTTTACCATGATTCAAAATAGCGAGGTCCGTCACTATTTGTCCTCGTATTCCTTCAGTGAGTGGCCGAGGGAATATTAACGTCGCACTGTTCAGCTACACGAGGGCTTTTGGCGACGGACCACGTAATTTTGAACCATGGTCAAGTGACGTGGACGACACATGAGCTGGCACTTCCCTCTCCTATTGATTGATTGATTGATTGATTGATTGATTGAATATTAACGTCGCACTGTTCAGCTACACGAGGGCTTTTGGCGACGGACCACGTAATTTTGAACCATGGTCAAGTGACGTGGACGACACATGAGCTGGCACTTCCCTCTCCTAACTACCACACCAACGGGATGATGTTTCAGCTCTCGACAGATTTAGCGTGCATCGCTGCCCTACACGGCGGGTCTTTAGTGGTACCAGCTACGATCCGATACCTTATACCATTCGGCTACTGCGGCCCGTATTCCTTCAGGGTACAACAGTAATAAACAATCAATCTCCGTTTGGAAACTCATTTTTTAAACTAAATATGAGTTATACTTCGCGAATGATTGGTTGTGAGCATGTCTTTTTAGAAAAACTGGAAAATATAAGAACTCAAAGTTGGCGTATGGGGATAAAATACACCTTGTAGAAATAAGATTGCCTAAAGAAGGAAAATTTTCATTTCTTAATCTGCTTTATTCACTTATCAATGGCTCACTAAAAGAAACAAATATTTTTGAGGAATAACTAAATTTCTTTCGTGAAAAATTTAGCACACCCAAAGTACTTTAATATTTTCACTTTTACTATTGTTTCTTTACACAAGATAATGACAAAATAAATTTCTACCCTTAATAATTTGGATCATATACCATAACACATATAAATACTTTCTTCCTTTAATCAAGTGTTGAAGTTAAAATTTAATTGCAGATTAACTGTTATATATTCAATACATTCTTTCCCTCTTTATATTCATCATATTTGAAATTCCGGTAATTAATGAAAACACTCGAACCGAGATAATTATCATTATTGTACGAGTCTATCCAATGGATTGAACTAATTAATTAAAAGAATGCTTTATCACGCTGATCGTTCAGTTGTTCTATCAAGGTAGAAATCTTTTGAGCGATGTAACTGTCAAAGCCAATTTTATAAAATTGGTTCCTGAATAATTAAGGGGCAAACTCTCTACTATTTGCCGCTTTTAAACATCGGGAAGTTTCACATCAAGGTAACAGGAAAAAAACATTCCTTAAGGCTTATATATAAATATTTTTACTTAATACATTTATTGCGAAAAATTTTTGGCTTGAACGGACATTAATTTATGACACAATCTAAAAAATTGACTAGGAGGAAAAGTTCAAAATTACCTCCTTTTAATTGTTATATATTGTTTATGTTTCATATGGTAGTAATGTAATATACTTATTTTTAAAGTGAATCTTTACATAATGCATTTTCTGCACAAAGAAGATTATTAAACCCCTTTATAATAAACTCTAGGTATTAAAATAATAACAGCAAGTTTTTAGTTACTTTTTCAAAAGAAATGCTAGTTCCATAAACTACGTTCAAATAATGAAGTGTACTGCTCTCTCAATCGATCTATGGATTTAGAGTAAAAATGACTTCATGAAATATCGGTATTTCTTCTTTAAGTTCATAGAAAAAGATGTAAACATTTCAAATTGTGTCATCTTTTTTTTTTACGATTATAAAAATTAGATATTTATTTTTACAGTTTTCAACAATGTATATGTGTTTGCTATGGATAAATTTTTTCATTCATATGATGTTTTTCTTAAAGGAGAACGGATGTAATATTTGTAATACAATCTAAAGAATTTTTTTTATCAGGAAACCAAACATGACTTAAATTGGTACATTTTCGTTAAGTGGTCTTATTTGTCCCCAAAAATAGGAATATATAATAAAATCAATTTAAAATGAAATTTTTTTTAATGAGCTCAAAAATATTTCTTATTAAAATAATCCTCTACATTTACATAAGAAAAAATAAAGAAAAGGACAACATTCAGTTTAAACATGTGGAATACGAAAATCCTAATATCTTTCAGAACTGCCCATTTTAATTCTTATGCGGTACGTCAGATAATTAGAACGTACCTCCTACTTGCAATTATTCCAAAAAGAGACTAATGCATGTCCAAAATATCGAGGTTCGAAGTCTTCAGATTGGTATGGTATGGAAGTTTGGAGAGAGGGGTGCAAAAAAAAAAAAAGACCAAGGTCGTCTCTTAACTGTAGTTTAAAATTACGAAATGCTTCGCCAATTGCCCTCGTGTTGCTTCGGAGGGCAACGTTAACACACATTCATTAAAATCTACAGTAGTGTTGCAATGAATTTCTGTAGTTTAAAATTACGAAGTGCTTCGCCAATTGCCGTGTTGCTTCGGAGGACAACGTTAATACACATTCATTCAAATCTACAATTGTGTTGCAATGGATTTACATGTGTCATTGAGTCCCCGAGACCACACGTAAATGAATCCCTGGAGGAAAGAAATACCCCCAAACATCACTCTTTCCTTCCTTGGCGTACATCACAACGCGTTGTGGGTTCTTAGTTTGAACCCAAGCTCAGATTCATCAGGTGAATTTCACGACATCAAAGGGGCATCTCTAGGAATGATTATTTTAATCTTGAACGGTGATATGGAAAGATATAAAGCAAGAATCAAGATACTGTAGCCTTCTTGGCTGGGTTTGTGCATTTATTTTTGACTGCTGCTGGTTAACTCAAAAGTATCTCATACTTTTTACCTCCTTGTATATATTTAAAACCTTCTTTTTATTGCCTTACTAAATGGCTTTAGAAAAAAATGTTGCAGATATTAACAATTTTCATTCATAGAAAAAAAAATAATTGCTTTTAAAATTTCTATCAAACACAGTAAGCGAAATTTATCATTTTTCATTGCCAAATTTTACATTATAGACTCATTTTAAATACTTGAACAGTTTAAGTCACTACAGTAAATCTTGATTACCATCGATTTCTGAAATATTTTGTCTTAATGGAAATATAATTTAAAAGGAAAAAAGAGTTTCAGAATATTGTATAATTTATAGTTCTCAAAATTAAAAAAGAAAAAAAAAATTTACAAAGAATTTTACTGTAACATTTTGAAGCTGAGGAACACCTGTTGGAACTTAAATAAAAAGTTTTATATGTTTTGTAAAAAGATTAAACTCTCTAAAACATTAATAAGTTTAATCACACATGTTAATTGTTTGACTCAATTTAAAATTGCTATTAAACTGTAAAGATTCCTTAATATTTGGAATCAAAACCAAAAAACAAAATTTGATAGATTTATCGTGCATCAGCTCCCTCTACATGGCGGGTTTTTTGGGGAGGGATAGAAGGTGGTTTGAAGAGCTCTTAACCCTTTACAGTGAGCTGGCTCGCTTTGGGCATTCCACCAATAGCCTTTGTATAGTTTCAAAATGCAACGTTAATGAATAAGTATCAGTGGCGCACACAAGAAGGGGAAGGAAGTCCTAGGAGTCCAGATCCTCCCCTCCAAAACTCTTGATTTTTTCCCAATTTATTATAATTTTAAGTATACAGTACGCGTAAAATTTAACTAAATATGTTATTAATGAGATTAATTTTATTAATTAATGCTAACTATTTATTCAATAATTACTTTTTTACTGTTTTTTGTTCCTGAAAATCGACAAAATCAAAAGGAGCATGATACGAGAATGGGGGACTTTCGACGCGGCCCTGAACCTCCCCTCCCTTTGAAAAATTCCTGTGTGAGCTACTGACAAGTATCATCGCAAATGTTCAAATTTAAATGAGACTCGCAAGAAAAATTAAAATGTACCTCCACAATTTTTTCCCATTTCTGTATGAATTTACCAAAAAATTTTGCTTCCCCATTAATCAACTAATCGATCCCTTTCCAGGTATAAGGGCATTTTCCCACGCGTTAGAAAAAAAGTGCCGAGTGACTAATGATTTTATAAACAAAAGGAGATCTTTCAGTGTTGTTTTTTAAATATCCTTTCATTAAAACAAATAAATAAAAGGAGATAAAACCTGGAAACCACACTACGCGCACAATCTGAAAAATACCAGGGCCTTTTTCGCATCCCAAACGGTCGACATCTACTGCCCCCTTTTCCATTTCTTTTTGATTTTTCTAACTTTTCACAGAGACCCGCTTGATGAGCGCCCAAAGTACCAGATGGGAACGTATATGTATGGGACCGGTAGCCATGGGCGTGGAGAGGAACGGTTGCCATGGTTACCGACAGGATACAAATAGTGTCAGAAAGTAGGATAATGCTTCTCCCCCCTCTCCCATCCCCAGATCAACTTTGAAAAGGAGGGAGCAACCAGAATGGGGGAAAGAGGCGACCAGGATTTCATGGTTTAAGGAGTTAACTTGTAGTAGGGGGTAAGGGACAGAGAGGAAGGGGGTGGAGGGGGAGGGATAAGAGGAGGGGGGCCGTTCGCTATGATACATACACTATCAGCTGTGACTCATGAAGAACAGGAAAAGATGTGAAGTTGTCGTTCCTAAAAGTGGAGTACACTTGATTTTCAGATCTGTTTGGGAAAGAAACGGCATGTTAAACACACGGGTTTCGAAATATCGTCATTTTTTTGGAGTAAGTTGTATGATGATTTTCTATATTTTCATTGGAGTTAAAGGATTAAAAAGAGATCTGATTCGATGTGTGGTAAAGTGGTTCTTGAATTAAAGGATGTATTACATTGAAAGAAATGGGAAATATATACATGGGTATTTTATATGTAGAGAGAGAATACAAATAAAATTTTTAAAAAGTTAATTTTTTGCAAAAAAAAAGTTATAAAAAAATTTAATTTTCTACAAAACATTTTAAATACATAGAATTAACTTTAGAAAGCTTATTCTATTATTTAGAAAGTTTATTCTAATTTTTACTGTTGTAAAAGTCAGTGAACTCTAGATTTACTAACTTTTGCAACACACACAATTAGAGAATTTATATTTAATTAATTAAGAAAAAAAACATGCACACATTTTGATAGGTGCTCCCTGAGTAAATAAATAGCCGAATAAAAATTATTTACTGTGTTTGCACGTATAAAACTACTATGTGTATTATTTTAACTGCACATTTTTATTATAAATCTAAAGACTATTTTGTTAAGACTAGTTGATTGATTAGTATATTTAATGTGGAAAGAGATACACGAATAATATATATATATATATATATTAGAATTAAAAATAGGAATAAAAATCTACTTATTAACTTCAACTTGTTTTCAAATTCCTTTTTTTTAATAGTACTCATACATTTTTGCTTTAATAAAATTGATAGACGACAAGACATTCTTCACCAGGGAAGTCGATTGTTTGTTAATGTCGACTTCTAAAAAACTCAAGGGTTTCGTAATATAAATAACGACGAAGCTTGAGTTGGTACATACATCCATATTACGCTATTGCGACAGATTTAACGTGTGTTATCCCAATGGCTCTTTAATGAAACCAGGATTTGACAGAGAAAGAAATTGCGAGGTCCGTCGCCAATAGCCTTGATGTTGCCTTGTCGTTCGACGTTAATATAACTCTCTCATTCGACTGAAAAACAACACAGGCCACAAGTTCGAGACCATGACTTCTCGGCTACCACTGTCATATTTAGGAGGGAGAATATTTGTAAGGAGAGAGAGAGAGAGGGTAACTTAAACAATTCCATAAATGTCAAAGTAGCCAAATGATTAAATGATAGAAAGATTTTTAAAAGCCAAACACGCGGGTGATTTCGAGAAACCGTGGCTTTATTTCAAGTATATTGATAGTGAACTGATCAATATATTGTGTTCAAAGGAATCGAGCTTATGTGGTTTATATATATATATATATATATGTGTGTGTGTGTGTATGTGTGTGTATGTGTGTGTGCGTGCGTGTGTGTGTATGTATATGTGTGTGTGTGCGTATAGTAAAATGTGTTTGTAAGGCACTCGTTAAGCTTTTTGTTCATTGTTTAATGGAGACTATATTGAATTTAAAATATCATGCAGGTTTCAACTAAAGCTGTGTGATATCTAAAATATTTGAAACCATAGACAGTGATTCCATCTCCCGGGCTACGAATTGGTACCGGTTCGTCGATCAAATAGTACCGAGCCCCACACACAAAAAAGGAACATTAAATTACTTATATTTTATATACTGTGGTGTATTTTTTTTTCTATTGGGTTAGCGTGACTATTTATGAAAATCACTTTATATTCCATGTTCAATCACTTGATATTTATTTTTGGTGTAACTGTATTTTATTTTGAAGGCATTTTTAAATACATTTTGATTAAACTTGTTACTTAAAAACGATCTAAAATATAAACAACGTCACCCCCTCAATGGACCGTGGTAAAATGATCAAACATTGACTGGTCCGCGGCGATAAAAAGATTGGGAAGCACTGTCATAGACAATCTCCTCCAATTTATTAGTATATAGACACCTTCGTCTTCTATTGAGAGCGTTTCATAATCTTCTCAGGTTGGAACAATTATCTTCAAGGATTTTTCATTACACGTTAGACACATGTCGTAATATGTTTGCATCTCTATTAGTAATTTCGCCTTTTTTTTCATTCTGGTACCACTATAATTATCTTTAAGGGGTGTTTCGCTTAGCATTAAATAACAAGGAGATTTTTACTCATTTTGAATAATGACCAATATCTCAATATATTTTATCAATATATATTATATTACACATAAAATAACGTAAAAAGAAAAAGAAAAATAGTCTTAAATTCAGTTTTTAGAGAAAATAACAATATTTTATAGAAACATAAAATAAGATATTGCACAATATAAGTAACTAACAAATTACTAATTTTTATTTGTATAAAATTGATTTTTCTGCGTACAATATACTTCGTATTTGTTTCATATGCTAAATATACTTTTAATTTTGCGTGTATTAGAAGGGACATGGGCATAAAAAATCATTTCGGAAGCAGTTTTTATTTTAAAAACTAAAAGCAATATATATATATACTATTATTAGAAAAAATATTCTTAATAGGAGGGTTATTTTTCAGTCCCCTAATGTCTTATTTTATGTGAAAATTAATATTTTTATTGCTCTTTTTTATTACATTCATTTCTCCGTAAATTGAATTTTATTTTGTGTGTGTTGAAAGCATTCTTTGCAATCCAGCTTTGTATAAAAATCGTAACATTTTCAAACTGTTTTGTGTGCGACAAAAAGATCCAGGTATAGGTTTGTGATCCTTTTGATTGTTTATTTAATAACTTCTTCCAACAGAAAAAGTACTTGTCTTATCTTTTTTCAGAGAGAAATGCATTGACACTTAATGTTTGTTTTTTCTTCTTTTCTTTTGATTAAGCTATGCGTTATTTCTCTGCGTATGAGTGCTTTAATAGGAGATAAGTTTTCTATAAAATTTAACTTTCAGCTTCAAATCCCAGAGAGCTCCTTAAATATGTAATGAAGTAAGTAACTAAAGATTGTGTAAGAACGTAAAGTATTTTTTTCCGAATAAATTTTGCATATTATATATAAACACGCATTATATATTAATTACTTCTATACACATTTTCATAAATATGGAGTACAGAAATTTAAACATTTTGATGTCCTCTATATATCTCCTTAAAATGAAACAGAACACATTTAAAAAATAAAACCAAATATACACTCAGAAACATTGAAAATAGCAACCCAAGAAGAAAGCATCGGATTGAAATGAAATTTAATACACATAATGACACAGATGAGAGATTCACTTGATCTCAAAAACAAGACAATGAAGCGAATACAAGGTGAGCAAAGGCACACATACTGGGCAACTTCAATATTGCGTTGGACCACCTCCACCTCCACCTGCAATACATGCCGCCACACGGTCCTTCATTGAGTTGATTAGACACCTTATGTTGTCCTGAGGCAGATGGGCCCACAAATCTCGAACAGCCAACACTAAATCATGTACAGAGTGACACGATGGTATCTGCCGTTTTAGCTGATCCCACACGTGCTCTACAGGGGACAAATCGGGGGAGCGGGATGGCCATAGAAGAGTCTGAAAATGACGTACGAAGTCTTGAGCAACTCTTGCTGTATGCGGACGAGCATTATCTTGCTGGAAAATTGCCCCTGGGAGACCATTTAGGAAAGGTCCTACATGGGGTCGAAGAATATCATCAACGTAACGTTGGCCCGTTAAGGTTCCACGCATCACAATTAAAGTGGACCGGCTATCATAGGCTATGGCCCCCCAGACCATTACACCAGCTGTGCGGGCAGTGTGACGTAGAACAGTATGGGGGAATTGTACCGCTCACCAGGGCGCCTCCACACCCGTACACTGTTATCTGTCCCCAAAACAAACCGGGATTCATCACTAAACACAACCTTTTGCCAATCTGTGACATTCCACATTGATCTAGCTTGGCACCACTGTAGACGCAGTTGCCGATGTTCCGGTGTTAAAGGAAGTGCACGGAAAGGGCGCTTGGATTTAAGATTTACTTCTGCAAAGTGTCTGGAAATTGTTTGTGGAACAATTGCTACGCCTACGTCTTCTCGTATCGTTGAACGAGTCACTGTGCAGTCCACAAGTGCTTGCCGCACGATCCTTCGATCCCCTCTCCTTGTGGTCTTCCTGGTCGCTCCAGACCCTGTTTTCCGCACGTGGGTACCTTGTCGTATCCACTACTCCCAACAATTTCTAACGGCACACTCCGAACGATCCACCTGGCCAGCAACACGGCGCGTCGACCAGCCTGCAGTTTTCATCCCGATGATCAGGCCTCTACAACTCGCTTAAATGTGAGAAATGTCTTCTTGCACGTTTACCTGGCATGTTTCGCTTACCAAAGTCTTCCTACAAGCTACGGGTAATCGTCACGTTTATGAATCTTCGAAGTTGCCCTGGCTTATGTAGCACCCTCTTCCTGATTGTAGCGCCACCTCGGCGTGTATGAGCATGCGTATTGGCACAAAACTTGGATCATTTGCATATCACATTACGCTGTACTTATTTGCAAAGTTTTGCGATTGTACTTAGCTTCCTTCTTGGGTCGCTATTTTCAATGTTCCTGAGTGAATTTTGACTTTAACTTTTTTTTTTTTGAAGATAGCATATTTTCATAAATCCTCACGTATATGAAGATTAAGCGATGTTTCATAAATAAGTATTCCTGGTTCTTAAGAATCAAATTTTACTCTAAAATATTGAGAAAAGGGAATCCAAATTTACGGAAAACGTAAAATGTAATGTATTTCGTATATTAAACGATTAAATTCATTTTTCTTGTTCTAATTACACATGGTTATCTGCCACGATTACGCTTCTGTTGTAGGTTTCTTATATTAGTGACCTCAGGAAATAATTTTCGTGTAGTCTACTGTCTTTTGGAAACATTTTAAGTGAATAAATTGCCTTGCCCCGAAGTATACGAAAACTGAATATCTTGAAATAAATATAGCCACTTCATAACTATCGTAAAACCTTTAATAATATGGATATAAATATAAATTTTTTCTTGAATTCCTGATTGCGTACAAATTACTGTAATGCATCAATTGATTGATAAAGTATTGCTTAATATTTTTTATGAGAGAGATTCACTTTAATCATATACAAATTATAAAGGAAATATTTTTCACATCTATACTATATTTTTAGAAATAAAGTTCATTATTGATGAAAGCCCGCTGCATTTTAAAATTGGTCAGGTACAGTTTTTGAAGCAGCTGAAATAATAACCCCTTGGTGGTAAATAATAAATATCATTTTCTTGCCCCCCCCCACCTAAAAATAAGAATTTTTAAAAAAAAAATACATATTTTGCGCAAGATTTACGTATTTCAAACCGTTACATAACAGCCAATTCAAATCAATCACAATTGCTAAGGGATAGTGGGGGATATTTACTCGTATTACGCGGATCAGATATCTGGGGGATATCATTTCAACTTACGGCTTTCATGGGCTGTTAGCAACCCTGCAACCCACCTGTATTGATATATAGCCCTTCGACGTTTACCGAGCGATAAATAACATTAGGTGCTTTTATCCTAATAAAATAGATCTGAGGAAATGGATTCGTAAAAATTTTGTTTGTTCATGTTTTGATATTATCAAATCAGTCCGCTTCTATAAAAGCTGGAGCTTAATTTTCTAGCAATTAATTACAAAAAGCATCGGTGATAAGCCTTTATCTGTATATTTTTTAATTAATCCAAAAAATATTTAGAAAATGTTTAAAATTTAATTTGATGTATCCATTCTGTATCTCGCGTATGTGTGTTGAATGTGCAGTGTGCATTGTATGGGAAACCTTTCACTCTAATTATTTGTATTATTAATATTTGAAAAAGAAAAGTTTAAGAGTAGTTATGCGGTTAAAATTACTAATTGAGAGATAAATAGAAAGAAACGAATCTACAAAGATTTTGGGAAAAAATAACTGAAAATTTTTAGATTAACCAAAAGAAACTTCCTGTAAATTCGAACAATTTTATCAGGAAGTACAATTTTTATTATATTGTTGAAATCTTAAACAGTTCATTTAAATTGTACTTACAAGTATTGCTGCAATAAATAATTATTCTCTTTTTATTTATTAATAATAACAATTTCTTAAAAATATTTTCTTACAAACTAATAACAAAAACAATTCAAAATTTTCTATCTTTCATAATTTTCATATGAACTCATCTTAGATGCTTCATTTTTTATGTAAGTATCCTCATTTTTGGTGATTTTCAATTTGTTAAAAGTATCCAAACTCACTTCCACATCTGCTGATATCACAAGAAAAGTTGGAGTTATTTTTTTTAAATTACGAAATATCGACTTCTTTATAAGTTTATATGTTTCCTAGTTAATATCATTGTAATGCAATGTAATCAAAATTGGTCATAATATCAAAACATTTAACTAACTAGTTGGTACTATTCAATTTTTAAAGTTACTTAATTATATAAAAAATTCTTGGTAGTTTATTTATTGAAATTTCAAAAAAGAGAAAAAAGTTAAGCAATAGCACTCTATAAAGCTTAAACATAAATTAAGTAAAATAACATGCAAATATATAATATATATATATATATATATATATATATATATATATATATATATATATCCTTCAGAGTATTATGTTTATAGTAGTGTGTTTGCATAGAAACTTACTGTTTCACTGTTTTGACACTTGTATAGGCAAATATAGGGGAAGGGGGGGTGGCCTTAAAACATTGTTTAATTCTGCAATCTTAGTTCTTACGATCAAGACTTAGCTATTATACTACTGTAGCCTTATTTGTCTTGTTGTCTTATTTTGACCCATTCTGTCTTGTTACATTTCTACTTATTGCTTAATTTTAAATTAGATTTACTCCAATTTTTTTAGTATACGAGATTAGTGATTATTTGTGTGTGTGCGCGCGCATAAAATTAAGAGTTCTACATATATTTCTGAAGTAGTTATGGCTGAAAGACATTCAAGAAGCCCACGAATTACTAATATTTATTTCGTACCGAGGATTCTAGGCAACACATTACATAAAGGTTTTTTTAATTAGATGATTTTTTTTAATCTCGGGAATCGAGTATCGGATGCAACCCCAAATTTTGACGCTTTTTTAGAAATCAACTTGTGGCTAAAATTGCTTTTCCCGTTAGGAGGGTAAATGATGTCTTTAAGGCTTCAGAATTAAAAAGAAAATCCCTTTGAAAATAGAATTGATATACAAAAACATTATATACATATATGAAAAGAATCTTAATATTTGTAAATTAAACAATTAAAAATAAATGACTGATTTGTTTACTAATTAGAAATTATCCAACTAATATATTTAATTTAAAAAATCGAATATGAAATATTCTGAAATTATCAGCACTATTATTTACGAATTCAATTTCTCACTTGACGCATTGTCTTACTATATATATATATATATATATTTTCGGTTCAACCTTCTTAATAAACCAATACATTTCAATGAATATCAGCTATCGTTGCTTGTTTTATATTTGCCTGCGTTTCTTGTTTATTGTTGCTGGTTACCTATCAAAAACACTGAATGTAAAACGCATAGTGGTAAATAAAGATTTTTATTTCGTAAATGTGTTGAACAAATACTCCCATATCAATTGGAAGCGTAATTGTATAAAAAAATTTTTTTTGGCAAATGTTTTAAAGTTCTTTAAATTATTAATTTTAAAATTTCCGTACTATTATTTTTCAGTTTGTTTCTTCTCAGTCTTAAGGAAACACACACGCAAAACATTTTTAGTCTTGCATACAAATCATGAAAAATTGCTTTCTGTAGATACAGAATTTCTCATGAAAGAGCGACTATAGATTTTTCGTTATGTATAATAAGTAATTATGTACTTAAAACCCCTATTAATGCTTTTTAATTTTTTCAATATAAAAATTCCTAAAATATTTAAAAAGAACTATGTTTTTCCGTCAGTAGTATACAAAATTGGATTAATTCTTCTTTCTCTAAAAGCGTATAAGATCAAAAAGAATCTGTATGAAATAAAGAAATACAAATATTTTGCGATAGATTTGACATACTTTAAATATTACTGAGTAAATATTTATTGTATTTACATTTAAGGGAAAGGAATTAAATATAAATTTAGAAATATTTAAAATTTTTGAGTGGAGTAAATTTTAGACAGCAAAAGAAATAAATATATTTCATGGAGATTATCTTAAACATCATTTACAAAAAAATATAACATCAACCATTTGAGAATAAAATATCCCGATTATTAAGATGTCAATCCTGCTAATACCAGTTTTCAGTTAATCACATAATAAAAATGATTACATTAATAAGGAGCTTGATTCCTTCATAGAATCATGCTTCCTAATTAATACGGTTCATTTATCCTTCAGACGGCTCTGTCTCAGAAAATGACAACTTTTGATAATGTTATCCTCTGAGCTGGTCAGTCGTCTGGTTAATAATGTACATTACACTGATATGCTTTAATGAATGTATTCTGAGTTATAAGCGCAATCTTTAGAATGCAGCATCCCCATTCAACTCGAGTCGTATCATTAATTATGTTGTCAAGCATGGATATGCTTCCTTATAATTTTATGATCCATATTATTCAATATTAAAATAAACTTAAGAATGTTACTAGAGAAACTTGGATGGGCAATTCATTAAGAGGACACAGTATGATTCAATTGACAAAAATCGTTCAAAAAATGAAATCTAATTTTATTAGCCTAAATTATTTTTTACATTCTTTTCTATAGCCTCACAAAGTTTCAAAGCTCTAAACTTAAAAAGCACAGAATTATGTTAGCTTTTACGTTCGTTTTTATTCACGTCCCTATGGCAAATCAAAACTTTAAATTTACTTTTCTCAGAAAGATAAAATAACTAGTTTGTGTCTTCATTTAAAATGCTGAGACTATTTTTCTACTGTGCCTAATGCTTTGAATTTTTTTACTTATTGCTAATAGTACATGTAACAAAAGTTGATATGTATTTTTGAATCAAAGTAAAAAATAATTGAACTGAGAATTTATACATTTTTTAAGGAATTTTTAATAAGAATTGATAAAAAAAAAAAAGTATTGCGCGAATACCAAATTACTAGCTTCTTATGAAATTTTGAACCCAAAATCTGTTTTACATAGTTAACACACAGAGGAGACAACCAAAAAAGTTTTGAAAATCCTTAAATTAAAATTTTTTGCATAAATCGTACCATGTCCCCTTAAAGTGACACGAAACGCTGTCAATGATGACTCTTGTTTAGTTGAATTGAAATTGTTCTATTGCTATACAATCGGCAATGGACCGAAGAATTTGAACCTGTGTCTCAAAAGACAAGAACGTTTCCTGAGCTGGCGTCTACTCACTAAATTTGCAAAACATTCCATGAGGAGTTGGAGACACCCTCTTGCACGAAAAGTTCCCATTACTCCATGTGACTCACTTTGGTAACACCGTGTCTCCAAGTACTAATTGTCCAGATCAGGAATGAGGTTTTTGTGTCTTTCTGACCCAATGTGACCTTATGGATAATCAAATGCTATTTCGTTTTTGGACGAAGATCCTGATTTAAACTCAGAACACATTTTCGGAAAGACAAATGCAGCAATTTTAATATAAAATTGTGATTCTGTAGCGCACGCACGAATTTTTCGTAAGATTTAGAAATATTGCGTATTTATGCATTTTTTTCCTTGAACATGTTAAATAAAAGGCTTACTTAGCATTACAGTACAGGACTAGAAGTCTTACACACACACACACAAAATAGAATGATTCAGACGAAAGCGACTCTCTACAGCAGTGCAGTGCTCCGCAACCTTTTGATCGTTGATGAACGGTCAACGTTTGATAATTATACCACGGCCCACTGAGGGTGGAACACGTTGATTGTTTATATTTTAGATTGTTTTGATTTAACAATTTTAATTTAGTTACGTTTCAACAGCCTTCAGATTAAAATATAGTTACACCAAAAATGAATAAAAGTGATTTAGCGTGGAATATAAAGTGATTTCCGTGGAAAATTGCGCAAATCCGAGAGAAATGCACCACTTTAAAAAAAATGGCAATAGTTTAATGTTCTTTAGGCGGCCCGGCACCATTTGATCCACGAACCGGGGTTTGCTGACCACTGCTCTACAGGACAGTAAAATTAGAATGTTACATGAACGCTGGGACATTTTTTTTTATCTTAAAAAATGTTTTGTAATTGTGTTCTGTTCTATAACATTACGAAGCCTTGAAATAACAATTTCATTGAAAGGATGCTTATGAAGCTTTGTTATCCAGTTTATTATATAATTTAGGAGGACTTCTGACACATATTTTAAGAGAAAGAGTTATATTTACGTCACACCATTGGGGGCTATTGGTGACGATCCTCGTAATTTTGAATTATAGTCAAATGACGAGGACGACACCTGAGCTGGTATCTCCCTTTCGTAACTACCACACCAATGGGATGACGTTTGAGCGTCGACATGTTTAAAGTGCATCAACCCCTTCTGTATGGCTGGTTTTCAGGGGTACTAGACTCGAACTCATGACTTGCCAGCCACGAGCCCCTCCCCTACGATGTGGGGGTTGGGGAAGTGAACGTTACGCCACTGTCTATATTAACACAAATCTTGTTTTTATATAAAAATTGTTTTGAGTCTGCAAAGAAGTTTAACTACTGAATGTTCAGAATCGTGTCAAATTGAAAGTCTGTGCAGGGACAAGGTTTGCTCTAGAATATTTTTTAAGTACATTAAAGGGGAGCAATTATGTATTTTATAATGTACATTTCTTATTTTAATAAATACGTCAAAGGATACAAAATGCACAATGCATGTACAATGTTTATTTTTATGTTAATAAATATCTTTAAATGATACTATGTCTTGACCTCTATTCCCTATAACTCAGTGGTCCCGGGCCTCGAACCAGTACCGGTCCGTGCATCAAATGATACCGGGCCACCCAAAAAACTTTAAATTATTTCCATTTTATTAACTGTGGTGTATTGTGGGACGTTTTAGTGAGTTAAAATTGTAAATCACTTTATATTTTTTGGTGTAATTGTATTTTATTTTGTGAAGGCATATTTAAATATATTTAAATTTAAATTAATAATCAAAACGATCTAAAATAGAAACAATCAACGCCCCCCTCTCAGTGGGCCCCGCTAGAATTGTCAAACATTGACCGGTCCGCGGCGATGAAAGAAAAAGGTTATTACACACTACCTTAACTGTATGCATTATAGCGGGAATCGAAGTTTAAAAAAATTCCTACCGTATGACCATCTGGAACACATTGGTATACTGATTTGGTACACCAGAAATACAAGTTTGCCGACCCCTGGGCTAAAGTGTCCTTACTCTCTTAACCGTGGTTCAAAATTGAAGCATCTGGGGCCGTTTACTTTTAATTTCTCTTACAAGGAGAGGGCACGACTAAGGAAATTCATTTGGGGTTGAAACTTGGTGTAATAGTAGTACTGTGGGGTACTACTAACCCTTTAGGGTGTTCATCCCTCAATCTATGTCCGCCGAATGGCCAGTCAATTCGGAGAAAAAAGCCTTCGAAATTCATGCTTCGCTTTTAAATATATATATACAATTAAATTTCAATTTCCTCTAACTATTTCGTAGCTTGGTTGATATATCGTCTGCATACTATGCACGAGGTCTGGGTTCGATTCATCGGTCAATTTTTTTTTCATTTTATTTCATTATTTTTAAAATTAAATAAACTTATTTATTAAAGGTTTATTAATTATTAAATGATATTTTATGTAATTATTTTGTATTTTATAAAGTAAAAACAACTAAATAAATTTATTATTAAAATTACTTAAAATTATTATTAATAAAATTATTTAAAATAATTATTGATTAAAATTATTTAAAATAATTATTGATTAAAATTATTTAAAATAATTATTGATTAAAATTATTTAAAATAATTATTATTTAAAATTATTTAAAATAATTTTTAATTAAAATAATTAATAAAAATTATTATTAATAAGAATTATTATTAAAGTTATTAGTTTATTATTGAAATGATTATTAATTTATTATTAAAATTACTATTCAATTATTATTAAAATTATTAATTCATTATTAAAATTATTATTAATTATTGAAATAATTATTAATTTTTTATAAATTATTTAAATTTATTTAAAAAGGACTTATTAAGTGTTTTATAAAACTATAAAATAATTAAATTAATAATATATAAAAAGAATTTTTATTATATTAATTATTATATATTTTATTATAAATATTATTTATTAACATAAAAATATATTTATATAAATTTTAATATAAATATTTATATAGTTACAGTATTTTTTTTACTTTATAAAATACAAAATAATTACATAAAATATCATTTAATAATTAATAAACCTTTCATAAATAAGTTTATTTAATTTTTAAAAATAATTAAATGAAAGGGGGAAAAATTGACCGATGAATCGAACCTAGACCTCGCGCATAGTAGGCAGACGATATATCAACCAAGCTACGAAATAGTTGGAAGAAATTGAAATTTAATTGTATATATATATATAAAAGCTAAGCATGAATTTCGAAGGCTTTTTTTCTCCGAATTGACAGGCCATTCGGCGGAGTTACATTGAGGGTTGAACACCCTAAAGGAGTACTACTATTACACCAAGTCTCGACCCCAAATGAATTCCCTTACTCGTGTCCTCTACTAGTTAAACTCTAATTACTTAACTATTGAAAACAATTAAAAAGTTAAGGATTTACTTTCTTTCTTAAGTTAATGTAGGAGCATTAAGTCACTAGGAGCTTCACCTTGTAAAAATGAAAAAGAGTACAAGTTTGAGTCTTATTGTTTCTTTGACAGATAGAGTTATGCAGGATATGGTGCAACCAAAATTTTTATCAACCCTACCGTTTCTTATTACAGTAGAACGTCGTTTATCCGAATCAATTTGGACCGGACACCGTTCAGATACGTGATTGTTCGGATAACCGAAAACCAAATGCGATCCATGCAGCATATGAAACCGCGGGAAATCATCACATGCGGGAAACGTGCTTGAAGAAAAAGCAAAATAGAGCAAAATAGAGCAATTTTACCTTTATTGTGGAAAAGAATCACTTATTTTTTGCTGTACCATAGTACACCTTCGTTTTTTCGCTGCAAGATCTCTGAAAAAACTGGTTCGGATATTTGACCGGATAATAAACGTTCGAATAAACGGCGTTCTACTGTATATATTTATAGACCCTTTTCCGGATGCCTATTTCTATTAGGCTCAAAGATCTCCGAATCGCAAACAATAAACAAGCCTCGTAGTTTGAACCCCAGTCAGATGACGAGGTCGATATCTCAGTTAGTAACTTACTTTTTCAGACATATTCCCGTTGGTGAGATGTGGAAGTTAGGAGAGCGGGGTGCCAGCTCAGGTGTCGTCCTCGTCATTTAACCATGATTCAAAATTACGAGGTCCATCGCTAATAGCCCTCGGGTAGCTGAATAGTACCACATTAATATTCACTCACTATTCTCGGACATATTTAAAACAAGTGAAGCAAAATGTAACTGCATTTGTTTTGTTGTCAAGTTGATTGAATTTAGGAAACAGTTTTAGAAACTGTTGTGTAAAAAAAACAATATTAGAAATTGTTGAATGAAAGATGAAAATCTTAGAAACTGTTGATTAAAAGTGAACAGTTTTATCAATTGTTTCTTTATCTGGGACTGGCATGAACATAGGCCACCCCATTTTCCCCTTGAATAATCTTAAGGAAAACTTTACTTTCGTTTATCAGACTAATTTTTTTTCATGTTTGACGACTAAACCACAAGGAATTCTAAAGAGACATGAATCAAGCCAAGTAACACAGTAAACATCAAGTAGAAAATTTCCTTAATCATTTCTTCCACTACAGTTTTCTTTTCTTTAAAAAAAAACATTTTAAAGCTGGGAATTTAGATTCATTTGCTTTGTGAAGTTACAACTTAAAAACACAAAACAAATTTCTAAATACAATTATTTAGTCTCGGATAAAATTTGACGAAAACCCAAAAGCATTCCAGTGAAAAAATAAGCTTAATTGGAAAGCATTTCTTCACTTTTACAAAAAAGAAGCAGATCTTGTATTTCCTAAGTAGTTTCTTTTTCGGAGATAAAAGTGCATAAATAAATCAAAAGGAACTCAAAATGAATGCACTGTTGATCGATTGCATCTGTGTGGATTTGTTTTTCTTGACACAATCTCCGAAGTAGCTTAAAACCACTTACATCAACTGATGGCTACAATTTCGCACAGTTTGGGTAATTGTTTTATTCCATGTTCAAATAAACTAATGGAAATTTATTGATTTTTTTTTTGATTCAAAGAAATTTTTTAATACTTTATGTGTAACATATTAACTACAGAATGCTATAAAAGCTAGTGTCAACTTTATAAAAATTCATTCCGTTTCCTCCATTGTAAGGAAGTTTTTTAATACATAACAGAGTATAAAATGTAGACAGGAATAAATAGTATTATTTATAAAAAAAAGAGCAACCTTTCTTCCTCTTAAAAAGAAAATTTTTTTGAAGGATAAAAAAAGGTTAACCCACACACATACAGAGAAAAATTGACCAAGGAAACTGTAACGCGTGAATACTTTAGGAGCCTTTTTGATGCATGGACATGAAACTTAACATATTCTGTTTAAACAGAAGAATCAATCCTCTGTAATAAAATCCATGCAGCCATTTTGAACTTACTTTCAGAATGTTATGAATTTGAATCAATGTCTCTATAGAGCAGGATTTTTGGCCACAAACTTTCCTATTATGGAGGATATTTTAACTGACGATATTTATTTACTTTCTGTCTTAAGATTTCGACGCTCTATTTAATGATGTATCATCTTTTAGTTTTCCTTTATCGATAGAAGCATTAAGACACAAACAAACAATTCGATTTGAGTACTGCCGGCAAAAAAGCTTGCTAGTAATCTTGGAGTTCAAATTTAGAAATAATAAAATAATGCATATAATACCATAAAAATATATTTGTATTTAAAAAAATGAAAATTTTAATCACCAAAAAATGTTTTTTCCACTTGTTTGTAATTGGCTTACCGTTAATGAAATGATATTCAAAAGTATTTAAGAAGTTAAATGGCGAGTCTTAGATTAATTGTAACTTTATTGTTAGTTGTACAGTAAAAATCAACTCAATTATTTCCTATTAAATAACAATTGTGGAATCGTTATTTTGAATAAAATGAACTGATTCACTTTGCAAAATTGATGTTTTTAAATTTTTCGTAGCAATTTCGAAGCATAAATGTAATTTTTATCTATCTCTTGAACTCTACTACTCCTAATATGTTTCGAAGCAGTGTATCAATTTGCCATACTACGTTTTTAGAAATATCCTTTTAATAAAGGTTTGACATTAGTTTTTTTTATTTATAAAAGCAAAAATAATTCAGATTTCATAAGAATATCGCATTTGATATTTTTCAAATACCTTTATACTCTCATATAAAACGTCTGAAATATAAAATCACTTACTCTCTGATCGGCGAACAGCTATTTAATTCTCCAAAGGCTGACAAAAGTAGTTCAGAAATCATCGATGTGGTGCCTCAAGAGTACTGTCGCAAAGTAGATGGTTTTCTTTTGGTAAAAAATCACGAAACAGCCCTTTGCAAATGTTTAGACTATCATGTCTACCCTAAAAGCTTTTCATGTTTTTTTTTTTCAAAAAAGGCATTCTAAATCTGTTTTAAAAAGCTCTGCGGTCTTCTTTAGAAAATTATAAGTTATGTATAGTAGTAATATAAAACTGATAAAAACTGAAACTTCTGTAAAAATTATATTCTTAAGTATAAATTATCAATTTAATTTTATAAGAATACCACCCTCGTGAATGTGAGCTGACGAATTATATTTGTGAATATAAATAACGTAGTCTACAACTCTAAAAATTTATTAAGTTCAAAAATTTCAATTATTTTAATTTAACTCCTTGAGCGATTTATTTTGCCAAAAATGTTGCCAAAAAAAGCCATTTTTTATCGCATATTACTAAGCATAGTACTAAACAGAATGTGAAAATGGAAGAATTTTATTCTAATTTTCATTTTTTAAGTTTTCACACTACTTTTTTTTTATAATTGTGGAGCACAAAAAACCCTAGGCGTTTGCTTTTTATAAGTACACTCTACATGCCATGAAAAAAATGTTTCATATATATTTTTAAAAAATTTCTCTCGTACTTACAAAAATATATATATATTTCATCTTCTTACCTATTTTTTTCAAACGTTTGAGGATTTTGTATATATATATATATATATATATATATATATATATATATATATATATATATATATATATATATATATATATATATATATATATATACACAATTTGAAACATGGTGGTGTAATACTAAGTGTAATGGGGACAGAGGTAATATCGGGCATAATCTTTCCATTTTCCTTGCTCCTTATGGAATCTTTTCTAAATTCGTGCCTACAATAAAAAATTCCCGCCATCACCACAAACAAAATTCCGGATGAGAAGTACCATGGACAAACTGCATCTCTTAAAAGCACTAGCACTAATCATCTCACAAAAAATATGTTCAAATCAAAGATAGAAAGAAGAGAATATCAGTGCCCGTACAGCGTACGAGCAAACCGGTAGTGGCCAGCTTTAGGTAGCCCATAAAGTGTACGGACAAACCAGTTGAGGGATTAAGGTAATTAGAAAAGAATCACTTTTCCTTTAATTTTGGATTTTTTTGAATTAATAAGGTTTATGGGGGAAATCTTAGAGAGAATTATTACTAGTCTTTCATAAAATCTTTAGAAGTTAAAATTTAAGCTAATAATATATTTAAAATTTTTAATTTTTATGCATCGTAAAAATTAATTTACTTCGTCTTAGAGTTACTCGAATGTAGCGAAGAAAGTAAACCTCTCTCAGTAGAAATCATTTTGTATTCGGAACTTTGGTTCAGTTTTAAAAATGTTGCAAATAATTTTTTTAAAAACCTTTTTTTATAGAACGTTAATATGTTTTTTTTTATTTGAATAAGATTCCAAGTCGATTGCTTTTTTGTTAAATTTGGCGAATTAAAATATTCTTTTCATAAAAAAATGACTTAATACTTTTTTTTCTTTATTTCTTCATTAAATGTGCATAAAACTACTTCGAACAAGTTTTTCTCCACCTCTAAAAAGAAATCTATGCACAATTTATTAGCAGTACGAAAAGAAGTCAAAAGTTTTAAAATGTTTGTGCTATCTTCTAATCATAAACATCCAAAAGTATTTATGTTGTAAGAACCTCAACATCTGGGTCAGACCGGCGCCACACTTGATTCTTCAGACACTTAAGTGACCGAAAAAGCTTCGTAATCATTCATTTTAAATGATTTTGAATATCGTTATGAAACGACCCTTATCATTAGCAAAATCCCAGAATCAAAGTTAAGACTTCTATTTTTAGACGCGTAGTCATCCCCTAATTAAGTGAAATGAAGGCACAAGTTGTTGATCGAAACATTTTTTTAAAAATTAGATGCTTATATCTCTGTGATATCCTCATTTGTATGGGGGGCGTTAACATAATGGGCATGATTTATAAAAAAAAAAAACAATTTCTTTGGTGGGGGAATGAAGTGCTAAATTAAGGAATAGGTGAGTGGAAAAGTGCTTTTCTCACCAAAGAAGTTAAGAAAACACTAACAAATGTCCAAACTACTTATTGTATTTTTTAAAATAATGTACATATATATATAAATTTTGTCATTGCATATGGATTCTTCGCTAAAATTTTATAATTTGATAAAATAGTATTAGCAGTTTCTGCTGGCATTCAATAAAAAAATTCCTGTTAAACATAAAATTCATCTTTTATTTGTAGAATTATAACTTATATGTTGTCAAATCAATATCTGCAATATATGCTATATATGTATAACTTTTAGGTTTGAGACTTTGAGTTGTTTTGATTGGACAATATTCTGGCTAATGCTCATAGTATATTTTATCGATCACAGTTCACCGTCTAATGCTAAAAATAGACAGAATGTCGAAAGCTCCTAAAAGTACACACAGTAGATACTGGTTTGACAATGACAATGTACAACTTATTAAATCATTGTAATTAATATAATTTGTGTGTGTTTTCAGGGAATTTTTTTTCAACCCATCAACAAGAAATCTGTTGTACATTACAGAACTTCTATTATTTTAAATTCTATAGGTGAATGTGTAATATTACATACACTCGAGAAAATGAAAAGAAATATCCTGTCTGATGAATAAATTTATCAAACATCTTTACTCCTCCAACAACTTAAAATTTTTCAATATTTGTAACTCAAATGTCACATGGTAATAAAAATGCTATCTATTTAATTCAAAATTGAAAGAGCTGCAACAGTTATTAGCTCCTCCATTTATATATGTATATAAACTTTTTTGAGAAAATTCTCTATCGTGGTTTATTTTCCTAGGCGAAAGAAAGAGATTGTCATTTTTTTCCCTTTATTTTTTTTCTTTCGGATAAAATTAAAAATATATATATTTGTTAGCCTAGATTCTACTGCATATATTAGAGATTTATTCGTTTTTTAAAGGAATTCTCCATAAAAAAAATATTCTTGTTATAGTACTCCCATTTATACCATACTTCCCATTCATTGATATTACAACACTATTCACAATACATTCATTCCTGTTATAGTATTTATGGTCACGATAGCTAATGGTCAGGGTCAAGGACTTATGGCTTGCATGTCATAAATTCGAACCTCATGTCGCTGAAGACCCGCCGTGCAAATAGGATCGGTGCCTGTTAATTATGTAGCCTCAATCATCCTCCCCTTAGTGTGGAAGTTAGGAGAATGGGATTCCAGCTCAGGTGTCGTCCTTGTCACTTTACCATGGTTCAAAATTACGTAGTCCGTCGCTAAAAGCCCTTGTGTAGCTGAACAGTGTAACGTTAATATTTACTCACTCACTCATTCACCCCCGTTGTAGTATCCACATCATTGACAATTACGTTTCGTTAGATTTAATTATTAGTGAAGAAATGAAGATGAGTTATTTATTTTTAATATTATTGAATAACTCTCTACCAATTTCTCCATTACTTGAATCTATATCAAAAAGTGTCGCACTATGATAAGGGGTTTTACTTTTGTTCTGAAGCTCTTTTTCTATTCGTAAATTTATTGGCAAGATTTCTAAACTTTCGCTTCATTTAGATTTATTACGTATAATTCCACACACCAAAAATGCTAGAGTTATTTAACGTCAAAACAAGTTAATTTGTAATAAAAGGATTAATAAGAAAATGTGAAAGTACAGAGCTGCATGATTATAAGTTACTTATACTTGGGGGCCAAAGATTTTAAAAGAAAAATCGAAAATACTAACATTTTAATCAAACAAACATATGAGTAAAAATTATATTCAGATAAAATTAGTTTTACTCTTTTACAAAGTAGACTCAAAATTAACCGAATAGTTTAAATGACGAAGCCAAAATCATTTAATAACCAGCCCTAGGAGTGGGGATCTTATTAAATTTCGAAATAAAAATTATATTTGCCAGTTTCTTGAACAGGATGCAAATAATAGTATATTAACGTTTTTCCATAAATTTAGTTTTTACCTTAATTACACAGAGTTCACCCGTTTTCAAAAATAAGGAACAATTTTTAAAACTTTCCTTTTTGCTATCATTTAAATGGTTTTGTCTAAAAATTCTCAGAATAAATATACATTAAAGCATTTCTGCTAATGTTTTTGTAAGTAAATTAATTTATTTCTCTTATTAGAGCGGCAACATTTTAACTGAAATTTCATTTTGGATTTTTATTCATTATTGCTACAAAAAGAAAATAGACTTATTCATCAAAGTTCCTTTTACATCCAATTTTCATTTTAATAATACATGTTCCTCCAAAGCAAATTCATTTTGTGACATTCTGTTTTATAGAATATTCAAATGTCAGATGGAGTTAGTGAGTATAGAATTTGTGTAATTATTAATACTGATTGTGTGAATTCAAAAAATGAACAGTTTTAAAATTTTTTAGGAGAAACCCCTACACTATATATATAAACTTTAGTTTAAATTCAAACTTTCAATAATGCATTTTTGAGAAAAACGTGCTTAAACTTTATAGTTTATTTGGCAAATGTAGTTTTCTAAGTACTGTAACACTTTTTCAATTATGTCACAATTAAAACAAATACAGGTTAAAAAAAAGATAATTATTTGAATTTTAAAATTGATAAAAGAAAAAAAAAGGATTTTTTACCGTGAATAACATTTTTAGCTAACGTAAACTTAATATTACGTTCATAAACATAAAATTTTTTAGGCTCATTATTTTTAATTATAAAATATTTTTTTAATGTTCAGTATGTATTTATTGTGACCTTTTTCCACGTCATTAATACGCAGTAGCGTATTACCACGTATTAGCTTTTCATCAAACTACGAATTATAATATATTTTTCTGCTTTACAGTTTATAAAAGGAGCGTTATTATTTTTAGAAAAAAATCTCATTAGATTAACACAATTGTAAAATAGCCAGTTTGTAACTTCAACATATTCTTCAAATTATGAAATAATAATTCCTTAAAATATGAAAAAGTTTTTTCAAAATATAAATATATTAGGTTGTCCACAAGCATGAAATGCAGCATAGTTCATGTTCTTTATTTCAATTGCTCATCACCTCATTTAGACGCCGTATTTTGGCATAACTTGTTTTTCGTGTGAATTGTAAATCTTTTCCTCTTTTTTTTAACGTATGTTTCAGTTTGAAAAAAATATTGACAGAACATTTTAAAATCTTAGTTTTTATTGGAAAAAAATCGAATTCAATTATGTGCATCTTTTGCTTCATTTCATACTTGACAACCTAAAATAACAAAGCTTATTTGAGAATAGTGTGTATTATATTTCATTTCAAATGTCATTTTTTTCTTTCCTGATTCCCATGATATAAAAATACGTTTTCAACAATTTACAGATAATTATTTTTATATTAAAAAATATTCGTATTAAAAACAATATATTCAGCTTAAGTTGCAATGTTTAAAATAAGCAACATTCAAAAAAACTTCTCAGTTTTTAACAATTTTTTACTCAAAATTTTGTTAGGCATAAAATGCGAACAACCCTTTTATGTACTCGTAACTAAAAATATGGGAAAATGCCTTAGTATAAAGATATTTCAAGTTACCATTGTATTTTATAAAAAGAAAAAGCAACATACTCAACTAAAATTTCCTTATGTCCTTAGGATTTTGTAAGCAATTATATCTAAGTTCTTGATATGTGTAGAGGATTTCGATTTAATTCAACCGAACTTAGGTAAATATTCATTCGGGATAAGGCGAATGCACTCCATATGATATAGGAAATATGATTCCGTATAATTGTTATGCACCTAGTATAACTCTAAGTGGTAGCTATGCATTAGCGTAATATAAACTTACTTATAAGATGCATTATACATCACTGCGCACAATGAATGGATCTGTAAAAGGAGTCATAACACTTGACTGTGAGAAATATAATGTCTGGCTAAAATGAAATTTCAAGACGCAGCTTCACCATAACTTGATTATAGAGATAAGTTTTACGTAGTTAACACAAAAGTGATCAGTTTCACGAAACGTATATGGTAGATAGACTGAATTATGTTCAGACAAGTACAATCAACATACAGTATTGATTAGATACTGCATACAGAAATCATGATAAGAAATTCTTCTGTGTGTGTGTATTACTATAGTTAACTACTATATACGCTACACATAAAAAATGTAGTCATTTTTTATTATGATAGTTATTATTAATATCTGAAACATTTTAGAATTCTTTTAAGATGTTATATATATTATATTATACATTATTTATATATTAGAGTCGTATTATTTTCTTCTAAGATTTTATTATCGTTCTAAATCTACACTAATTGAGGATGAACTTCATATATTGAAGTTCAGTTCTTAATGTCATTTTAATGATTTAGTAAGAACAGTATTTATATCTTGTATTATAAAGTATCGCATCTGTCAGCAATATTTATCTTGCAGTAGGTCACAAAATCCTTAGAGCTATACAGGAAATAATAATCATAGGTAACCGTAAATCAAGAAAAATTTGCTTCTGTTAAATAAATTCTGTTTTAAAATATATGACTAACTATTTCTGTTAGGCATTTTTAATATAAAGAACTGTTCTCGAAAAAGGGACAACACAGTAATCCCCTCCTAAACACTTTCAGTCAAAATAAGTAATTGTGGTACCTTTAGAAAACCTACCTGTTGGTGATAGATTTAGTTGAATATATTTTCTGCATATTTCTCTAGCGGTAGAATTTTCGCAATATGCAGCGGTGTAGTTATTTGTACAAAATTAAATAGTTATATATATATATACGAAACACAAAGACACGCGGACAATACAGCGATACACGAAAGCATTCCTTGTTAGCTCCGGAGACATCAGTGTTTAAATGTTTCTCAATCGGAAGTTCTTAGAATCACATGATTTCCGGTAAAAATATTCCTGATTGGCCAGAATAAGTGAATGATGCAATATTGCACCATCTTGTATTAAAAACGGAAACGTGGCTGATTTAAGAGATAAATTTGTGGTTATTTCCCGTTAGGCGCGGGTAAACTAAAAGTTTACAATAACTCAAAATCTTGGAAGGCTCAATATCATTATGAAATAAAATAACTCGAGAGAAAATTTAAGGGAATTATTGCAAATATATACTCCTCGCGGTGTCACTTTTATCTGAAAATTAAAATTGTAGTGTTATTTATTATCATATATCTATATATATATACACGCATGTATGTGACACAACTATATTCCCCCTGTTATACATAAAAATATGTGATATGTACATTCTGCAACTTTGTTTACGACATAAATACATTCGTTTCAAAATCATCATGAGTGGTTTTTTTCTTAATAAATTTTGTATTTTTGATTATAAAGTATCTATACATATATGTGTGTTCTCTGTTCTGTATAACGTTTAATTTCCCCTTCATTTCTTAATATAATAATATTATAATAATATATATATAATATTTTGAATAAATGATATTTCCTTTTCATTTAGTCTCATTTTGAAATAAAATTTCTGTTATAATGCAATGCGACTGTATCACAAGTGTGTGTGTGCGTGCGCGTGCGTGTGTGTGTTAACACTTACTACATAAATATTTTGAGAGCGCAGATACCCGGAAGCTTTAAAGTAACACTATCATAAGTATTAACTTCTCAAATTAAAGATAGCTATTTTTCTTACAGCAGTTGAATACGAATGTATATTAAGCACATGTTAAGCACTTGATTGTAAAATGATCATTTTATCCATCGCGCGAACATTTGGTGACCTTTTAGAATGATATTCGAGAAAAGGGTGCGGTTCTCTTTGTTAGATTATAAGAACACTTCTTTGGGATATTTTGAGGCACTTTTTCCTGCTAGATAGAAATCCTGACTACGCCCCTACACGGTTTTGAAACCTTGCATAGAGATCCCAAATTCAATGGTTTAATCAGGACCAGTTGAATAGCTTAAAATAGAATATCAAAATTAAAAATTTTAGTTTACCTGCCTTTTAACTATTTACCTCATTTCTTATGTATGTTTTTCTTTTGAAAATCATGGAACAAAAATTAACCATTCTGTTCAAAATGTTTCTTTAACACTTTAAGGTGCGCGATCGAATTAATTCGATCACACATTAAACTAGTCAAACTGTGCACAATCTCGAGGTAATTCGGGTAGACTGCTGTAATTTTCACGCTCGAATATAAGAGATTCGTTCTAGATTCCTAAGACTGACTGCAATCCGTCGTCATGATTTCGTAAACTTAGATAAAGTTTATTGTAAATTTAGATAAAAATTATAAAAAATATTCTTTTTCATCTTTGATAAACACTAGCATTTGGAGCCATAAGCTTTGTATTAAAAAAATCGCGTTAGGAAAAATATTATGTTTCAAAAGCAAATTAGTAGGAAGACATTCATACAAAGTTACCATAGTACAAAAGTAAAAAAATCGGGAGACCACAATCTTCTGGAATTCTACGACTAACGGAACGTCCTTTTCCTATTTTTGTTCCACCAACATAAAAAGAAGCATCGACAAAATACTGTGCTGTATGTATTACGAAAGGATAGCAAAGGTAAAAAGAAAATATAAGTTACATGTGTAATAATTGCAATGCTAGGCTATGTGCTGCACGTTGCTTCCAGCAGGTAAACAAAAGTTTTGAATATTTTTTTCAAAATAAATACTATTATTATTATTATCTCTTTTGAAAAAGTATAAATAAATATTTTTACTGATAAAAATATGTTTTTTTTCGAAAAGTATGATGATAAAAATCGATAAACGTCTCAGATTGTAATATGCAGCTGTTATCTGCGGAATGTGGATCAAAATCCACAATTCAAATTAAAATTTTGATTGATTTTGATTATTTTGTTTTATTTTCTGCCAAAAAAGTTTCTAAAATGTTTTTTCTTTAACTTAAAAAGAAGTTTATTTATTTATTTATTTTTTGCCGTTTTTTTCTTCAAATTATGTGTGCATTAAAAGGTTTATTAGTACGGCATTTTTCGCTAAACTCCCACTGAAAAAAGGATTTTTTGAAATAGTTTTTGAACCCTATTCATTGCATGTCTGTGTTCTATATCACTTAGAGCTTTCACATACCTACGTATCAACTGATTACTTAGAATAGATATTTTTTTTGTTATAATTTAGTTTCCTGTTTCTTCATTTGTAAGCAAATTTGTTTTTCTCTTTGGAAAATAGAAACAATTCACGTGACCTACAAATAATTGTAAATACCAGTTTTCGTGCGCTATATTTTCTTTTATAAACTAACAACAGAATTAATAAAAAGTTTGTCAAACCCTTACATTTTTTTTATTGCTCTCTATCACAAAATTTTCATTTCTTCTACTCTTTCTCTAACAAAACTTGAATGGGAGTATCCCTCTTGAAGTAGATCACTTTTGATTTAATAATTCTTTACAAATTCGGAAGTGTTGGTACAGTGGAAACTCGTTATAGTTATCTTATTTCTTTCTCTGAAAATAATGTTAATGAAATGAAATACTTATTTAAAGAGCTGTTATGGGTTCATGTTTGATATTTTTATTAGAAAAGAATAAGAGAATTGAAGGCGAGATACATATATACATAAATATTAACTGAGAATTGTAAGAGAGCATCACACACACACACGCAATCTCACTGACAACAATATCCAGGTCATTTTGCATGGTATTCTTAGAAATCATTGAAAATAAAAATCCAAGAGTCTATTTCAATCGATAGTTCTATTCCAACCAATGTGTTTATTTCAGTCGATATATTAGAAAAGGAGTCTGCCAGTAGTTTTAATCCTGTCCCATGATACGTGATTGTTACTAATGGAGGAACTAGCGGAATCATTATGTTTTCAACTAATTGATTTTCCAATAATTATACACATTAAGTCTTTTATTATAAACCGTTTACTGAAAATTAGGGAGTCCCTTCTCTAAACACTCACAGACTTTAAGAAAGGGGTAACAGAGCTATATATTTATATTGCATCAATTTTGCAAATTGTAAATTTTTAAAAAGAAAAACCATTTATCGAATACGATTGACAAATATTCAAATGGTATAGTTGGACATTTGGTATAGTTGTCAAACTGAAATAAGTGAAATGTTTGCACAGAGTAAAGTGAAATTCGGTGTAAACACTCCAACGTATCATCTCATCGCAGATCATTCAGAATCAAAAATAATGGTTTTACATGAATAAATGATTTTGCATGAATATGTTTAAATCCTTATTTCTATCAATAATAAAATGGAGTATTATATATAACACACAATCAATGCTACAAATTAAAATTAAATTTGTTTCTTATTTTACCATTTTCATGGATTTAAATTTAAAAATAATTCCTAAATGCACCATATAACAATATTTTTAATAAGTATGTATAATATGGATGCTCATACAAAAGCATTTTAACATCGCAAGACTCGTATATTGAAACAAAACTGATCTTAAAAGCATTTTGGAATACGGTAGAAATACTGGCATGGATTTATTTTTTTTAAAAAAATTAATTCCCGGAAAAGGGATGCGTGTGTGTGTTTTATAAAATCCCAATAATGTTTTTGAAAATATTTTTTTAAAGTGTAAAAAGTATTAAAGATTATACAAATAAATCGGAATGTTTCAGCTATTTTTGATTTCTTTCTACTTGTAATTATGACTGCGTGTGTGTGAATAAGTTAAAAAGTAGTTGACTAATACTAGTGAGCTAAATCTGACCCACAGTAGCTCCCTCAGGGGGCTCACCTTCTTTAGGTGAGTACGGGTTTCACGCTCCCGAGGTGCCCTAGTGATCTTTTCCTTTTCCCTAGGGGTTTACTGTCTTTGGTAAACACGGGCTTCACGAACCCGGGGAACCCTAGTGATCCTTCTCTATTTTCGGCCCTCTTTCTTGCCATTCAAATTTCCCTTTTCTTCTTTTCACGCCCAGACCACAGACCTACATTGGACAATGAACATTGTCCCAACTTAATTCTTTTCTAGTAAAAAAATTGATATTTTTTTACTGCCGTATTATGGTTTACATTTTATATTACGTTCTTTTCATTTGATTTGCTTCAATTTCTTTCAATGTTTTGATTTTGTTGCTTCTTTTATGTTCGATTATTGCTTTTTTGTGTTCAACTTCTTATCTTTTTTTTCTGCCACGAAGTCCTGTGGCAGACCAGGACTCAGTGGAATGAAGTTGTGTCTGATGTTTTTTCACTTTTGGTATGATGACACAACGAACTGCTTCCTGGGAAATCTGGCACTTGGAGCGGGGTTTTGAACTTTTGAGGACCTTTGGACTAGTGAGGTGGGATCTTGGAGGAGGCGGCCATGTAGAGGGTACCGGAGAAAAGCTGAGTTTTGCGTCTCAGGCCGCCAGATAGTACAGGAGCCCGGGACAGCCTAACCAGCATGTCCTGGCTGCTCTATCAGCTGGTGTATAATCCCGCCTGTCTTGTAGTTCCAGGTGGTAGTGCCTGGATGGGGTCCTGCATTGCAGAGCGGGGGGCTCTCCCGAGGCCACTACTGGTTGCTGACTCTAGGGCAGTCTGGTCCTCTGTAAATCAAAAGAAATTCTCCTCCTCCTTTCCAAAAAAAAAATTCAAAATAAGTCAAAATAAGAAAAAAATTCAAAACGCATCTTTTAAAACCCCCATCCCACCCTTCCCAACTAACATTGATCAGATTGCTACGCACACACATTGCCGTTTTTTGATTCTATCGATATCTAATAATGATATGACAAGAAAATCTCCCTTTGCGATTCAAACAGCTATTCAAGGAATAGGCGGAGATCCTAAATCTGTTAAAAAACTACGTTCGGGTGATTTATTACTTGAAACTGCATCTGCTTTGCAAACAAAATCTTTTTTGTTGGCAAAAACTTTTTTAGATTGCCCTTTGACAGCGAGTCCTCACAAATCTCTTAACTCAAGCCGAGGTGTCATCTCTGAACCTGACCTAATATGCACTCCTGAGGCTGAAATCCTTGAAGGATTTTCAGGACAGGGTGTAATTCAGGTCAGGAGAATCACTATAAAAAAAGATGCTGAAGTTATTCCTACGAAACATTTATAATCTTAACGTTCAATAACCCAAAACTTCCGACAACAATAAAGGCTGGTTATTTGAACTGCAAGATCCGTCCCTACATACCGAATCCTCTGCGCTGCTTTAAGTGCCAGAGATTCGGACACTCTCAAACTTCCTGCCGCGGTCAATTAACATGCTCTAGATGTGCATCCGTTGGGCATTCTTCCACGGGTTGTACTCTGGAGCTGAAATGTTTTAATTGTTCCCAGTCCCATTCCTCAGATTCAAAATTATGCCCAAAATGGAAAATAGAAAAACAGATTCAGGAAATAAAAACAAATAACAATATTTCTTATCAAGAAGCACGTAAATTAATAGCACCACAGTTCTCCCAAACTTACGCTCAAGTTGCCAAACCCTCCATTGCTGCCAGTACAACACAAACAGATGAAAATATTACTAAAGTCAAGTGCCCACCTTTACAAATACTTAAACCTCTATTATCCGTACCTCATCCAAATGCATCTCCTTCAATTACTTCAAATTCCACATCATCATCTACCACTCAGGCAAACCTCTTGCCCTCCGCATCTTCAATAAAACCAACCACAAAAATTGCATCTCGGTTACCTAAACCAATTTCTTCTGCTGTTGCCCCTGACAATAACCTGAATACCTCTGTCTCATCTTTATCAGCTGAAACCCGCACTCTTATAAGATCTAATAAATCTGCTGCGCGCGCGGCGCTTTCTACTGAAATTCATCCCTTACCAGAATCTGACCCTACTGCATCCAATGGGGAACATTTTACTGCACCTGAAGTCCCACAGTGTGCAAAACGTAATTCAAGAAATAGAAAAAAGCGCCCAAAAGTACAGAAATTAAAATCCAAATGGCTCCACATAGACCTCGGAAGTCAACACCTACAGAGTTAACAACTGATGAGGAGGATATGATTATGTATGATGTGCAGGCGGAGGAACTAGAACCAAATCCTGAGGATAAATTTGTCGTGATGGAATGTTTTGTGAACAATCCTAGCGAATATATGCGTGCATAAACTCCCACTCGATTCAGAAACAGTAATATCTAACATTTTGTTCATGAAACGTTGAATTTTAAACTATGTTAGACAAATGAAAAAAAGTGACTGCTCTATTTTTCAGACTTGTCTGAATTGGTGAGGATACTCTCCACCAAAACATTTTTACCTTCCTTTTTAAAAATTGGAGTTTTACATTTAATTTGATTTGTATATTTCATTGTATTTTTAATATATTTCATGTATGCATGCATGCATGCATGCATATATGTGTGTACATTTACTTTTAAAACATATATATTTTTACAATTATACGACTTTTATTTTCACAAGTGTTTGGCGCAGCTTGGCCAAAGTTGGCCCTTGCGCCACTAAACCCCACATTCACTCACTCACTGACCCAGTAGCGTATTCTACGCTCTTTACTTTCGAAATGATGATGGTTACTTGTCAGTGATTTATTATATCAGAAAAATGGCATAAATGATAATTATATAAATTTGGTAAGATTCTCATTCTCACATTAAACTTGATTAATTTAAAAAATAACACCAAATTGAGGAATATTAATGCAGGTACATTATTAACGGCTCTTATGAGTAAAAATGCATTTCAATAAAAAATTACTTATGGGCATCTACTTTTCTAATTTCCTAAAGTACACTGCTGGCCACCGTAAATGCAACACCAAGAAAGACAAAAGATAGCACAACAAAATTTATTTTGTAGACGACAGGTTGACCAAGTATCAAATTATTACATTTATAGACTTCTGTGAAGTGTGGTTCCTGCCAGAATCAGTAGCCAGAGTAGCCACCATTGTTGCAGATCACCACTGCCACACGCCTCGGCATTGATTCAAAGAGACTTGGGATGTGTTCTAGGGATACAGCAGACCAAGCAGCTTCCACACGTTGCCAAAGTTGATCTGGTGTGGTAGCTGGGGGTGTATAATCTGGGTCAATCGTTGAGCAACCATGGACCACATGTTTTCTATCGGCGAGAGTTCCGGAGAGCGAGCCGGCCAGGGAAGCAATTCAATCTGGTGATTGACGAAGAACCTTTGGACAATTCATGTCACGTGTCGTCGTGCATTATCCTGTTGAAATAGGGCTGTGGCCAAGCCCTGAAGGTAAGGAAGGACAACTGGCTCTCCAACACCTCGGAGATGTAGCGCTGGCTGTTTAAAGCACCGGCAATGCGTATTAGAGGAGTGCGAGAGGAATATCCAATACCGCCCCATACCATAATACCCGGTGCAGGACCAGTGTGGTGGTGCATAACGCAGATGTTCAGCATCCTTTCTCCACGGTGTCTCCAGACTTAAATCCGACTATCGTGGTGTTGCAGACAGATGTGTGACTCGTCAGTAAAGAAAACTTCATTCCAATCTGCCGCCCACATCCTTCTTTCATCGCTCCATTGGCGGCAGTGACGCCTGTGGTTCTGCGTCAAAGGGTAGACCAAGCAATGGACGTCTTGCGGACAGACCACTCTTCTGTAAACGGTGTCGAATGGTACACGCAGACACTGAATGGTGCGTTACAGATTCAATGTGCTGTGCTATGGTTCGTGATGTGACTGAGCGATCCGTCACTGCCATGCGCACAATTTGTCTGTCCTCAGGTGAAGTGGTGCACTGAGGTGAATGCGATCGACCTCGTCGGTCCGTCGTACCCTCGTGCATCCAATGGTCACATATCCGCATTACAGTTGTTTGGTTTCGTCCAACATGACTACGAATTTCCCTGAAAGATAATCCACAATCTCGGTAGGCCACTATCCTTCCTCTGTCGAACTCGGATACTTGATCAAAAGCTGATCGCGGTTTTCTACGAGACATAACTGATCGTTTTTTGAAAAAGCCACAAGAAAAACACAATTGCCGAACTTGAAATCGTCGAAATCTCCAAGCCTTAAATAGCACTTTTAGGTGGCGCCACAGGCGCGCGTGATGTATGTCTGCGGTGAAATTCTAATCATTTGCATATCTCTGTTTCCTTCAAGGTGTTGCATTTACGGTGGCCAGCAGTGTATGATCGTTACACTGCGGAATATCTGTATATGTGTGAATGCTACACTGCAGCATAAATGCTGCATATTTATAGTAGCATACCTCATAAAAAAATGTCTTCCAACTTACATCCAAAAAAATATATATACATCACACCATCTAGATAGAGTTTGGAACACATTCGCACTGCTTCAAAATAGTTCTTTTTTGTGACTAACTGAATAATATAACTAATACCGGTTAAGGTCCCCTGTCTTCCTTAAGTAAGTCTCTGAAGATAATGAATGCTGTTCCCATAGAAATTGTATGTATTTGTATTTGTTTTTGTGTTTTTCATTTTGTATTTGTTTATTTTTTTCATCAGTATATTAGTATTTGTTTACTTTTTTTCGTTGTCTGCCACTAAAAATGAAGGTTAAGTGTTAGTGAAAGGCTCAAGATTGGATAAGCATGAACAAAGATGTCGGACAAATCAAAGATGTTTAATCAAGTGAAGGCATAAGCACATCTAATTTTAATCTCGGTGCTCCAGAAGATTAGTGAATAGTTGACCTTGTTGCTAGATTAATTATTCTCGGGAAAACTGTTCTGTAATGAAAATGGTAAGCCAGAGGGCTTAAAGATTTATTGAAACACTTGTCAAATCATTAGTTTTCCAGAAGGATTCTTTTTATTTCTTAAGCAGGATCTATATAAAATATAACTAAGCGCTCTTTCTAAATTAACTCTCATTATTTATCAAAAAACTTCGTAATAGAAAAATCCATCCTATAACATTTATCTGAAATATTAAAATGTGCTTGAATGAAAATAAATGATGAAAAGTGTACTGACACATTAACGACAAATATTGAACTTTGAAAAAATTCCTTAATCCATATATCGATTCGATTGCTTTTTTTATGTAGTTTTGGAAGAATATAATTGACTTAAATATATAATTTCCAAAAAGCAAAAACTAAGCTACTGTTGTGGATTCAAATTCTAACACATATCTTAAGTAATAAAAATTTGTATAACGATTACTAATTCATTCTTTTCCTTGACCCCTTCAGGGTCAGCGCAAGGAGAAAGAAGCGCTTCTCCAGGCCTGTAAGCTTGGAGAGGATACGCACGCACAGAACCGGTCAAATTTCCCTACTAAGCCTAGTTTCATTTAAAAATTCATATAAAAATTAAATGAAATCAAATACGCTAAAATTTACAATTTACTATCATTGATAATATCTGAGTATAGAGTACCAAAATTTTCACTCTATTAAAAAAAATAAAACAATTGCGAATTTTAAAGAAAATGTTTTCATTTTAATACAAACAAATTACATGCACTTTCAAAAAAAATTGACAAAAATCCCACATATCTACATATGGATATAGAACATATCAGAAAACTAAACCAACGTATTAAAAATATAAACAAAAATCCATAGAGCAATTGATCACGAACCTTTAAATGTCCGATTATCTCGAAAATTCTAACCATGAGCGGTTGCTTATATTCCTAAATATCTCGGATCTAATTTTAAAAAAGCACGAAGCCGAAAGCGCATTTTGAAGTTCAAAGTTTTGTGAAACATGATTCGAAAAAAAAACCGGTTCTTAACCGTTATCTAGTGTGCTTGTAAAAAATAATATAAAAACGTTCCTAACTCTCTAATCACACCGGTGTGATCATGGGCTTACGAACAGGGAAATCTCAATCACATATATGATGCCGTGGGGGAAGAAACGCGTGATCACATATATGTGATTATAGTCCTGAACGGGTTATAAGGACATTTACATAGTATAAAAGCTTTAATTTCTTGAGAATCATCATTTTAATAATATCATATTAAACTTTCAAAGGATGAAATCACTTTAATTTCCTCTAAGCAAAATATAACATTTCAGTAAAATAATATTTTCGTATATATTGATTGACAGCAGTAACTTTATCCAAGTAATAAATTTTAAGAAACTTTTATTGTTAATAAATATGAAGGGAGAAATTATAAGAAAACAAATATTCATTCGAAATATTCAATACCTGCTATTATGATTTATTTGATATTGATATATTTTTTATTCTTTTTTTATTTCAATGTATCTCACTACATATTTTAATCATTCGTTTTAGTGAACTTTTATTTAATTGGTAAAGATTTGTTTTCTTATTTTATTTGTTTGTATTATATTCACGTAGCATCCCTATCCAAAAAGAGTGTAAGTTTTCTTAGATGTTAAATTCTGACACTCATTGTCGAAAGAAAAGAGCGTACTTCCAAAATGTCATGTTACAATCAAACTACAACCTTTAGACTCAACAAAATTGTTTTATAAAAAAACAAGCTTAATTCTTTCTTAAAACAATTAGATGAAATATAAACTTGAGAAAATTTTTTTAGAATATGATCCAATGACATTAGATATGAGCCGTATATGAATGGAGTTTTGTCCGCAGCGCAAAGTAATTGCCAGTTGATAAAAATTTATGTTTATATGGGTAGAAGCAGCATAAAAATAAGCTAATTTAACTGAGATATGCATCTGAAAAATGTACATTGGAGACGCATCAAAAGCGCTACCTATTTATTATTTTTACATTAACTTCTGAAAATGGGTTTTATGCAGAAAAAAACAACTTCTAGGTCTCCAAAACCTTATTCTATCGTAAATTTAACTCCGTTAAGTATATTCCGCTCCCCCAATGATTGCACACTTTGTACAAATTTATGAAAAATTGCAAATGCACTTATCTCTTTTAACGTAGAGCAGTGGTAGCGAATCTTTATGGATCAACAGAACCTTTTGCCTTAAAAAGGGTTTAATGAGATATAGACGTGCCATCAAATAATTTTGACTTGTGGTTATTGGTAAAATAATAAAAATAAATACTAACAAAAAAAACAACAACTCAAAACTCTTTATTTACTACGAAAGAATACCTTTTGCACTGTATAGTTGTAAATGTTTTAGTTATACGTGTAATTCAAATTAAAGTAACATTAGTGTTACTTTTGTTTTGGCAGATTGGATGATAATAGCTTTTATTAGGTTTATAAGATGTATTTTTTAGTAGAATGCATGTGCTGAGAATTGGAATCATCTGCCAAATATGGTTTCTAAGCAAGTAATTATTTTTGAAATAGTTCACTTTTTTGAAGAGATGATTTGTGATTTGTTTCAAAATGCTGCTTTACAGATGATGTTCTGCATACCACTGTTCCAGAACATAAAACACACGCCGCTTTCTCGCCTTTACTAAGAATACCATATTTCTAGAAACACCAAGTTTGAAATTCTCTTTTACACTTACTCACTTGCACTTTTTTTTTGCTGACGTAGCCGTGTTAAATAACAGTTATAAATCTTAAATATAACACAAATAAACTTTAAAATACAGCTGTGTGAAGGAATAGACAAATTTTGCATCACAAGAAACTGTAGTCCACGAAATAACTAAGGCAAGAGAATAACAAACGAGTGTGCTTCCAGCTGTTCCACGACCGATCACTGGCGTTTGTTCGTAATACTTCAGAGTGAACTTGTTTTTTTAAATAAAATGCAAAAAAATTTTATCGCTGGCGTGACCAAAATATTGTGTCCCGTACCATTGATGACACGCGTGCCACTAGTTCGCCATCCCTGACGTAGAGTTTAAAATCGGAAGTCACTTACAATATTTTAAAAAAAATCGTACGAAATTATTTTTTTTCTCCTCTATAGATAAAATATCTTAAATTAACTTAAATATTTACTTGAGATTTACAAACTTCCTTAAGTATATACTGACTTCATTTATTCGTACCTTCAATAAATGAAACTCCTAAGCCGCATTATAACTAATATTTTATTTTTCTCTATTTACTGCATGAGATATTTTTACTCTATTTTTATCATAGAGAAATTCAGCAGGCTATAGATCTCCTCTGGCTATGGACCTACCTTAAATAACTGGACATGCTTTCGAGTAGTATAAAATAAAATATACCACACACTGAGGAATAGTTTAATTTGTAGGCTTATCCCGTACTTTTATTGTTTGTTTTAACGTTAAAACAGAAAAATTTAATCATAGAATGAATATAATACACTTCATATCACACTGAATTGATTTATGTGAATATTTATCTCTAAAGCTTTAAGAAAACAGGAAGTTGCAGAAAGGAATTTAAGTTTTAAACGCAAAAAGAGTTAGAGGTTTTGATAATAATTCTGTATTTTTTTACATGGGCTATAATATTCTGTGACGCACATAAATAGCATTACCTGTTCATTTGTTGCGAATTGTATCAAAAAGTATGACATAATTATTTTTCTTCCAGCCCTTTCATCACTGCATTACTTACTTTCGGTTTTCCCTCTCGTTAAATAAACTATGATTCAGTGGGAAAATGGGAAATCCCTACTTCAAATAAACAACCAGTTTAATAGTAGAATAAAATCCAAGTTACAATATTGATACTTCTTACATAGATAATCTTAGGATTTACTAAAGTCGCAAATATTTAACTGAAAAAACTCGTAGAAAACTTTATTGAACTACTTTATCAATAAACGGACATAAATAGCTTCACACATTTTTTCGTTTATTGCATTTATGTTGCACTGATGAAACTGCGATTTTTGTAACCGTAGTTGTGGTCGTATACTATCGTTTTGATTTATTTCAAATCTTTTATTTTCTTTTAGAGGTTTATATCAGAGAATGCAATTCTTTACTTTTTCAAGTATTCCTTTGTGATTTGCTTAATGTTGAGCCTCTTATTTTTCGATTATACTCAAACATTACAATTTTTCATAAATATACATAGTTGGGGTAAATTTCTATTTGCATTTTAAGTTGTATTCACTACTATTATAAAATGACGTCTTGATTTGTGCTAATCAATTAAACTTTCCCTTTGTTTTGACTTTTTAAAAGTGTTTCTAATAAAGTCATTGAGAGAGTTAAAAAAATACTATAATATATTAGGAATTTTTTTTTTGTTATTTTTATAACAAAAAATGAAATTATAATGGTTAAAATAGATTGTAAGGAATTAAATTTATGTTTATCACAAACTTTTAATTTTGTGTATTCGTAGGTAACATAAGTAATTGAAATAATGGTAAAAAAAGTACAAAATCCCAATTCTTATCCTTAAACAAGTAATGGAAACTATTTTAAAGTTTCAATTACTAAGTTGCTAGCCTTAAATGTGTGAATTTTTTTATGAAAGCAATACCTATTGCAGCAATACAAATGCTTTCAAGATGAATTTTGTAATAAAAAGGTTTTTAAAAAGTTTTCGCGTACAAATGTTTGAAGAATTACAGAACTTATATAATAACACATCATAAATTTTTCTGGGATGATGTTTTTTTATAACAACTATTTAAGTTTATTATAAACGTTGAGAAAAATCATTTCGCTTAAAGATTAAATAAATCCAAAATAAAGTATGAAATAATTAATTTTCCACCGCCTAAAAATTTTAATGTATTAATAAAAAAAATGTTAAATGTTAAAAAAATGTTAATAAGGTATTTAACCAACAAAATTTGTTAAAACACACATTGCTTCTTATGTTGTTGTTGTAGCTAATGCCACCTGTTTGACGTAGTCAGAACGAAGCCTACGAAATTCATCGTGGCAATGGGCTAGAAGAACGCCTGTCATTGGTCTAGGCCTTGAGCACCATACAGGTAACAGTACGAATTAGCTCGGCGAAATTCCCCGAAGATGGCGAAACCACCTATCTCCACCTCCACAATTTAGGCATGGAATTGAAGGGAAGGGAAATATTCTCCAGTCCCCTGCACTCGTGATTCAGCCCTCAAGACTTTCCGACCCACTGATTTAACGAGCACGTACTGCATGTGTACTCGGAGGGTATTTGGTGGCATCGAACATCGAACCCAGGCCTCCCTGTCTGGAGTCCGGTACTTTAACTACTAGGCTACCTACGACCACCTCTTATGTTCATAAACTCATTTCATACAATTGTTTTTGTGACAAGAATGAGGATTAGAGTCTGTATTCTTGCTTTTCCCTTTAATTTTCAATTAAAAAGAAAGGCATAAACTTGATAAAATTGTACTCGTAACAGTTTCCCTAACTGTTGGGGACAATGGGATATATATATATATATATATCTTTACCGGTATTATTTGCATTCAGAATGTCTAAATGGATTTCTCTTAACTTCTCTCAATTTCGCGTATATTTTGTTCATGTATTAGAATTGATGGTTTTATAACATCCTTTTTTTGAAAACAAACAAACAATGGATTGATTTTTCGAGATATCTCATGTGTAATAAGAAAAAACTTTCTAGATGTGTTAAGTTATGGCTCCTGAAGAAACTATATTATGATGAGGAAAGACACGTTTTATATTGGCCTTCAACTTTTATACTATAACAAAAGATTTCGCCAATTACATATTCCAAATCTTTAAACTATCAACGGAAGTCAGGAAGTGGGGGGTGTTGGAAGATAGTTCAAAAGAGTGTGTCTCTTCATAGAAAACAACTCTCAACATAATTTGAGGCTCTTTATTTTTATCCTATTTCTACGCTAGAAGCATTAATTCATTTTTAAGAGTTATTTAAATCTTAACTATGTTGAAATTAAGAATCTATTTATTTATATTGAGTTATGAGACTGTATTGTTTGTTTATATAGAGAGGGAGAGTTCTATTTTTTATTTATTTTTTTCCTTTTACGTAGTTTTTAAATTCATTGTAGTAAATGAAACGATTTTGATGAAATCTTTAGTAGAGAATAATCAATTACATCTATAAAGTATTGTTTTTCCTAGTTAAGAAATTGTTTTAAATATTTTAACCTTTTATACTCTAAAACCAATTAAATTAAACAATGTTTTCTTTTCTTTATTAAGCTACATTTTCACCCAAATATTTGCATTATGTTGACCTTGAAGAAGTTACCGATCAGAAGAATTTGTTTTTTACAATGTATATGTATGAGTGATGGTTTTCAAAACATTTCTGCTTGTTGCTCTTCTAATTTAAAAAATACTATTATTAAATTGGTTTTTTTACTAATATTTCACTTTTAGAAGTCACATAAGGACAGATGTCGGTAGAACTCTTAATTTTGAACCTCGAGCAATGAATGAGAACGAGCTGAACATTCTCCTAACTTCCACAACACGCCTAAGTGAAGACTCTACAGGACGCGTTTTTGGTGATACACGATTCCCGATTCAATTGAAATCACGATTTTAAATTCGGCTAATACTGACATTGATTATAATCGAAAAATCACTATTGGATTATTAGAACAGAATTAAATGAACTCCGAAGTACCAAAAAAATATAGAATTAAGGCTTTGTAAATGCATAAATCTAATATTCTATTACAGTTAATTTGTTTCTTGAACACACACAAAATTGAATTTTTTAAATTTAATTCGAATGAAATGTAAATAAAAAATTTGATGAATTAGCTTCTCTTTGTCCTATTTATTACAGTTCAGGTTTTAAATATTCTTGAAGAAAGTACTTTAATTTATTTAGCGAGATATATTTTAGTCGCTCCTTGGTTAGAGTCAGTTTTGATTCATTTGGCAGCTTATATTAACCAACTTTTTTTTTAAATGATGTGGAGATAATAGATTCTTTTTTAATACTTCGCACAGTGAAATTATAATCAGCTTTCAATGGTTCTTTTTAAACTCGTACTGAAAATTTTATTCATAACATTAAAATAAATTTAATAAATTGTTTTCCATTGTCCGACATGTGGACATTTCCCGGAGAAAAGAAAACTGAAAAAGTTTTCCTTCCCCTTACTTTCCTCATCAAAGACATTTTCTTCTCCGTGATCTTATCGATCGACCAATCATAGCCCGTAACAGGAAACTCCGGTTCCTTTCTTATATTACTTTTTACTTTATTTGCCATTAGACTTCGGTAAAGAAAGAGAGATCGGGGTATTTATCAGCTTTCTTATCGGTAATCCACATTACAGAAGTGTATTGCACAAAATAGGATTTGTCTATATTTAGTTTTCACATTGCTTTTTTCCCCTTTTTCTTTCTTTTTTTTCGCTTTTGTGTTTTAAGCAGAATTTCCATCATTAATTACACTAAATTAGATTTCAGAAGACCAGATAGTTGTCAGTCGATTACTTGAAGATCTTTTACGAAGCAAAAAGTTAAAAATTGGGTTCGTAAATGAAAATTAAGTAATCGATATTGGTTTCAACTTCATCTTGGTTGAGCATTTAATTTCGTCACGAGTTTAAAGTATCGTAAATCTCATAATTTGTTTATGCATCATTAATTTCTGATTGAAAATGATTAAGATATTGAAACATTTTTTTAACTGAACTCAAATTTTCTATATAGAAACAATCTAATAGAAATCCAACAAGGTAATTATTTGAATGCAGTTTTTTGATGCTTTTTGATATTATTTAAAGTGTTATTCCTACCAATATTTTAAGTTTCATATGAAAAATCTTTATAAACGAATCGTATTTTCATCACAGTCTAAAAATATTAAAAGTCATGCTCAAATGAGGGTTTCAAAAGCTAAAAGGAATCAAGAATGAATCCCTCTTTGATGAAAAAGTGAAATATAAGCAAAATTAATTTTGTCTCTAACAATCAGTTAGAGAATTATAAAAAGGTTCAGCAAATATAAGTAAATTTTTAGTCATTTTTTCACAAATAGTTTAAAATTTCGTGTCTTTCTTGCAAATTTGCTTGAAAATATGTCGATTAATTTTAAATTTTTTATACCTACAAGGCAATTTATAATAGCCTTGTTACGATCATAAAATTAATCAGAATATAAATTAATAATAAGCATTATGTATAGTATTATCTCATTAAAATGAGTCATATATTAATGAGTTTTATAGCAAGAAATAATAACAAAATGTGTTAGAAAAGCTTAAAAATATGTCTAGAAAAGAACAATCTAAGAGATTTATCTGTTTTTCATTACTTGGGTATAAGTAAAATTAATAAATGAGCAAAAAAATGTTATTAATTCTCATTAAAACAATAATAAGGAGATAAAGTACTTGATAGTTGCCAACAAATCTAATTATTACATTGAAAAACTGAATATAAGCAATAATCACTAAATATAAAGTTCTCATTTATAATTTAATAACACTTTGACAATGTATTTATAAAGCTCTATTGCCTTATAAATAAAAAAAATGTTTATATGGTAGTTACAACCTAAATAATATACATAATCAATAGATAAAGTTGTTGAACTTACAATCATTGAAATCAGATTTTTGATATGACCCTGTTCAGAAAACCAAATAAACTTACAATGATTCAAAAGTCGTCGGATAAAAGGTAAAAGATTAGAAATATGAGATATTAATACATACAGACTCTATTTCAGGAACGTTATCTTTTGCCTCTCACTTTTGTGTGTCAGTATAAAATTTATTAACTTTTTCAAGTATAAAATACCGACTAAGTCATCTTTTAAAATATCACTTGCTTATTATATTCTGTACAAATATTAAAATAAAATTTATTTCTGATGAAACATGCAAAAAATTAATACCATTTTTATTATTCCCATCATATTTAGTCAGGCTTATCCCGTAATGTATTTTGTGAGAATCATTGCACTCAAAACATTTTACAAAATTAATCTGCATTATTTTAAATAGCTTCAATCCTTCTCTTGAAAAAAATTTGTTTGAAACATTATATGTATGTACATAAGAATAAAATATTCATAATTAAAAAATTATAAACAAAGTTTTGTAAAGAACAGTTTTATCCATATAAAAAGGGATACATATATGTATATGTATTCATAGTTTTGATAAATAAATTTTTATAAAATTTTCTAAGGTAACTATTTTGGTGACCGCGGAAAAATATTTTCACCATGTTTGTAGTCTTATACGAAAATTTTAAATTGGAAAATAGTTTGGTCCGATAACACATGTCAAGAAGAAAAGGAAACTGACAAAGAATTAATTCTCGAGATTAACATGGCAGCCTCACAATTGTCGTAAACTTCTTATAATAATATAATAATATTAAATCAAAAACGTTTAACATCCATTTCGTTTTGAGCTTAGCATAACGGTTTTGTAATAGATAGTTTTTGGTTTTGAAGAAAAAAAAATTCTTACACATCATTCATTTGGTGAAATAAATCCAATTTGCTATGATATGGACGCTATTTTATAAGAAATTATTTGATTACGATTAAAATTCCGAACAGATTTTATTTATTCACACGATTGTCTATGTATGATTCATAACGCCGTGAATTGTGATCTAATAGGATTTTGTGATAACTTTTTAAAAATTGTATATATATAAAAAAGACAATGTATTTTTTTCATATTCTTTTCATGACCTTTACTAAATTTTTTTCAACAGATATGTATCTTCTGAACGAAGACATCCAAGCAGGTCAGAATTTTTTCTTATATTTCATGATGTACAATCCGACAATATGGAAAACAATAATTTAGTTGCATTTATTGTATCAGCATAAATTTTGAGCTTATATTTATGGCGATATATAATTTAATCATGTGGAAAGAAAATTCCTTTTATTCATTTTAATACATATTTATTATTTATCCCGATGTACAATTCCACTTAATTTAAAAAAAATAGATACTCAAGTCATATTTACTGTATCAACATTTGATTATATATAAAGCAGTCGCATATACCATGTTTTTTTGCACTGCTTTTTATTTACTCTGAAGCTCCCTCGTATGAATTTTTTCCAACTTTTTATTATAATACTTTTATATACCAAAAGTCCATTAACATTTGGAAATTAAATAATTCATGGAATAATGTAGGTAAAAAGTTACATATATGCTTGAAATAATATGGAGTTTTAATTACAATCGATTACATAACAATTGATTTTTAGCACTAAACGATGTTCTTTATAAGAAATATTCAACATGTCTCTCACCATTCATCAACAATACCTGTAGTTGAATGAGAACGGCACTGCAAAACATCTATGTAGGTGTGGTGAAAAATTGAAAAATTGGACAATGAGGGCGGACGATCATTGTACACTTGTTACTTCAGGTAACCCCACAATGGATAATCACACGGATTGAGGTCTGGGAACCTGGGAGGTCAAGCATGACGGAAATGCCCACTCTGCACGTGATCCTCACCAAACGAAGTGATCTTTCACATCCATCTTGAGGCGATGTGGTCGTAAAGTTTTTGTAATAGATTCTCCATTCTGATAGAACAACTTTACTAACAAAGTTTTTTCTGTTTAATTCAACACGCTGCAATTGCCACAGTGCACCTGAATCCTCTCTGACTACAGATCATTTTATGCACCATTTTCATGCGGCATCACTGAAGTTTTGCAGTCTTTGTGTTGGCCATTTCTGCACCTTTTTTGTTTTTAATGCAACCCCATGTAATTTCAAGCATGTGTGCCAATTTTTACCTCTTTGCCTACATTATTCCGTGAACTATTGAATTTTTAGATCTTAATGGACATTTTCGTCACATGGAATATACATATATATATATATATATATATATATATATATATATATATATACATAGTAAGGAAACTTGTCAGAAAGGACAAGAATAAATAAATAAATGATGCTACTGAAAATTAAAGATGCAGTACATGAATATCCAATATCTTGTGAAACTCAAAAAAATACTAAATGTATTTATATTGTAAAAGTAAGACATTTTAGCTTTCTCTATTTTATTTGAATTTACTTAAAAGTAAAACTGAAAGCTCTCTTGATTACTTTAGAGCTGCTTCTGGTAAATTATTGAGCATTTATTTCTGTATTTTTGCTCAATCAGACAAATGTTTTTGAAACCATTGGAGCAAAACTCATTAGCTCTTTCTGGTTCTTCTTTACTAATTGAAAGCATTTTTGTGAAATACATAAAACTTGTAATTTAGACGAAGAAAAGAAATGTTAAGCATTTTTTTATAGAATGCTTCATAGATGAAATAATATGAGAAAAATATATTCAATCATTTTAATTTATAAATTTAATAAAATTCCTCTACGAAATGTCTACTGATGTTTTCAGAAATTTAAAACTTTAATTAATATGAATGTTAAGACATTTTTGAAACAATTTGTAAGATGTCATGAATAAAAACTAATGTTTTCAAGGCACCCTAAAAATAAATGCACACACTGTTTCAAAAGATTTATTGTAAAGAGTATGGAGAGAAAACACGGATGAAAATCAGAAACAGAAAAAAAAAATCACATTTGTTTTGTTTGTTGGTTTGCTTACTAAAATTTATGAAAATGTATAAAAGCCTAAGAATTATCCAATTAACAACTGATTAGCGGGTTTGCTCTAAGGCATAGTCCAAATAGCCCCAAGGCCTGTGGTTCTAGGGGGAGGGGGACTTATTTCGTTCCCTACTCGACCTCAATAAGATCACGATTCGAATATTTTTTTATCGTCAAACGCTATTCCCGGACATATTTTCAAAAAAAAAAAAAAAATCGGGAATTTTAAACTGTATATCAATTGCTACAGTGGCAAGACGGCATTATTATGTTATGTCCGTGACTAACCCTAGACCTGTCACCATACACCATCATTACTCATTGAGTCGAAAGGTGCAGTCGGTTTGTGCCTAGGTTTATGAGATAGTGAGTCATGCACTTTTATTTGTCACAGGTTACCGTTTGCAAGAGTATTTGACAAAGTATTGCTATATACTGTCTGGTTAAAGAAGTCGCAGGGGTTATATATTCTATATTTTTAAATAATCGCTTTTCTTACAATTTTGTTTTAAAGTACTTTCTTTCAAAATTCATCTTGTTTCAATCCAATTTACCTGCTTTAATTACCAAATAACTAAATATTTTTAAACTCTAATTCTTTAAGTAATTATTTATTGTCTTTTAATAATATTCAGTAATATTGCTTATCTTAATATTAACATGATACATTTCTAAATAAGCTTAAGAATTCAAAAATAAAATTCCTGAACTTCTAATAAATTATACTGATATTATATATCATCAATTTTCTAAAATCAAACTAAGGAATTTTTATTTATCAGAGCTCCACTTGGTTAATAAATACAAATATAAATTTTAGATGAATTAATAAACGGAAATATATAACATATTTGTAAATAAGATTAGTAGGTATGTAACTTTTACTGTTTTATGGGCTCAGAGTTTTAATTTTTGCTTCATGAGGTATCCAAATTTATAATTGTACATATTTTCATTTCATACTTTGATGAAATTCTATAAGTTGTGATCTTGATATTATTAATAGGAATTTAATTTCGTCCATTTGACTAACAAAACTTGCATACAAACCATTATTAGCCTTGGAAATGTAGTTTTTTGTATCATTTGTAGCAATATGGCACCTTATTTTTTAAGTTCCATTTTGATTATTATGTAAGTAGAAATAAATAAATTATTTTTATTGGTACTTTAAAAGTGTAACACATGTTCTCTAATATTTTTTTTATTATTATCTACTATCGATAACGTAATTTGATTAATGTATTAATTGTTAGAAAAACTTCATATACATTTTTTATTAAAAAAGTACTACATTTTTAAAATTTTTCATTGGTTTAATTCTTGATTAATATTAACAGCATTAAATATGCAACGTTAGGATGAAAAATGAAACAGATTTTCTCGTCGTAATTAAAAATTATTCATGTTTTTCTTTGGCTTACAATATATATTGAATAGTTTTAAAGAATATAGAAATGATAAAATCATACCATTTTTTTCTTAACAGTATTTCTTTTAACTTTTTGTTTTTTGATTTTCACTAGAATAATTTGCAAACATTTCTTCGTTAAATACCTAAACCAGTGCTTCTCAAACTGTGAGGTGCGCCCCTAGGGGGCGTGATAACCCCATAAGGGGGGTGCGAGTACATCGAAAAGTCGAAAACAAAAGATTATTTTTTTAAAAAAAATTATTAATTTATTGAAAGGAAGCAAACCAAAATACATTCTGACATACTAAAAAATAAAATACACATTTGCACTGATATAATACAATTAAAAATGTATCAGTACAGCTGGATGTGTTTCATAATTAATTTAACAGTACGAAGTTAAGAAGTTTAATACTTATCTTGATTATTTGTACGGTTTATAATTGAAGTCGCAATGTGTGTAGCTTTACCTCAAAGTATATTATTATTGAATTCAATACATTATTATTGTATTGAGGGGGCGCGATGAAAATTACAATTGAAAATTGGGTCGCAAGTATAGGAAGTTTGAAAAGCACTGACCTAAACACAAAAATGAAAACAAAACTTGTTGAGCTATACAGTCGATGGAATGTGTTTTAAAAGAGCCTTACTTGAAACTTTTGTCTCTTCACTTATCTTCTAAAATACAGATATTTTGTACTTTTTCAATGCAGTACCTGTTATAACACACAAGTATAGCTACGTAATTTTTTCAAATTACTTTCCGGATTAGTAGTAGGTAGTAAAGAGTTTTCGGACCTATATATATATACTTTCATGTAGTGTAAATACTGTATTGATTCTAATCTAAAGCGTCATCAATTCTAAGCCACAACCCAAATTCTCAACAAGTTCTTCGGGAAAATGTGTAAAATAGTTTACATCGATATCCAGTTTTCCGAAATTAAAATAAATTTAAAATGAGAACTAATAAGAAGTGAATAGTTAGTTATTTTACCAATATTATAAACTTTTAAATGCATACACGAACCTGTAATTGCCCTGACTTCCCCATTCAATGGATTTTTTTCCCTTCGTTTCTAAGCCAATCCTAAATTTCAGTAACAATAACATTGGAAAAAAGTGCTACTTAGATTCGAGTAAATACGGTAGCAACCATAACTAACACATAAAATGAACATGTGTACAATTTTAAAATGTAAATAATTTATTAAAAGATTTAATAAACAATTGGCTGAAAAAAAATTCTGATGAATCCGAATGACTTAATAAATTATTCATTCTAAAAAAAGTTACAAGAAGTTTTTTATAAAAAAAACTTTTTTTTAATAATGATGTATAACTAGTTTTTATAGTTTCTTTCATAAAGTAGTTTTCATCCAGATATTTTTTCACTAAGAAGGACCTTGATCTTTTTTATTTGCCACTTCATAACATTTATTATGTGTCATATTATTGTACGAAACATACCAAAGAATGAAATTATCTTTTCAATCTCTAAAAAAATATATGTCAGCTAAATTTAATTTTTAACTTAAGTGAATCATATTCGCATCGTTTTTGTTTGGTTTATATGAAAAAAACACGCATGCATTGACAAACTTTTGATATTCATTTGCTTATGTACACTCAGGAACATTGAAAATAGCGACCCAAGAAGAAAGCATCGAATTAAAATGAAATTTAATACATATAATGACACAGATGAGAGATTCACTTGATCTCAAAAACAAGACAATTAAACGAATACAGGGTGTGCAACGACACAAATACTGGGCAACTTCAATAGCGCGTTGGACCATCTCCAGCTGCAATACATGCCGCCACACGGTCCGGCATTGAGTTGATTAGACACCTTATGTTGTCCTGAGGCAGATGGGCCCACAAATCTTGAACAGCCAACTCTAAATCATGTACGGAGTGACACAATGGCATCTGCCGTTTTAGCTGATCCCACACGTGCTCTACAGGGGACAAATCGGGGGAGCGGAACGGCCATGGAAGAGTCTGAAAATGACGTAGGAAGTCTTGAGCAACTCTTGCTGTATGCGGACGAGCATTATCTTGCAGCAAAATTGCCCCTGGGAGACCATTTAGGAAAGGTCCTACATGGGGTCGAAGAATATCATCAACGTAACGTTGGCCCGTTAAGGTTCCACGCATCATAATTAAAGTGGACCGGCTATCATAGGCTATGGCCCCCAGACCATTACACCAGCTGTGCGGGCAGTGTGACGTAGAACAATGTGGGGGATTCTACCGCTCACCAGGGTGCCTCCACACCCGTACACGGTTATCATCTGTCCCCAAAACAAACCGGGATTCATCACTAAACACAACCTTTTGCCAATCTGTGACATTCCACATGGATCTGGATGGACACCACTGTAGACGCAGTTGCTGATGTTCCGGTGTTAAAGGGAGTGCACGGAAAGGGCACTTGGATTTAAGATTTGCTTCTGCAAGGTGTCTGGAAATTGTTTGTGGAACAATTCCTACTCCTACGTCTGCTCGTATCGTTGAACGAGTCACTGTGGGTCCACAAGTGATTGCCGCACGATCCTTCGATTCTCTCTCCTCGTGGTCTTCCTGGTCGCTCCAGACCCGGTTTTCCACGCGTGGATACCTTCTCGTGTCCAGTGCTCCCAACAATTTCTAACCGCACACTCCGAACGATCCACCTGGCCAGCAACACGGTGCGTCGACCAGCCTGCATTTTTCATCCCGATGATCAGGCCTCTACAACTCGCTTAATTGTGAGAAATGTCTTCTTGCACGTTTACCTGGCATGTTTCGCTTACCAAAGTCTTCCTACAAGCGGCGGATAATCGTCACGTTTATGAATCTTGAATAGGTGTTGCTTTTTGGGGCTTCTGGACTGTAAGAACAGTCCTCAATCCCATATCTGGACAAGTCTTCGATGAGGGGCATGGCGAGAGTGGAGTTTTACATTCTGCTAGGTGGCATGACGGCGATTGGATGGTCGATGGGATCCGGGAGGCGTGGCTTCGGGGCTTCGTCTGGATGGTGAATTTGGAAAAGTTTTTGACTTGGCTGAGAGCTTAGTGACTGCTCTCTGATTGGTTGCTGGTTACAGTGAACAGTGACTCCAATTGGCTGCCTTGGGGGCTGGGGTTTAAGAAATGGGGAGGCGCAAGTCCTATGGGGAAGGCAAGAGAGAAATAGTGACAAAAATATTTAAAGAAAGTAAAATTTTAATAAAATGAGGTGCAATAAAAATATTGCACGAAAAATTAAAGTTAAGGAGGATTGTACGAATCAAGAAATATTCTTCTTGTTCTTTTAGAATTATCATTAGGAATGTATGGAGTTTATGAATCTTCGAATTTGCGCTGGCTTATATAGCACCCTCTTCCTGATTGTAGCGCCACCTCGGTGTGTATGAGCATGCGTATTGGCACAAAACTTGGATCATTTACATATCACATTACGCTGTACTTAATTGCAAAGTTTCGCGATTGTACTTCGCTTCCTTCTTGGGTGGCTATTTTCAATGTTCCTGAGTTTATTAACTGACGATCAATAAAATTAACGAATTTTTAAAATTTTTTATGAACATTTAATGATATTAGAAATACGTAAGTAACATCATTACATTACCAGATTATTACATACTATAGAATATAAAATTACCATGTAGAGCTGGCTTCGGCAACCTTATGGCACGCAAACCAGTTTCCGTACGCGGTTCAGTTCCCATTGGCACTCTACACCACTCTACAAATTTGTCAATTTTTGCATGGATGGAAATTGATAATTTTGAAATAGAGCTTATTGAACTATCATCTTCAGAATTATGGAAAGCAAAAGTTGTTGAATTATGAAAAAAATCTGGAAGATAACTTTTACGACAAATTGACTGCTATTTTAAGTTGTTGAATGTTATTGCTGGAGAGATTTAATTATTTAAAGAGAAAGTAACATGTACTGTACCTTCCTATTTTGTTTCTGCTTCTCTATGTGGATTTTGAGTCTGGAAAGAAGTTGCTTTATAACTGGAAATTCAGAATCGCACCAAATTGTAAATCACAAATTATACCCTTGATATTACGATATGAAGTACAGTAGTGCAGGGGCAAGAACCACTAGAAAATATTTTTTTTATTTAACAATATTGAAGCAATACTGATATTTTATGTTTATTATTTCTTATTTTTGAACAAATATGTATTTATAAAAGAGATACATAATATATGCACAATTTTAATTTTTTATTTATTTTAATGTAGCAGTTGCATTTTATGTCGTTTATGTGTATGCAATCATACAGTCGAACCTCTTTTTCACGAAGTCGCTAAATCCCTGTAAAAAAATCGCTAGATGGAAAATTTGTTATATAGAGGTTCATCTTTTAATATACTTTATAAACCACGTAAAACAATTTTTAAATTCATAAAAACTATATATTAAAAAAAGAATTCACACCTTTTTAAGATTAATATAAGTTTATTTTATATATCTTACCCATCAAAAAAAAAAAAAAAAAAAAAGAACTGCAAGAAAAGCAAGGGAAAAGAATGTCCAAAAATGCACTGTATTTTCAATACTAAGAAAATAATTTTATATTAAAATTAATAAATTTGAAGGACCTTTTCTAATTTAAAGCATACAAGTAACATTAAAAGTATATTATTTTATAACTAGAACACGGGGTCACGAGACAACTCCACTGAGTATGAAAGGAGATATCGAAGATGTTTTTAGGGAACTGGAAAATGGGGGTTGAAGGTTGCACTTTTTGGATGAAACGTCCAGAACTCTATTGCTCTCGGCGAATCAGACATGTAATAAACCAATTCAAGATGTATGACCATAAAATGTGTTAAAAAGAGAATAACTCGAATTGTTCACAAATACTTTAAAAAAAAGGAGAACAAAAATTGAACCACAAAAGAAAAAGTTCGTTATATAGAAAATACACTTCGCTATAAAAAGGTTATTTTATGAAGAAAATCGTGAAATATTCAAGAATCCAGGATAAAGTTCACTATATAGAAAAATTCACAATATAGAGGTTTGATTGTATATAAATATCTTTAAATGATGCATAATAAATATGTAATAAAACTCTCTCTCTGTGTATTCTTCACTATTCCATGACTATGCATTCATTACAGCGGGAATCGCATTGTTTCAAACATTTCCTACTGTGTGGTATCCTGAATCATATTGGTAGATTTGTTTGGCACAACGCAGATACAAGGTTGCCAACCCTTCATATAGAGCATTACTTCTTAAGTTTCAGCACCCAAAACCTAATAATCTGTTTGTCGGCTTTTTTTCAGTTGTTATTGGTTAAAAAATTTCTTTCAATGAAGTTACATAAGTTTTAGTTTTCAAATTAATATCGAATTTTATAAGTAGTATTGAAGCAATTTCAATCAAGTGTCAGGTGTCCCTTTAAACATTACCACAAAAAGGGGGGGATATATGATGTTCCTAATAAACATGTTTAATTGATATAATTCGTTTCTATTCTATATAGGCTACCTAATATATTAAAAAAAGTACTTGAACTCAAAGCTTAATTATGATCAACATTTCTCATTAAACTTGAGCTATATATTGCATTTAACAAAGGCCGGTAAAAAAAGCCAATTATTGCTTTAGAAATGTTAATTTAATTTTATTTATTTCAAATTTGTATACTTGAAAAAAAATAGAGAAAAATTGTAACATTTTAAAAAAAATTTGCGCATTAAAATATGTCGAACTTTTGGATAATTCAAATACTTTTAGAAACTGAAAATTTTAAATAATTTTGAATAAAAACTAAAATTAAATTTTTGGACAATATTTATAAATTATTTCTCCAAACCAAAAATTTTATTTTCGATATGCCTAAATAACCCTATTGGTTTAATTCTTTTTTCCATGTGAAGTGTGTTTCATCCTTTGATCTGTTTCGAATGAAACAAGGAATTATCGAATAAAAAAATTATGTTCCATATCATGTCTCTAGACGCTCAGTCTAGACGCGAAGAGATCAAGCTTTCCCATAGAGAGGATAAATCCATCCAAATAAAGAGAATCATCTTTTTTCTTAGTATTAAGGAACAACAGCAAGAATTTCATACTAAGAGTGTTTCATTTCTCTCAGTGCTATTTTCCTTACAGTAATTTCTCAGGGAAATGTCTGGTTAGAAGTTCGCAGCAGCAGAGAAATTGAGAAAATAAGTTAGATAATTTCGTTTCGAAATCAATCACTTCGAATCGTTTTTCTGAAGTGCCCCAGGGAATTTAAAAAAAGAATTGTGTGTTCGTTTTTATTGCAATTTTTATTAATTTTTTATTCAAAATATTTTGATGTAGTATATGCGCAATACGCATAAATACGAAGTGTTTTTAAAGGACCGAGATGTAGTATGCCGGAAAGTATCAAGTAACTGCTAGACTAGGCGTCGGCAACCTATGGCACGCGTACCAGATAAGTGAGCGAGTGAATATTAACGTCGCACTGTGTTCAGCTACACGAGGGCTTTTGGCGACGGACTTCGTAATTTTAAATCATGGTCGAGTGACGGGGACGACACCTGAGCTGGTATCCCCTCCCTCTCCTAACTACCTCACCACACCAACGTGAGGACGTTTGAGCTCTCGACAGATTCAACGTGTATTGCTCCCCTACACAGCGGGTCTTTATGGTATTGGGCTCAAACTCATGACAAGCCAGCCACGATCCGATACCTTGACCACTAGACTACCGCAAACCTCGCGTACCAGATGAGACACGTGGAGCAATCCTCAATCAGCGATTTAATTAATTGAAAAAAACTTCGTGTGCTTGCTTTCCACTTTTGGTTCTACATATATACGTGAACAAATTTTCTCAATTAAAATAAATATTTAATGCACAAAGAAGTTGTGTTTTACTGAACATTCAGAATCTTGTGTCCAATTGAATGTCACAAATTATACCTATGATGTTTAGATATTAAGTATATATAGAGTATTGCAGTACAAGATTCGCATCAAAAATTTTTAATTTTTTACTTAATTATATTACAGAAATATGTATATTTTGTGTTGCTTAAAAAAATTCTTATTTAAAAAAATAAAGAAAGGATTTAAAAATTGTACTCACAGCATTTTTGAAAGAAATAAAAAAAATTTAAAATAATTTGATCAAGGTAACCCATCCTAAGTAAATATGAACACGTCATCTTTACTCGCATGTCAAAAGAGCTGAATGCTAATGAAATTTGGTAGGAAATAATTTGGTTGATTGTCAAAATGTAGAAATTTGTAAATGTATATGCTGTATAGGAATGTGTGTGGAAAGTGTAACCTGTGTGAGAAATGTGTTTTTAATCTTCACAGTAAGACTACTAACAAGCTGATTTTTCTAATCCTAGTATTGTATGGTGGTTTTGGAATCAAAAATTACTAGAGATCTATAGAATTATGATGTGTATATGTCCTTAAGAAGTTTATGGAATAGTCATGATCCAAGCAATAAAGGAAGAATTTTCTTGATATTATTGAATTTATCTATTTTGTGCGTAATTAATTTGTTATTTCAAAGTAAAAAATTCAAAATAATGATTCCATAAATAGATATATGTAAATTTCAAACAGGAATTTTACAGTTAACAAAAAGGAATACAAAAAAACAAGAAATTTAATTATATGGAACTTAAAAGAATTTTTTTTGATAAATATTACTACTTTAATTTTAGTGGGATGCAAGTCCAAATCCAAATATTCAACCATTAGAGATAAGATTAGTTTTTAGCAATTTAGAATAGTCGGAGTCAAATGTAATATACATATTTGGTTCAAATTCCTAACTTCTATTAAAAGCAATTAAATCATAAATAGAATGATAAAGATAGTATGAATCATCAATTCGATTAATTTTTAATAAGGTAAATAGAGGTTGGCCAAACTATTACAAACAGGTCCACCTTGAGGCTTGCCCCTAATATGTTTATATAGATCTTGATCAAAAGTTTTGCAATTTTCTTCTAATAGAATTTTATAAAAATATTAAATTTATCCTTTTTTTATTAAATTATATATTTCATGTTTATCGCAAATGAACTGTGAAGAACTCTAAATTTATCATCAATTTGAATTAAAATTATCCAAGTCAAAAAACCATGCAAAGAAAAATTAACTTATCCTTCAATACCATGGCAATTTTTAAGCTATTTTAAATTATAGCTGTATTTGTGAAAGTTATCCATAATTATTTTGAAGAATAGATTGTAAATTTTTCAAGATTTTGTAATGTACATATTGCATTTGTATTCATTAGTAATGATACGAAATTAAACAGGATTTTTGTGAAATTTTGGTGTCAAAAAATGTGTTTATATATATATATATATATATATATATATATATATATATATATATATATATATATATATATATATATAATCAAATATAAAATAATTTTTTCAATATATAATCATATACATATACATACACATATATATAAATTTATACACACATATACATATACATATATAAACAAAAATATAAAAATAATCATATAGTTATATACCTAAGATAACTAAAAGTAGGAAGGAGGCACATAGTATAAAGTTAAATTCCTGGCCTTAGGAACCAGGATTGCAGGTTTAAACAAGTTTTGCGACTCCAACCTTCACCTGTAATTTATCATACTATGTACCAAGAGGAAAGGAAAGGGTTATATATGTGTAGAATTTAAATATTAAACTAAAGAACATATGAACATAAACATAACCTACTAAAACATATTTATAACGATGGCCAAGAGTGCAGTATCGTGTTCCCGCCAAATAGGGAGGGCATAACCGCATAAAGTTAATTGCGATACGATATAAGAAACGATTAATTGCGATACGATATACGATAATAAGAAATATATATATATATACTTTTAAAAAATCATAAAAATAAAAATCATAAAATTAGCGTAAAATATAAAGAAACTCAGAAAAATATATATATTAAATTTTTTTTAAAAAAAGCATGTGGCGCTATCTATATAATAATTGTAGGATAAATTAGATATTGTCTAAATTTAAAAAAACATTACAAAACATAATAACAGTAAATAATTACAATAATACAAATTGTATCATAAAAAACGATTATAAATATAATTACAAAAAAAATTTGCAGGGTATCCATGTTCAATACAGTGATTAAAATTTTTTTTAAGATTTAAAAAAATATTAGCTTTATCGCTAACTAATACTTTATTGCGATAAATATAGTTAAAAATAATATTTCTATATATAGATATTGATAAATTAGAATTCCAGTAAGGCACTTTGATGATATTAAAATTAGAGGCATCTCTTTTATCATAAATATTAGAATGTAGTTTCAAATCCTTAATATACAGTGATACATCTACGAAGTAATTTGTTTTGATTGGATTATTATTAATTTTAACTAAGTTTAAGTAGGACGGATAAAAATTAATAATAGGATTTAAATTATCATTTTTACCAAAAATAATTAAATCATCAATATATCTAAAAATGTAGTAGTCATTATTAATAACATAACTATATATATTCATAAAAATGTAAATAAAGATTAGCCAAACTATTACTAGCTGGGCCCCTTGTGGGAGTCCTTTCTCTTGTTTATATAAAGAACCATTAAAAAAAAAACTGATATAATTTTCTTTTAAGACAAAATCTATGAGAGTTTTAAATTTGTTACTCAGTGAGAAAAGTCGGTCTCTCCGAAAAAAATTAATATTAAGGTTATACATACTGTGGTTTTCTTCACGAAAAGAAAAAAATTACTTTAATAATATCATATAAATCAATGGAATTGAAAAAGATCTTCAAAGTCATAACTATGAACTGAATAAATATTTTTATCATTAAAAAAATCTATAATCTCTTTTACTATTTTTAATTATAGCTTTATTACATTGCTGATTAATAAAGTTTTGTATAATATTATGAAGTAATTTGCCTGCAGTATCATAATTTATGTTCTAAAACCATTTGTCACAGTTCTAAAAAAATTTAACCAGACATTTTTTTTATGGAATTTTGGAGTTAAAAAAAATATATGGATACTTAATTTTAGGAATACAATAACCTAATTTTTATAAATAGCAATAATACGATTACTAATTTCATTGTGAATAAATATTTTTATCATTAAAAAATCTATAATCTCTTTACTATTTTTAATTATTTTTTACACAAATCTAATTTTTAAAAAGAACCATTATTAAGAAAGTGATCATAAAGAATATTATAATAAAAATACTAATTTTACAAATCACAGCATATATATATATATATATATATAGTTACCAGGTACTTTATCAATGTAAACTATGATAAAATTCTTTTGTAATTCATAAATTCTCTGTTTTATATGTTTAAAAGTAGTTTCATATTGTGAGAATGGTAGCTAAAATTCATAAGGTCTTTTAAAATATTGTACTTATACTCTTCAAATGCCTCAATAGGTAGTCCAAATTTAATTGCAGATTTTGTAATAAAATTATCTATATCTTTAAAAATTTGTTTTTTAACAGTATTGTTGTTATTAGAAACATTTAATCTAAAATTAGTGCCTTTACTCATTATATCTTTTAAAATATTATCATTGATTATATATATATATAACAATGTGTATATGCTTTTATTTTTTATTTTTAAAAATAATCCAAAGAGATTCAATCCATTATTATATTAAGACCATTACCATTATCAGTGTCACATTAGGACCACATTCAACAGATTTACGTATCAAGTTTTATGAGTTCCAGGAACATCTGCTTTTTAAGATCTTGAAGTACAAAAGCATGGCTGTTACAAGTTGAGGATGGGATATACAAATCTTAAGGGATTTTAAGTCCCAAAGCATGAGACGTAAAATGTCTATGTGTTCTCTAAGTACTACTGCAAAGAAATCTTGTAAATTGTACATCGTCAAACGTGGAGTATACTCTCCAAAAAAGTACTTCACCTTCTCTTTTACCCAGGTTTCCCCTATGTTTAAAGCTTTCAAAGCGGTTCATCAATCCATTTTGAGCTTTTCTGTTAATTATTTGATTAATATTGTTCTCCGAATTAACTTCCCACAACCTTAATACTAGTTTAAATACCTTTTTTTGTATTACGCAGAAGAGGCAATGCTTCAACACCTAATTATTGATTATGAGAACAAACAAAAGAATTAGTCGTCAGACTCTATAAAACACTTGACCGAGACAAAAAAATGCAGATTTAGACTACACAAATGAAACTATTATTTAGCTTTTTTTAAGAAAGCCCCTCATTTTCAGAACTCCAGCAAGGAACTATGGTGTGACATTAATATTATCATCCATTCTATGAGATTAGTTCATAATTTAGATTTGATTACCTTTCTTCAAAGAAATCAAAAGATCTAGAAATAATGATTTTGAGAACACTTCTTCAACTAATTGAATAAAATGTATGTCAAAACATTTTCTTATGTTTTTATCCGTCTTGAATTAATACTGCCAAATATATTTTTGTCTTTAATATAAAAGTGGCAAAACTAACCTCACTTTTAATGTACTTTAAATGTTTCCCCTTTTTTGTTCCATACTGTTTTGTATAAAGAGAAACACGTTTTCTTCCTTAATAATTTTAACAACTTTGCTACAATTTTGATATGTCAATCAAAATAGCAACAAATTAAATCCAGAACAAATCCAAAGCTCCAATCTTCTTCAGAGGTTATATAAAAAAATTTTAAGTCATTGGACGCACTCAATCCATCCTATTAATTTTAAGACAGTCATTTCAACTCCAGAAGAAGAAAAATGTCACTTGTGATGCTCGTTTGTTACCTATCGCTTCTGAGAAAGAATTTTTTTTCTTGTCAGGCAGTGTAGCTTTTCAGGAATATGTTCATTAACGTTTAAAAAACTTTTTTAATTTATCTTTTGCATATTGTACGATCTCGCATCTTTCCAGGCAGTATATTTTTGTTCCCTGTTATTACCTCTCAGGTTTAAGTTATCCTTATCCGAAGCAGAGATTTTCTTCGGTGTTCAATTTATGTCTGAAAAACACTCCACAATTTTTCATTCTTGTCTCAAAACAGACTACCAAGAAACAGAAGTTCTAAAGAAACATCACAAAGTGCTCAGTATATATAATACATTTATTTTTAGAACTCTTTTTTTTATTTATTTGTTTTAAATAAGACATTATACCGAATTTCCATTGACATATCATTTTGGATGATATATCAGTGAAAATGTATTCTGTCGGTTTGATTTTAATTTACGTCGCATTCTGAAGCAACAAGAGAGCTACTGGGGATGAACCCGTCATTTTGTACCATGGTGAAGAGACAAGGACGATATTTGAGGTACCACCCCTCTCCGAACTTCCTATATTCTACCGTAGCCATATTTTTTTCTTTAGAAGTAGTTCTATGTATATGAATGTATTTTTTATTACATTTTTTTTATATTGGTGGGTTAAACATTATAAAAATTATTTTTAATAATTATCTGATTCTAAAAATAGATATATTTGTAATTTAATTTTCATCATCGTTTTACACGTTATACTTTCATCTCAGATGATACACTATCTACTATTTTAATGTATTTTATTGAAAAATTAGCAGTTTGAAATATATTTGAGTGGTTTATTTAACAGTTTGATAAGTTGCACGGATACTTATTAATACAAAGTTTGTTTTTGTAATACTGTAATGGAAAGAATATTTTAAGCATGACAATTTTAATAAAAAATTCTAATATAAAGCTGCAATTTATTTTAGCCTAGAGGTGTTATTTGTTTTAAATCACATTTTTACAAAAAAAAAAAAAATCTATACTTTACCAAGGATATCATTTATGGAATCTAATTTTCTCCAATTTTCATTCTCTCCTTCGCACGGACACTTATTAACTTAACTTAACTCTTAATTTATAAATTAGAAAAGTAAATATCCTCTGTTTAACAACGGCTGTATAGGTGTCAGATATTGAACATTGGAGATATTGTCTTGGATATGAAGTGTTTGTATCAATTAAAAATTCATTATCTTTGAGTTCAAAGAAAGTCACTTTAAAGGAGACTAGTACATTCTTAAATATTGTTACATCGAGTGTTTGTTTTAATTTTAAAGAATTATTCTTCGCGGGCTACAAATTACGCAAAACAAGAAAACGAGTTAAATATTTCTTTAAAAAAATGGCTTGAACTTATCTTTCTCTTTGACGTTCTTGTTATTTTTACATAAGTATTGTATCCTTTTTGTAACAATTCTATTCTCTTTATGTAGATAAATAGCAATTTTATAAAATTCTACTAAACACTACTATAAATACAGAAAAAGACTTCATAAGATAAAGTTTACACGAGTGGAAGGTGAATGAATCTCTTTCGCTCGAATACTTTGATCTTATAAAGTTAGAGACTCTTATTATACAAGAATTGTATTTTTGTACATTCAGAACATGAATGCATTACAAACTGTATTAAAATGATTTAAAAGATGGTACATTTACGTAAGTATGTAGTTTATGTATAGCAAATTTCTCTTTGAAATATTATTTTTATCTTCATCTCATAATTTGCTTTGTTTTGATAATTTTCTTCAATTTTGAGAAATACGAGCCCTATTATATAAAAATGAGAGAGGATATTCAGACATAAATCTATTTATAAAGGAGAAAATTGACTCCCTCATTCACTCACTCGATCATCACGATATCTCCTGAACTGTAAGACTTACAGACATGAAACCTGGCAGGCACATTTCTTTCATTGAATAGAGATTCGATTAGAACAGGTTTCGTTTAAATAAACTTCCAAGGGTTCCAAGTGTTGTGAGGGTTTATAGATAAAAAAATTCCCATTCGTAAACTATATTAGACATAGAGGTTTTAAATTTGGCAAACGTGTTTCTCTTATTGAGCACAGATTCACTGGAAATTTGAAGGAATGACTTTTGGAGGGAGGCATGATAGGGAAGAGTTCCTGTTTATGAACTATTAGGCATACAGGCTTGAAATTTTGAAGGAATGTTTCTTTTATTGAGTAATGCTCCGATACGAACGAGTTTTGTAGAAATCGACTTCCAAGGGGAAATTGTGGGGCTTATAAATAAAAAAAACTCCTGTTTGTGAGACATTAGACCTAAAGATTCGAAATTCGGCAAAAAATGTTTCTTTGTCAAGTAGAGATCCACTAAAAGTTAATTTGACAGCAATTGACCCCGGGGGATGGCATAAAAGATAAACGTGCTTCCGTTTTAAAAAACTGATGTCCTGTTCTTTTTAAATCAAGAGGCAAGGATTATAAGAAAGATTTCCGATGCAACCAAAAGCTTAGGGTTTGGAGCTAGATATCAATAACTTAAAAACAATTTATCAACATAATACCCAACAAAGTGGGTAGATAATGGTCATATTATATGTCCAATATTTGTTTTTAGAGATTGATTAATAATAATTCGTATTAATAGCTCTTTAAGTAAAATTATATACTATTTATTTAATTACATAAATCTTATATAGAAATTTATGCATTTGTATGCTTGTTTATTTGTAACAAATACCAATTCAGATCACTGATCATAGCACTCCAAAATTTTGCTGGGAGCTCCGCGGTTGTTTTGAAGGAAAAGTAAGCTATTTCAGAAAAAAAAAATTCATGTTTACTTTTGGTGATGTTTTTTTCTAAGATCCTCTTGCTTAAGGAAAAGTTTTGTGTTTATGGGGAAAATCTCTAATTGCTGTAAAATACAGCCAATAAATGAAAATTGCTCCCGTTCACGTTTAAAAAACGATTACTACACATTTGGCGGCATCTTTTGATGTAACAATGTTTAAATTTTCGTGATTATTAAGTGTTATATATGTATATATACGATTCAAGTTATGCGATCACAATGTAAAACATTGTTATCTGAAGACGTAAATTCTACAAAGGTGTACATATTCATAACTTAATTACTTAAGAATTAGTCTAGTTTATAAGAATTTATAAATAGAGCAGTATTTAAATTTAATTAATTTCTAGCAATATTAAGAACTTTAAGAATTGGTGAGTTCTTAATGTTATATAATTTCCTTCTTTACTAAGCGTAATCAAAACAAACTAATCTGTTGCCAAGCGCTTTACAGGAACAAACAGCACCGAGTGACGCCGTGGAAGTACAATATTTTTTGTTTGTTTGCAATGTAGTACAAAAACAGAATGACTCAGACGCATAATGACCCATCGAAATTATGGGCCATGATGACATTTACCTCGAAGAGACTTTTTCAAAATTTCTTCAGATTTTTCTTTTTTTAATTTCACTTTTAAGTTATTTTTCATAATTTTGGCGTATACGACACCGTGCCTATCTCGGAATATAAAGCTTTGTATTTAATGTAGTGTTTTTTTTAAATTACTAGATATATTTGTATTATAATATTTGTTTATTGGTGCATTTATCCATTTTTTTCCTTTGAGACTTTCTTGCAATTTTTATTCGAATAAGTAATTTTTAATAAATTATTCTTTCAGTTGCTGAATTTTAGTATTGTTGACTTGCCAACATAGTTTTTGCTTAGAATTCCGGTATACTCTACGATATTTTGACGAAGCAAGGTTTTTCTGAATTAAATTGCTTAAATTTATATGTCTGAAAAGTTTTTATGTTGACTTGCTTTCATTTATAAGTTTTTGTACACTAATGTGCCCTTATTATACCTGAATGTTATTCTATGAACCAGATAAGAGAAAGCGTGAACTATTGGTCCATTTGAATACTAAATATATAGCCCCTTAGTGTTGATTTGTGGCTTTTTTCCATCTAATAGTTTTGTAGCTTACTTAAAATTATTTAAAATACAATTTAAAAATTTTGCTTCATTATTTTTTAACCTTTCATTTCGATAGTTACACTTTTTCAATTCTTCCGTGTGAAGAAAGAATATCATCAGGATATTTCTCTTAAGTCAATCCATATTTAATTAAATTCAAGTCAATCATATTTAATTTTATAAATGAAGAATTATAAAAATATTTAGAGACCGCACGTAACAATCATTGATAATATACAAAAAAATTATTATATATCTGAATTAAAACATATATCAATCTACATAAGACTTATATATTCTAGCAGATTTAGATCCACCCCGGTTTACTTTCTGAATCTGATTTCGTCAATAAAATCAGAAAAATTAACAACAATACAAATTAACACTATTTCTTTCTTTTTTTTCTCTTTGCATGTATTATGAACATGCAACCTTGGAATTTTTATATTTTTAAAACTGTAATTGATATCATTCTTCCCATCTTAGTTTACAAAATCTCGTGTAACTAACAGACTACATACTTGAACCTCTGTAAATCAAACAAACACACATAATTTGTTCCTAACAGATAAACCTTTTCGGCGTTTGATTATAATATTTTCATCATATTTTAAACATTGTAAAATATTTTCCAATTAATACAATTCGTTTAATATGTTATACATATAAATTGCGATTTTTAAAGATGTCCTATTGCATCAATAATTGCACTTTGATCAAAATACACATATATAAAATTGTTTTAAGAATATCATTACAGTAAAAAATTATTTAAATGCAATATTTTGGTAAAAAATGAACATAGAACTATCTACTTTCAAAACATTTTCCTTTTATGGAAAATGCTCCGATAATAATAATATTTTGCCTACATATAGTTCAGATCTCTGCACAGAGTCTGAACTAGGATTTTTTTGAAATATACAACTTAGAAGTGGATTTATCCATATTTTGATACAACAGAGAGGAGAAATTTTAAGAAAAAAGCACCGATAATTATTTCAATTGGTAGTAACACTGAAAATAATATGAATTCTTCAAAATTCCTAGGTCACGCCCTCTGAAGTAATCTTTGCTTTAAATAAGCAAAATATTATTATTATAGAATAATTTTTCATCAAAAGAGAATGTTTAGAAAATTGGTAATTCTAAGTTAATTTTTTGCCAAAATATTGCATTTAAATAATTTTTTATTCTAATAATGCTTTTAAAGCATCTTTATACATATATTCTAATCCAAATGACACTAAATATCATGAAAATTATCCATTTATACGCTTTTTTTAAATCACTGTTCCGAACGTAGTCGGATTCCGTAACATTTTCAATACCAGCACTACATACACGTATATGTACACGTGTATATGTAACACGTAAACGCAGTGGATATATTTCTGAAACTAATGCTGGTCACTGTCGGACACGATTTATATTGACATCTAAACGCTTGGGAGAAAATCCAAACCATCGTAAATCATTTTGCTTAGGTTTTGGGAAAAAATGTTATTGATTCATGATTTGTGTAGGAGATGGAAAAAAAATTATTCGACTAGTGCCACTTTCCTATCGAAAAAGACGAATAAATCAACACTAAGGGGCTATATATTTAGTATTCAAATGGACCAATAGTTCACGCTTTCTCTTATCTGGTTCATAGAATAACATTCAGGTATAATAAACGATCCAAGACACCATATCGTCTTCTAGATGTTTTTAAGTTTATTTTACGTAATTTTTTTCAAATTCTTTTAATCTTGATCTACTTACAAAATATATATTGTCATTATTTTAACCGCTGTTCCTTTTTTGATTTTCTGACTTAACCTTTTTTTAAGTAGATCTATGCATTACATTCACTTATAAATAATGCTTCGATCATTTTCATGTTGTATGTCAAGAAATCAAATAAATAACTTTATTTTTCTTAACAAAAATACTCCATCGTTAAAACTTAAGTGTTCGAGATATCACGCAAAAAGTTATAAGTTGTTTTAATATTAGATATAGGGATGCTGGCGAGATTTATATAGAGAGAGCTACCATTTTTTCAGTTTTAAAATTCAATGGAATGTAAGTATATTAAGGGAAAAAATAATTTAATATTTTTTAACAAATAATAAAAATTAATGAATAGTTTTTGATGCAAATTATTCAGGAGGGTTCTTTATAATCTAATAATAAAATTTCCTAATGATTTTTATCTCCCTCAGACATAAAATGAAATGAATCTTAAATTTCTTTTATTTTTCCGTTTAATTATCCTTCTCTATCTCTGTGATGTTTGCAAGAATTTTAAATGTTATTCAAAAGTTAATAATACAAATAAATTTATTCTTTATTCTGTTTTACTCAATATATTATTTTTTATTATTATTCATTCTTTTTATTTTATATTTATATCAAACCTTCTAATAAAATTTTTCTTTTTTATTAGACTAACTTAAAAAATCTCGTAAATAATCTTCAAACTACATATTTTGTATTACTTCTCTTTTTACTAATTTTTTCTTTTTATACTGATAAACATTTCTCAACTCTATCCTTGATATTTTCAATATTAATATTCCAATGTTTTTATTCAATATTTTTTATTTGTAAAGCATAGATATATCCCGTAGAATATACCAAATACATGTATTTCTACTTTTTTGATTGGGATATAGGGTTAAAAAAGAGAAATGATGGTTTTATTCTTGTCCACTTCTAGATTATATTAAGCAGAAGCCCCTTGTTTGTGTCAAAATGCATTTCATACTATATTTGAGTCGACACTTTTTAAAGTTTATTTTCAAAGGATTCAAAAATTCATTTTCTAGATGATTCTCAAACATAAAGAATCTAAAAAACATCAATATCAGGTTGGAGTTTTTCATGAAAAAGGAATTACAAAGAAAAAATTCGTTACGTGTAAGTAACATTTTATACTTAAAATTTTAATCAACCCCAAAAAATGTTATAAAATGCTTTTAAATTTCAAACACAAGGTGTTATCTTTCATAATTATTAAACAAATCTGAAACATCTTTCATAATTCGTTTTGAGGTAGAATTGCCTGAGCAACTAAGCGAAGAGAAAAAAAACGATATTTGCCCCCTTTTTTATTGATATAGTGTATATGTATAAGAATAAAACGGTCTACTAAGGGAAAAATTTTTATTAAATACGTTTTCTCATAAAAGAGGGGGGCTTTCTAGTTATTAAAAATTAAATTTTTTTCCAAGACATTTTTTAAAAAAGGAAAAAGATTGCACTTATCTTCAGATTATATATATATATATTATATACACATTCACTTATACATGTATACATACTACGCTAGTATTTGTCATATACACTATATAGCATGCGAAACTTAAGCAACAAATGCCTTCTTCAACATGCAGGCATAAAATTGTTGAAAATGCCTTGTTACGATTAGTACAGTAAAAAGGCATATCAGAAGAAGGATGATGTATCTGCAAATATCAACACTGTGACATCAGAGGAGACGTCACGACAAAACGCGTAGAATGTGCTCTCTCAGTGCCAAGGCAACTTTAAAAGGAGGAAGGGTGCAATTCCAGACATTCCCTTCAAATAAAAAGAAAAACGTACGTTCAGAATGGCTACAAGAACTATCGGAATACATTTACGCGCAGTAGAATGATCAACAAGTTTGAAGAAGAGCGTATTTTGACGTGTACTTCCCAAGAGTTTGGAATTGACCAAAGTATAGTTTCAAGAACTTGGAAAAATTTCTAAATAACTACATCTATAAGAAAGGTTAGCGATGGCTGGCTGAGGAAAATAATATCAAATGATGACCAGTATATTGTTCTGCGGGCAAAAAAGACCGGAACCAGACATCAGGTAACATTGCTCAGCATATGTGTGTACACTAACCAGATAACAGGTATCACGGCTTAATGAAACCAGACTTCTGCATAAATTAGCTCGTTGTACCAGACACTGCATACCATTAACAGCAACTCATCGGTTGCACTGTTTAACACAATAAACTGTGTTGCTGTCACGGCACTGTTAACTGTCAAGAACGTAAAGACTAGACATCTCATCAATGGAGTCGCTAATGAATGTCGTTTCAATCTGAGCAATGATTCCCAGTACTAGTTGATGTGAAAGGAGGTAAAGACACGGTTTTATCCTACTAACATCAGAGAAAGAGACCGTTGGAGTGGTCCTGTAATGTTGTGTGGGGAAGTATTATGCTGAATGGACGAACGAAGCTCCATATTTTCGATACTGGATTAGTTACTAGAGGTTGTTACTGCGATGAAATTATCCAACCTCACGCGTGTCTGTTCCGAAGTGTCATCGGTCCAGACTTTATTTTTGTGGATGATAATGCTCGTTCATTCAAGATCTCTTCTATTGAGGAGTTTCTAGAAAGTGAGGGGGGTATCTTCAGAATCGATTGACCAGCGTAATCCTTAATTCAAATCCCCTCGAACAGGAGTGGGATGCTTTGCGGAAATGCCTAGGAGCCAGATCCTATCCTCCAGAAAACACCAGATGGCTGAAACAGATGCTTATTGAAGAGTAGCAACTCTTTCCTCAAGAACTGTTCAATAATTTGATATTGAGTATGGGCAGACAGTGTCACACAACCATTGCAGTTTGGAATGCAGTAATATCCCTTACTAGGGGACTTTGGTTTGATGTTCTTCCTCATGGCCAGACAATATTTTATACTAATACAGTTCTATCAATCAAACCTTTTTCTGCTTTGTTCCGTAAAATAAGCGCACAATTCATTTTTTGGCAATTATGCTTTCATCAACCTTTAAGTGCTACATTTTGCTCTGTGATATGAATTTCATGTCACCCAGTTGATTTTTTTAAGAATTAGGGCACAATTTGAAAAGTTGCTTTAAGTTTTGCACACTAGTGTTTATATATTCATTTCTACATGCACAAGTTTCACAATAAATCTCCCAATTTTCTTTTTTCTGCTTCTGTTATGTGTGTGATTTTGTAATAATTTTCTCGTAAAACACTATTTTTCAAAATTTTGCACCTTAGGATATACTATTCAATATTTATACTTTAAGAAAATTTATATATTTTTTAAAAAATATACGAGAATAATGAAAAAAGGATGCGCAAAAATATGTTAGAAAAAACGTCGTTAACTGAATGAAATTTTATACATTTCAAAAGATCTTGTCCCATGATAAGTTGAACTCGAATCTAATATTGAAAAATCTCAAGGGAAAAACCCTCTTGCAAAAATGCCCTTGAACTTCTGTATAAATACATAGAGTTTTTCCGATTCCTTATGTATTTTGTCTATTTTTAAGTCTTAGAAATTAGTTTTTTCAAACAAAAGTGTTATTTTATATTTCATGAAAGAAAGGAAAAATATATCTATAACACGTTGAGAAACTCAAAAATATTCAGCAGGTGTTTTTAAGTCTGTATTTCTGCTTTATTAACTATACTCGAAAGTTTTATGTCTATTTTTTTTACTTTTTTTATCAACGCAGACTATAAACAATACTTCTTTTATATAAACTCTAAGTTTCTTAAACCTACTTATTTTATTCGTCTACTCTACAGCAGATAATAATAAAAAAAAATTCAGAAGCGGGTGTTGTCATGTATATCCAGGTGTTCGGTTACGCATGGTTACTATTTCCCTCATGGATCCTTGATTAGCATGCGGTATGTAACCAACGGTTGTAGACGTGACAAGACCGTTGCATGGGTAGATCACACACATTCCTAGTTTTCTTTGTATTGAACATTTTTACGCACTGTTGTGAACTCGAATATTTTTTAACCAGCTTATATAGAATGAACTGAAATATACGGGTGAAATAAAAGTTAAGCTGAATATGAAATATCTGTAATATCTTTTTATAAAAGGGGAAAAGTTTTGCATTTTTTCTTATTTTTTACTATGAAGACAGTTTTCCATATTCAGTTCTATCATCTTTCGTAAAAACTAATGCTTCTGTATATATTTTGATTGTTTATATGATGTTTTTTTATTTTAATCTAATACTTGCTCAGTTAAAACCTTACGTAATAGTTAGTTCTTGTCTAAGAAAAATAATTTTTATGCACCTATATATACACTACAGGAAAATTAAAAATTCATTAAAATTGAAAACTAGACGTCCCCTTAAAGATTTTTATTTTATATGTGGGAATATGTATCACATTCCTAGTTATGTGTGCATCACTTCAAATATAGTTATAAAAATAATTATTTTACCAAGAAATGAGTGGATGAGTTTTTGAATATAATTATACATAAAATATAATATAAACAGTCTAAATAACCGTATATACTATTTCTTAAATTATTTATTATACAGTTTGGAAGTCTTTGCTACCCCTCTATCCATCCACTCCTCCCCCTTCACGATGAAATAGGCTTACCTGGTTCTTAAGATTAAATTTCAGTTATTTCGTTAAATTTTTGCATTACTGTGCTTCCTTCATAAAGTTTACAACACATTTTCGCTCTTGCAAATAGTTGTATTTTCCCCTTTCCCGGATACAAAGTTTTATTTCGTAATTATTTATATTAGTAGCCTTACATCGGGCTATTACTTTATTTTATACGGTTTAGAAAATGCTACGCAAATTCTTCGATTTATGGCTCCAAAATGTAGGAAAATATAATTTGTCCATGTATTCTTCAAGAATTGCTGAGAAGAAGGAAAGTAAATATGTAAATTCATTTCGACAAAAAGGTAAAGTTCTCAGTAATGAAAATATCGAAATAAAAGTATATGCAGATTATCTGAACGATATATGTATATATATACCTCAAGTTGACGTGGTGAAGAAGTTAGGACAGTGGGGTGTCATCTCAGATGTCTTCTTTGTCACTCTTATCATGGTTCAAAATGAAGACGTCCGTTGCCAATACCCTCATGGCGCTTTAGAATTCAAATTAAATAATGAGTGACTGTGTAATAAAGATCCAAAAGAATTATTTGAAGATAAAGAGTTTTCTATTGGTAAAGCAAAAATAACGACGTGGCGCAAAATAGAACATAAACACTGGTGTGCAAAAATTAAGGACGAGACGGTTTTTTCAATATAACTTTGTACAAAAGCTTTCCAAATCAACACATTTAATACCGTAAGATCCCCAATACGTAAGGACATGTGTAATGTAAGCAACACTTACTAAAAGAGAAATCAGAGGGATAAAAAGAAGCTTGATTGAAAAAGTAGCATGGAGTGCAATGCGACTGAAGGCCGAAACATCCCTGTGATGGGTGTCCAGCAAGAAACATCCGGTCTTTAGTAGGGGATATAATCTCCCCTGACTGCTAGGCAGGTTTCACAGCGTCTGCCCATGCTGAGAATGAGGGTGTCAATGAGTTGTTGAGGCATTGCTGCCCATTCGTCTTGCAGCGCCAATAGAAGCTCCCGAATCGTTACTGGTGGTAAGGTACGAGCTGCCAAGCGTCTGCCTAGAAAATCCCATACATGCTCGATGGGATTGAGATCCGGAGATCGTGCCGGCCAATCCATACGTTCAATATCCTCACTCTCTAAAAGCTGTTTGGCAGCTACTGTGCGATGACATGGTGCATTGTCGTCCATGAAAAGGAAATGCAGACCCATAGCGCCTCTAAAAAGACGCACATATGGAAGAAGAATCTCGTTACAATAACGGGTCCCGTTGACTGAACCTGCGTCGAAGATGTGAAGGTCTGTACGACTACCAAGCATGATGCCTCCCCAAACGAGAACACCGCGACCTCCATACCTGTCCCTTTCAATGATGTTCGAGGGATGATTGCGGCTTCCCCGCTCTCTCCAGATGAGTATGCGATGAGAATCGCTACTCAAACTGAATCTGCTCTCATCTGTAAAGAGTACTCGTCCCCATTCATTGTCTCTCCAATTCCAGTGTTCCCGGCACCACAGAGAACGCCTTCTACGATGGGCAGGCGTTAAAGGTACACACCGTACAGGGCGTCGTGTAAACAGACCACCATCGTGCAGTCTTCTGGCCACGGTAAAACGCGATATCGCTCGTCCAGTCACCTGTGTCGTGTGTCTAGCGATTTCTCCCGCTGTCTGCCGCCTGTTTCTTCTGGCCTGTAAGACAATGTACTGGTCATCTGTGGGTGTGATTCCTCGTGGACGACCACTACTGAACCCCCGGATAGCTGTACCTGTAGTTTGAAATTGTCTCCAAAGTCGTGAAATGATGCTGTGAGCAATTCCGAACTCTGCAGCCACACTTGTCACACTGCGGCCTTCCTCCAACTTCCGAATGATTCGACCTCGGGTAAAAGCATCCAGATGTCGTCTAACAGATTGATTATTCGCCATTTCTCGCTGAGGCAGCAACTCGGTGTGATTTTAACTGCTATACGGCCAGAATACTGATCTTACACCGACAACATGCTTTATACTACTCAGACACTCCCCCATTACGTCTACCTTCATATCTGCGTATGTGCTACCGTACATCACCTTACTTAATCTCCTGATTGGTCTTTCTGTCCGCTCTGCCTCTTCGTTCAGCTGATATGCTAATTTTTCGACTTCGTCCTTAATTTTTGCACACCAGTGTAGTGTGCTCAAAAATGGGAGAATTGAACACTGTAATGATGACATTAAGATTTGTTCATAAAATATAAGTGAGATTGAATCTCTTTTGAAAGTACAAGCTGTAAATATGAATGAAAACATTTCGAACTAAGCAAAGAGCAACGTATAGAACAGACATGAAAATCAATGTAATAATAAGATTTGTTTTATTTACTGATAATATTATGACTATTCATTGCAGCTATGCAATATTGTCAACACGGATATATACAATATTTTTAGACAGATATCCATCCCTTTCACGGCAGATATGCATAACTGTTTTTCTAACTTGTTTTTTATTATTTTAATGAAATAACTTTCATCTGTAAAAAGGGAATTCAATACAACTGTTATATCGTAAAATCTACGATACGTGACTGCTAGTACAAAAAGTTTAAGGCACACTCGTTGGAAAGTTAAGCCGTAAATGCATAAAATGTAGCCTACTCGACTTCAGATACACATAGAATAAAATCAGAATTATTAAGATAATTATAAAATTGACGGAAATTAACGTGTTTCAAGTAGAGATATCAAAACTCAAAAGTAAAAAAGCTAAATAGTTTATGCACAAAGATAAAAATTGTTGTTATTAATTTATAGAATACCAGCCGTTACCCGCTAACTTCAGTTGGTATTCCATAATGTTGTATGAATATAATATATATATATATATATATATATATATATATATATATATCATTGATATTGAAGTCCTAGCATTAAGCATTCGATTGCATTGGGAAACATTCTTATAACTCTCACACCTTTCAATTTAAAAAGGACAGGACTTGAATTTCTAAAATTGAAGGTGAATTATCTTTTTCTCTCTCGTTACAGCTTTAATTAAATTCCCTTTTTAGTGGATCTACAGTGAACAAAATAAACATGCTTGTCAAATTTCAAGTCCAAATCTAATAGTTCATAAACGGAATTTTTTTATCCATAATCCCCGTAGCACCCTTTGATATTCAATTTCCGTAATACCTGTTCCTTGCGGATTTCAATTCAACATAAGAAACATGCTTACCAAATTTCATTACTGCAGGTGTAGTAGTTTGGAAGCGGAAATTTTTCTTATGTATACGCCCTAGTAATTCCCCCCCTCCCTCTAAAGGAATAAATTTCTGTGAAATCCGTTCTTAGTGGATCTCTATTTAACAAAGAAACATAATTACCAAATTTCAAGTATCTGGGTCCAACAGTTAAAAAACAGGATTTTTTTTTGTCATATCACCCCTTAACCAATTGAAACTAATTTGGGGGTCGATTTGCGTAAAACTCGTTCTTAACGGATGTCTACTCCATAAAAGGAACTTGACGACCAAACTTCAAGTGTGTAGGTCTAATAGTTCCACAGAGTAACTATTTCCTTTACATACATAGATTATTTGAAGTTTGATTGTAATTGCATAAAATTGTTAAATTAAAATAATAATATTGCATTTTAACAATATTTAAACAATTGTTTTACCTTTCTCCCATAATAATTAATTTTCATTATTTTTCTTCCTTTGTTCCCCCTGCTTGTGCAGCGGTTATGTGCCAATGACATTAGTCTAATATTTATTTTTCACTTCCTAGAGTGTATTGTATCTTAAATCAAGGCAGCGATGGCTGTGATGATTCCAGAGCTTTTAACCCTGTCATTTACTTAACCTTAGAAAAAGTTCTCAGCGCCAAGGTCAAGTAAAGCGACTAACCTCGCTATCAGTCTTGTTTTGTCGTTCTAGCAATGGAAGAAATTTGCTTCAGTAATATTTCCCATATCTGAACACATTTTTGTAAACAAAATCTTCCTTCTCAATTTATATATATATGCTATCCTGAAAGTTGATCAGGAAATTGAGTTAAAATGCGACGAAATGGTGAAAAAATATTAAACTCTGAGTTCAAACCTAACGAGCGTAATGATTATTTCCTCACCATGCTTGTAAGAGTTTCCAAATTAGAAATATGATAAGTTAATCACATGCATAACGATCAACTGAAATTTAATTTTCAGGCCTTTGGCAATTTCATATCTCCAAAAATTTTCTTGGCATTTCTCGACAAAAATTTTGCCTTAAAAGTGTTTTGAATGTTTTCTTTCTCATTACATGTTGTTTTACAAATAAATTTTGGCTAGTTATAAACATCATGACCTCAGTTAACAACCATACATAATAATATAAGGATTGCTAACCAATGTACAAATGTTTATTTTAATATTTTCATGTTTTTATTTTTTTAAATTTCTCTTGCTAAGTAAAAGAATTTGAATGCCAATTAAAGAGTAGTTAAAAATATAATTTTGCCTTTTCTGTGTAAGTAATCCTATTAAGTGTAAATAATTTAGTAATTAATCCAATATTTACTACATTCTAATCAAAATTTGAGCTTTAATCAATTCTTAATTTCAAAAGAATGTTACCCTGCACGATTCAGAAATTATTAATAACTCTGAAAATCGTATCCGCTATTTTAATCATCTCTGTTTTTATTGCTGGAGAAAATAAATTTATTTTAATCAATGTGTAGGAATGTATTCCATGTATTCAATTGCCTTCAGTACTCATATTTTCATGGCAATTAATTTGACAAAGGAGTTGCAGAATAACGTAAAAGACATAGCCACCATCTCACTGTAGTTTAAATGAAGATAATTTTGTTCTTCGCTATTTCTATGAAAATTAAATAAATTATTCTGTTTTTATTAATTTTATTTGTGTGTGTGGTACCTGCTATGAACTAAGTATAAGAAATTATTTAGTCAGAATAGGGACTCGCTTTTAAACAGAAATCATGGATCCCTTGGGGGCTCGTAAAAAAGCTAAGCATATTTTCAGCGATTTGACTTTTTCTGGATAACTGAACACAAGGAGTATTATCCATCATTAAAAAGGTATCTTCTCCACTGTTGATGTTTTTTCCCCGATAAATAACAATATTCTATGCACTCTCACGCGTCTTTAATAATTAAAAATTTTCTAGAAAAAATGTCCATATCTTAAAAAATCTTGTTTACTGTTATGATTTAGGACAGGGGTGGCGAACCTTTTGAGATCAACGGGCCATTTTTTCTAAAAAAGAGTTGAATGAGATATAATTCTGACTTGGGATTATTGGGAAAATAATAAAACTAAATACTAACAAAACCCAAAACTCTTTATTTACTACGAAAAAACACCTTTTGTGCACTGTATAGTTGTAAATATTTTAATTATACGTGTAATTCAAATTAAAGTAGTAACATTAGTGTGCCTTCTGTTGTTGCAGATTGGATGACAAATTACTTATATTAGGATTGTAAAATGTATCTTTTAGTATATAGAATACATGCTGAATTGGAATCATCTGATAAATGGTTTCTAAGTAATTAATTATTTTGCTGTGGTTCACTTTTTCGACGAGAGGATGTTTGATTTGTTTTAAAATGCCGTTTTACTGGCGATGTCCTGCATACCACTGTTCGAGAACGTAAAACACACAATGCTTTCTCGTCTTTACCATATTTCTAGATTCACCAAGTTTGAAATTCTCTGCGTAGTCAAATTTTGCATCATAAACAACTGTAGTCCGTGACGTAGCTAAGGCAAAACAGTAAGAAACGAGTGGGCTCCCAACCGTTCCATCACCGATCACTCGCGTTTGTTCGTAATAATTCATAGTGAACTTTGTTATTTTGAAATAAAACGCAAAAAATTTCGATCACTGGCGTGCCTAAAAAATTGTGTCGCGTGCCGTTGATGGCACGCGTGCCACTGGTTCACTATCCCTGATTTAGGATATTAACTATGTAATACATAGGCATTATCATTTACACAAAATTTGCTAATACATAAACAGTAATAAATTCATGAATAATGTATTTTTTACTGCGTGTTATTTTTATTATAAACTTTTTCAATCAATATTTCATTTTTAATTTTATCGTATACATAGATCTAAGCATAACTACTCTTTGTTTTCTCTACTTGTAACACTGGTAATAAGGGAAATGGCTCGTGAGTCAGCAGGGAAAGGAATCCCTGATTTTCACCATACCAGTAACATGATCCATAAATCAAAAAACTCCAAAAATCTTTGGATTAGTAACTTTTGAAATCTGAAGTACATTTATTTCAAGTATTACTTCATTCATTTGTCAACTTACAATTTAAACTTTATGCTCTTAAATGAAAAATGTTTTCCCTCTAAATTTGTAAGCGGAAGTAATTCGTTTTCTTAGAATTATCCCTTCTATATCATGTTTCAGTTGTTTTATATTCTTATATAGTGACAAAGGTTTTGAGTTTGTCCGAAATAATATTATAAAACTTTTTTGATCCAAATACATTTGTGAAATGCGAAATAAAAATAAATTTACCATTACAGGAAATGTTCTTTCTTTTGTATTTTCGGTATTATATGAAACGGAACTTGAGTTTTAAAATAGATAATAAATAAGAAGGATTCAATGAAATTTCATTTAGTAGAGTTTAAATATATGTTTTTTGCTAAATTTCAAATGATCTTCAAATCATTTGTATCATAGTTTTCTTATAATTTTTCTGAATCTCTGATAAAAAGATACTTTCTGTTAAATGCTATACTTTGCATATTAAATTAAATAAAGTACATTTTAAACGTATGATAAAGAAAGCAAATGGATCGAATGGAGTTAAAAAATTGAAACATACTTATAACTTAAACTGTAATTTTTATTAATATGGTGTTGTTTCCCCACGAGCATTATTCCATACAACAGTTCCCTGTGGAATAAATAAGGATAGTTTTCTCACATAACAAAAATGCATCTTACACCAATCTTCCCATTAAACATCTTCCATTCTACTAGTGATGAAGGTGGGGTAAATTGTATTCCCACTTGTTGCTCAAAGTATTTCCATAAAGGTGCAATAATGCTAAGGTCTGGTGACTAAGGGTACCAAGGGGATTGTTTCGTTTCCTCCTCTTATATTCATTGTACAAATTTCTGATGCAGTTTTCTAAATGGACCAAAGCATTATTCTCCAGTAGCAATCGACAAACACTAGGGAAGATTGCCTGCACCAAAAGAGAAACGTGATCCTGGAGTACCTAAAAATAAGTTTTGGCATTTACTCGGTACTTCAGAAAGATTATAGTCCTAAGGAATGCCCTGAAATACCACCTCATACCATCCAAAATCATCCTCCACGCTTTACTGTTGATTGATTAGTTATTTATAATGTTACCCTTCTAAGCAACGTGAAGGTTTTTAACGATGATTCTCGTAATTTTGAGCTTTAGTCAAGCGACGAGAATGGTATCTAAGCTGACACTACATTCTCCAAACTCCATGCTAAGCTTTATTGATGAAATCAAGGTCAGGATGTAATGTTTCTGCAAGACATCATGGAATAAAATCTTTCCTCGTGGTGAGAAACAAAGTGAAGGACAATTCAAAATAGTAAATCACATTTTCCAAATGATCAATGTCTTAGTTTTGAGGCTCTCTACACAGCTTTTTTTTGACGTTGATATCTGTAATTAGGTGTTTTTGCTTCACAACACGGCCAATAAATTATAATCTATAAAGCTCTCAATGAACTGTTTTGTTTGAAATGGGGCCTTCTCAAACGATTCTTAAATCTGCTGTTTTATTTCTCCAGCTATCGACTTACATTCTGGCCTTCTCAAACGATTCTTAAATCTGCTGTTATTTCTCCAGCTATCGACTTACATTCTGAGCAAGTAGTTTGTGTCATTGCTCGTGGATTCTTTTTTGATAACTTCCTTTTCCGTCCCCAGCTCCAGAGTTGACCATAATTTTCGATACAGTTTTTCTAGGTACATTTGCCATTTTGACTGTTTTATACAATGAATGACTAAAAGAGCACCAATAATCACAACTTTTTGCAAATGGCTTAAGTTGGATATTCTAAAGTGATATAACACAACTGGTATCTTATCTGGTGTACCACTTATATGGAAGTTGTTTCCTGTCTTATACATAAATATATCAAACAGCGACGCTTTCATCACATTAAGAATTTATATAAGAGCTTCCATTATTTTGTCTACCATGGATGCATTACAAAGAACAAATATATATATTCCTTTTTAAATTATTTAATATTATTTATATACTGTACTTTTAGTGGCTCCTCTGCAAATACAAGTTCTGTGCAATAATTAAGTACGTTTGGTGAGCTGAAATTTCATTTCAAAACCATTATACTCGTATTTACTAAATTTGGAAAAAGAAAGCCGAATATTAAGAACTTTTGATTATTTTCTGTGTGAATTTATAAGAGTAACTCCTATTATAACAAAACCTTTAATAATCTTATTGGGGGAAACGTGATTTAACAATCGGAGTTTATATATTAGAAGCTCTAAGTGAAAAAAAAATCTTTGAAGAATGGAAATACATGATAAGGACTTAACTGCTTATATAACCGTTAACATGGTGAGTTACATGGGAGAGTTTAAAAAGAAAACGGATTCGGTTATCCCCTCGTCATATTGTTGTATATTAAAATCGCAATCTCTATCGCTGATACTCAATCGGATAGTAGAATTTCAAAAGTGTTACAATTGCAAGAGAAAAAACCCTATACACATAACAAATACCCTCTTTAAGCAATCCTTAGAAATTGGGTCAAAATATGCTTAGTAGTTCAAGTTGGTATAAAATATCCATATATTATAAAACTTTTTAGTATTTATTTCCTTTAAAATAATAAACAGTTGTTTTCATTTAAAATGGTATAACATTTAAGATTATTTTTAAAACATTTGAATAGGCTATTAACAATTTTCTTTGCTTCAAAAATCTGAAGAAATGCTTTTCAACATACACAGTTTATCTGTCGAAACGCAGTTGAGATTTAACTTAAAGAAAAATAAAACTGCATATAGTGAAATAAAGTCATCTGGCGCTTCGTAATGACTGTCCAAAATTTCTGTATTAAAGAAAAAGGAAATGTTTTAAATTAAGGACGAAGATGGCGTTCGAGATTTTGGAAAGCACTATGCACAAGATAATAACTCTCTGGCTTGGATTCTTATTGTTAGATAGGAGTTTCAACGTATTTCATAATACTTTTTCACTTTAAATAAGTGATGAAAAAAGACTTCTTAAATTTTGAAATATTTTAAGATTTTTTATTAATAATTCATGCTTGAAAAATATGGCAAAATGGATTAAAGTTTCTCTTTTATAATAAGAATGAAACCATTTTCTACCATTCAATTTACCATATATAGCAAATAACTGTCAGGATGTTAGAAAATATACTTTTTGTAAAATGACATAAAAGTATGAGTAATCAAAAATTCTAGATTATATGAAATACTGGACCGAGAAGAAATATTTTCATGGGGAGATTAATAATATGGTTTTTACTGGTTAACACATTAAAGACGGCCTGTAATAAAAAAAAGTATAACCTGAATTTCCATATAAATCCCATATAATATAAAGTATCGTTTTGAAAAACGCATTTTTAAAAATACTGATTACAAAAAGAATAGAGTTTATAATATATTCCGTAACAGTTCGCATCTCCGTAAATGACATGAAATTTACGTCATCCTTCGTCACCAGTTGAAAAATGAAACACTGGAGAATTCCCGTCTCTCCTTTTCGAAGTATTAAGTTAATGAAATGATCCATTTTGACTTTCGGATGTGTACATCACATAGGAGGAGACGTTTTTTGCCTTTTCTTTGTATAGATTTGAGTATTTCAAACATTTAAGACAAACCTGTTACATTTCAGAAGCATGCACGTTTTTAAAGTCCTATTTCAGTTTCAGACTGCTTGCCATCCTTCACTTTCTGACTATGATGAGTAAATGAACGAATAAAACAATTCACGTCTTATTATCAATGATCCGGTGATTTTTTTTTTCATAAAAGTACAGTACAAAAAGTGAGTTTAAGGACATTGTTTCAGCACCCTCGCACAGCATTAAGTGAAAGGATGACAAAAAAAAACTGCATTAAAAACTCTGCCAATCAGTAAATTTTGTGAAAAATCTGTTGAATTGTTTTGTTGTACATAAATTAAATAGGGTCTAATATCAGTTCTTGCTGATTAATGAAAACTAACAGTTCCGTAAGTTAAAATTCGATAAATCGTATTTTCTAGAATACAAAAAAAAGAAAGAAAGAAAAGAAGAAAACATAGTACATTGAAGAAAAGGATGTAACAATAACCCTGTATTAGGTAAATAACAGCATGTCAGAATAATAATAAAAACACTTGTTTCGTTATTTAGCACTCTGTAGTAATAATTGCATATGAAAAGTCCGAAACAGTTGTATAGAAACACCAGTATAAAAATTTTTAATATATTTTATAACAGTCCCTTTATGTATTTACATCAGTTCTGTTTTTAATGAAATTAGCAAACGTTCTAATCACAAAATTATTCTTTCGAAATAATTAAACTCAATTTTCTTACAAAAGGACAGATAAATGTAGGGAGTTTATAATATTTATTATTCATTTTCGTGAGATTCCTCTATGATGTCAGCTGAAAGAAAGTTTGTTATTATTAAGCCTACCATAAACATTATGGTAGACGGTAGAGAAAAAACATATCGGAAAATTATATACACACTTATATATACACAATGTCTTCAATTAATAACTATTCCGAAGCACGTTATATTGTGGTTTGTAGTATGTTTAGTATAATATTTGCTCTCCTGTTTTTATGTATATATGTAATAAAAAGTAGAAGTTATATTTGACTGATAGGACTGAGAAAACAATTTTCAACAATTTTCATAGAGAAAAATGTTTCTTCCGTCGCATGTACAGTTAATTTTCAAGATTTTTGTTTCATGAAAAAAAATTGTTACTTTTATTTTAGAAACACGATATCATTTTTAATAAATGAATTCATGATTATCCAATGCAGAATTTGCCGAAACTATCGCAATGAAGATTAAACTTTAAAAATCTTGCGGGAACAGATACGAATGCAACTTGTTGCATGAGCGTCGTCAACTTTTGCGATGAATCAATAACATTTCACTATGCCAACAGCTTTGACTCAAGGAAGATAATCGATCTTTCTAAACTTGCATGTAAACTGTGCTGCAACGGCTTTTCATTCCTAATCGCTTTATGTCAACAATTCTGCTATACTCTATTATTAACAATCAACACTTTTTGTCTGTCAGAAACGTTTGATCAGACTTTTCAACGTTGAAATTCGGAAAGCAAACTACTGCAAAACTTTATTTTTTGTACTAAGCATTTGATTGCTTTTTTCGGATTATAACATTCAGTAAAAACAAGAAAATGGCAAACTCTCATTATTATTCTTTATACAAAACATTCAACGTATGTTTTATGATAATTTACTTCTCTTTGTCATTTTATCATGTGAATAACAGTGTTTTTTCTTATCTTACATACATCAATAATTTTTAATGGAGAATATCCTTCTAGTTTCCTATCCACAAGATGAACTATAATATATAATAGATAACTTCAACCACGTAATGAAGATGGTGCAATGTTACTAAAAGAAAAATTTATAACTCTCTTTTATAATCCTTATGCAACGTTATTTTTTAATATGATAGATTTTAGTTTCTAGAAGTATTGTATTGTTTTTAATTTTTTTAATAAGGTGGCTTACCCAAATATTTTCTTCCAATGTACGTACGGAATTTCTTTCGAACTTATCACATAACCATTGAAAACAGTCTCTAAAAATTAGTAATAGGTTCTTCAATAGCAAATTCATTGATTAATCACAAAATTGCAATAGAAATCAAAAAAATAAAATTGCGATGTATAGCCTTCCATATCAACAAAATTTGCTTTAGTACACAATAAAATAGTTATACTGGTAAAGAGCAAACATGCAATGTAACAACGTTATGTTTTATTCTCATCTGTTTCTGAAAAAATATGGTATGTTTCATATTAAATGTATTCTATGATGTTGCCTAGAAATACAGGAAAATTCTCAAAACGTATAACTGTAATAAAAACCTCATATTTCAAAGCGCTTAAGCTATTGAGAGAGGAAAAAAAGAAATGTATAATTGAGAGAATAGTGAATGACAGAAAATAGGAAGTTAATAACTTTGAAATCTAGGTGAGTTATGATAAAACGTGTATCGCCACACACACACACACACAACTCCCATTAGACCCTTTTAAGCATACAACGCACGTTTTTGATGTAATTATTTTCCTTTGAAAATATATATAACGTGCCAAATTCTCCGTAATGCCGATGAAGGATTAATGTTGCTTCTAAATGAAAGAATTAGTACATTAGATTTTAATGAAGACAGTACATAACTACTTTTCAGTGATTTGTTTTGTTTCAATAAAAAATAGCGAATCGTGAGTCTTACATTCTTGAAATTGTGATACAGATGTAGTTATATAATTAAGGGAAAAATTTATAAATAAGACAAAAATAAATGTCTTTTTCTCTCTCTTAAATTATAGACTCTTGAAGAGGTATCGAAATTTTGATTCTTCGTATACACAACTACAGTAACAATACTTCAAAACTTCTGTTTGAGTAATCTAATTATTAGTTGATATTTTTGTTTTGCTTAATTTTGAATCAATTTGATGTCACTAATAAAAGCTTTTTGATACAATGTAAATCCCCTTAACTTATTGTGCCCTTAAAATGAACTTTATGCCTTGAAATAAACTTAATTAAATAAAATTTGCTTGAGACAAGGCTTCTGTGTAGAATAATTCTTTAAGAGAAGCCTTTTTCATCACCACGTTTTTATTTATTTCTCTTAACATAAGTAATATTCCTCTTAAAAATGGATCAAAATTTGTAATTTTAGTTAAAATTGCATTGCATGTCATGAGATAAATCCCACTGAATCGAAAATTTTAAAAAATAGTGCCTGCCTGTTCATCAGTTATATTAAGTGAAAATACCCACCATCCACCCATTTTCAAACAAGAATGCAAAAAATACACCACACTCACTCATTTAAGACCGTACGTGGGCTATTGGTGACGGACCTCACAATTTTGAACCTCGGTCAAATTACGAAGTCTGCTGAATGGGCACCCTATTCTCAAACTTTCACACCACGCAAATTGAGTAACTCGGGCTTGACAGATTTAACCCACATCAAGCCCTCTACATGACGGGCCTTAGTGGCACAGGATTCGAATCCCCGACCGGACAGAAACAAGTCACGATTTCGCAACTATGATCCATTCAGCTACCGCTACCATAATAGAAATTATGCTAATTGTCAGCTGAAATGAAGGTTTAAATCTTTCATGCAAATGACGAGGATCACTCACTGAAACTAGCGCTTATAAATTTTAAGTAAAATCGAATGTTTTGAAAAAAAATCTTTATAAATTAGACTCATGTATTTCATTTTTTCTCTCCTTATCATAAAAAAATTTTAATAAGTTGCTAAAAATTATAAAATATGAAGGAAGAATTACTATTAGTATAAATGCATATATATTATGCGTATACATGGTCTTTTTAAATTTTACTATTAATAAATAATAGATAAACTAACAAATAAAAATAATATTAAATTTTCATAACAGAGTAAAATTAAAAGTGTTTTTTTAAAACTAAAACAAAAAGGAAAAATAAAATGTAAGAATGTGCAGCGTAAGACCCCTATTTTAAAACATTGTAAATAAAAAGAAAATCGCGAGCACCTACCTCTCTACTGATATGAATTTTTTTAGTGAATTAAGTAAGAATAAAAAAATAAAAAATAATAACAGTTGCTTAAAATAGTTTAACATTAACAAAACTTAAAGCATAGCGGTATTTCTTAAATGCATGTCATTTTGAATATTGTCATTATATATATATATATATATATATATATATATATATCTTAAAAGAATGTAAGTTATAAGTTAATTGCAATTTTTAACGTGAACATTTATTACTACTTTGATCATTTGATAAAACAGTTTGTAAGAGAAAGAAACTCATATTCAAACCAGAAAGAAAACAAGTATAATAATATTTTGATTATTTCTCACTCAATCGCAATAAAGCCCTGAAATATTTCAGTAGATCAACTGAATTTATTAAAATTTTGAGATAGAAACTTCTGCCAAAGTTCCTAAATTCTTGTAAAGGAAATGAGCAATAATGTATTTGCTTCAGATGTTTCTGCTTAATATTTTCTTTGCTTTTTTTATGGTTTTTGTAAATATCTTTACATATTGTGCATGAAATAGTCCATAAATTGTAATTACTTACATAAAATCCTATTTAGGAAAATGGTATAGGGGAAGAATGTTATATAAAGCGGATAATATATTTTATAGCGTATAATCATCGGAAAAACCATTCGCGCGGCACTGAAGTCTTAGATTATCTGAATATGGTAGAGCATCCCTTAGCTACAGAGTAGAGCCTAAAACTCAAAGTCACAATTTTATTTCATGTGCAGGAAGTATGTGAATGTCTTTTATTTGAACATTTGCTATCACTTGTTTGAAAAACTATAAGCCATTTCCTTGACACAAAATTAAGAAATCGAATTTTCTGTGCCAACTATGAAAGCTTTATGCCTGTCACGTCTCTCGTCAAACATTCATTCTCTCTTTCTATCTCTCTCTCTTACTTTCATTATCACTTAAATATTGTGGACAAATAAGTGGGTATTAAATTTTTATTTATATAAAGATTTATCGGGACACTTCTAATGTGATACGATAAAATGCATTTTTAAAAGAAATAAATTTTAACTAATTCTCTTTACTAAAACGACTTAGCAAGCCTCCATAGCTGCATAATAACTATTAATGAAAAACAAAATTCAAATCAGTTGTTATTTCATGATTGTATGTTCTTAATAATATCTTGGATTAAGAAATAAAGCATTATCTTTATACAAGGTAAGGAAAGGGAAGGAATAAAGCACAAGGATAGTGAGCCAGTGGAGGATTTTTCTCATTAGCATTTTTTTTTATATTCCTCAGTAAAATAATATCACCTAATTGTTAACACAGCAACTTAAACTTTGCTAAACTGTATGTATCCTATGCTTTCGAATAAGAGGGGATTTATGTATAAGACAAGAGTGCGTTTTTTCTTTAAAAGTTTACCCGAAATTCGAAATCCTATACAAGCCGAATTGAAAAATAAACCTGTAATTTTCAAATATATTTCCAAGCGGATAAAACGGGTGGGATATTTTCAAACAAAATTTCTGTAAAGTAAGACGCCAACGATGATAACTTTACTTCTGGTAATCTTATTTGAAGTTAACAAACTTTTTCCATTTATTTGTTATTTTGCACACTATCTGTTCTAGGCTTACCTTCTACTCCATTTTTTTTGTTTGTTTGGAAAATGAACGGGCAAGTGATAGTCGATAGGGCAAGTGATCGTCGTCCATTGTTTCATGCTCTGGGGGGAGAAACTCGCCGCATGTTGAACATATGCATTTAGACATCCCAATGAATGAATGTAAATTTTAAGAATTACATGGAGACTAGGATTCTGACACACTAACTTCGGATGAGTTATAAGACTTTTTTCCCCTTTTAGAACAAAAGTTTCTCTCAGAATATGCAAAAAGTTAAAAACCTGAAACTGCGTGTGAAAGTCTAATGGAAAATGTTCAAAAATGTTTTTTTCCTAGATCCTTTTCTTTTTCCCTCGAGATTTGTAGATCCGTATATAAGCCAACCCTCTTACTTTAACTTTAATTACTAAAATATCTCATTGGCTTACTTTCAATTACTATATTCATCAATTTTCTCATTTACCCGGCACCATTGCAATGATTACAGTGGAAGAATCTAAAATTTTAATACAGGTAGTAATAATATTTCTATAAAATGCAATGTATCTAAATTATCTGTTATTAAAGTTTCTCGAATTTAAGGTAATAAGGTTACAAATACGTAAAAAAATATTATCCTTAGGAATAAAATAGTTCCCCATTCTTAGGAGAGAGTATGAACGAATAGATATTAAAAGTCAATACACATAAACTTTCATTTATAAGGTCATGAAAGGTGTGTACGACTCAAAACGTTAAATAATATTTCGAAATGTTTCAAGAGAAATTGGTAAAACATTCTAAATATTTTTCAATCACTAAACTATTTATAATAGGAGAGAATTTGTGATAGAATAAATAAGAACGAAAATTCGTTACTTCTAAAGAAATTTTTCTTTGACTTCTATACTAGAATGTGAATCTGTTAAATTAGAAATAACTTAAAATGCGTTTTTCCAGTTTAAAAAATTCCTTATTCCTAGAAGAGAGGGCAAGATTCCAGTCGAAGGTATAGCAGAAAGTCCTAATCCTGCAATCAATAATCCATGTGATATAAAACATATTTATCTTTCAAAAGTTTAAAAAATGGAATACTTAAATATAAAAAAGTGCAAGGGTTTGTTGTTTTTGTAATAATGCCGCTGTTGAAAGTAACCACCATATGAATTTTTATCCTTAGTGTATGTAAGCGCATTTACTAAAAAAAAAATTGTTGCCCACGCAAATTTTTTCATTATTCAATATCCTTTACCTTCAAGAAACTATAAATTCTTAGTTGAATGTCCCCTATTTTCAAATAAATCCAGCAGTTGGGATCTTCTAGAGACTTTATATTTTATATTTTGTTATACTTATATATAAATATTGTAACATAATACTCTATACTCCGAAATAATGTTCAGAATTTAAAAGGTTAAATGTTGTTTCAAAATTTTTATCGAATTACAAAAGCATTACAATCTTGTTCAGACAGCAATTCAATCGAGAATAAAAATGAAAGTTTCAATTAAACTTTGTAAATCTATTTAAATTGAACAACAAAAGATACCACCCTTATTTGGCATTAGTGTAATATATCAATGCTCTGTACTTTTTATATTATATTGTAAAATGCCTGAATTGAAGGGATTAAAAACAGTAATGAAACTTTTTCTCCATCATTTTAATAAAATATTGTTCTTCCAATTACTGTAGTCAAAATAATTTATGAAGACAGAAGCTGAAAATGATTCAAAACACATTAAAAAAACCAAAAGCATATTTCTGAAACAATTTCTTAATTTTGAAAGATATTTACTTAGTGTCTATGCACAATAAACCCTCATTAATCCGAACTCAATCGTCATTTAATCCGGCCAGCCATTTCAAAACATTTTGTAATTAATGCAGTGCATCTCAAACTGTGGGGCGCACTTCCCTAGGGGGCGTGATAACCCCATAAAGGGGGTGCGAGTGCATCGAAAAGTGGAAAACAAAAGATTATTTTTTAAAAAAAATTATTAATTTATTGAAAGGAAGCAAACCAAAATACATTCTGGCATACTAAAAAATAAAATACACATTTGCACTGATATAATACAGTCATAATTCATTTAACAGTACTAAGTTAAGAAGTTTAATAAAATTACCGGTGACCGTAAGGGGGTGTCATAAAATAAATTTTATACAAAATGTAGTACTTATCTTGATTATTTGTACAGTTTATAACTGAAGTCGTATTGTTGAGCTTTACATCCAAGTATATTATTATTGAATTCAATACATTATTATTGTATTGGAGGGGTGAAATTATAATTGAAAATTGGGTCACAAGTATAGGAAGTTTGAGAAGCACTGAATTAATGAATACAAAATTATATTTTAAATATTTTTTTTTGATTTGGTACATGTAATGTAAGCAATGTTTCGATTTGATTTCTCCTTAGTGCAATAATTTATTTTACCTTATTTCAAAATTCTAAAATCACAAATCTATCGGAAAAAATTAAAAAAATTGTTTTATTATTGATTTGATTTTAAAATTCAAATACTCAATGTTCAGTTACTCCTCAAAAGGCAGCTCAAAATTTGATTGATTTCAGTTCATATGAAAAAAAGAGGAAGATACTTAAAAGTTTATAAATACTGAAGTTGTAATTTTTAAGCAAACATCTATGGGTGAAAAAGGAAAATGTACAGAAATTCCGAATTAGTTGGTATTGTTAAGGAAATCTAGTCAAGCGTAAGTTTTAAATAAATAATAATTTACGTCTCAAAACTATAAAAACAATTCGGAAAATCTCGGGTAAACATGTTTAAACGCATTTCGTTTCAACATCCACTTTATTTTTAAATATATTTCAATTTCCCTTCCTTACAAATATTTTATTTATTGACTGATAAAGAATACAAAATCGTAAAAGCTTATGTTTTAAATATAAGAGAAGTGGGAAGAGAAAATTGTATATTCAAAAATAAGGGATAATCAATGAGAAAATACTAGCGCCCTCTCTTGGTGACTGCCCGCAATATAAACACCACTCATTGCCGTATGTGATAATTAATTATTATGAAATTAATTACTAAAAAATGATTATTTGAACATTTCTCAGATTCGTATGCTTCAGTATCTTGTATATTATTTTCGAAAATGTTCCTTTTTGTGTATATTGTATAGATATACATAGATAACATACATATAACATAGATATACTGATATGTTATATTAGAAAGTTTTAGTTAAATTAGAAATATTTTTTTTCAAATTACAACACATAAGAATGCTAATTATACTCATATATATATATATATATATATATATATATATATATATATCATGTATTGAGAAATTCTTGGATTGACAGGAGAAATGCAATGGGCAGCCGTTTATCCTATTATATTTTATTTCAATATTCAGTAAAGCTGTCTGCACTCCAAACCATGACAAAAACGAGAGCTCTTTCAGCGTTGATCAGCAGCGAGTGAGTCCTTAGTACACGTGTCTTCTTTAAGTCCGGTGAAAGTAGAAGTGAAAGTTCTTATGTGCGGGAGGTGGGTTGAGTTGTCCTGGTAGGAAGTTTACCCCAACTGACACTTGAGGACTGGGGATTCATCACACACACACACATATATATACATATATATATATACATATATATATTTATATATATATATATATATATATTTATATATATATTTATATATATATATATATATATATATATATATATATATATATATATATATCACAGCTTATAGATCCAAGTGTTGCTGGTTAAAAGTCTCAGTTTCAGTAAAGACTGTTCAGGAAGTAATGGGATATTTTACATATTAAATTTAGGCTTAACACAACGTGCAAAGAAGCTTTCAAGAAAAATTGTACTGATCGCATATCTTTTTTTTACTTTATTATAGATTTAAATTAAGAATTTAGTATAGTAATTCCTGGCGTTGATACATGAAAGCCTTATATTTTTTATAAATCGTCGGTTACGATTTCTTATGTTATGGACAGTTAGTAGCAAACATATAATTAGTATTTGTAAATCAGGACCCACAATATATTTACGTACCCCCTTGAAACGGAGTTGTCATAATAATTGTTGAACTTGGTTTATTTACTCCTAACTCCAACACGAATTCTCGATTTAAATTATTTTTCAAAAATATATCATCCGAAACTGAATTTTTTTAAAATTCGTAACAACTAATTTTTTCATCGCGTGAAGGGTTTTTTATGTATTTTATATTCTTAAAAGTCTTGAAGGGAATTTCTTAAAGTTGCACTTCTGCTTTTCCTATGAGTAATCAAGATTATAGAATTTAGCTCATTTCCATTGATTCTGCTAAAATTTTTAAGTCTATATAACTGTAGTGTTCTCCCTTGTAGTTCCTCACATTGGCATGCTGTGGAAGTTTGGAGGTTTGGGTACTAGCCCAAGTTTCGTTTTCATCCCTTGGTTGTTATTCAAAATCACTAAGTTCGCCCTCAATAGCCCTCGAGTTGCTTCAGAATGCAACGCTAATTAAACAATCAATGAATCTAAAATGGAATTTTCCCGTTCCAAGTTACGTTCCATAAGCCAAAAGTTCAGAAAGGTTTTAAAAACATAACTCTATGCTTTTATTTATTAGTATTTAAACAGTCATTTTAATTTATTCATTAAAAATAATCATGTACAAAAATTTTATTTTACAGATGCTTGAAATCACCATCAATACAAAAAAAGATATATAATGAGAAAAAAAAATGAGAAAATTTTTTATAAATTGACTTTTCCATGTACCCAAAAAGAATTGAGGTATTGTTTTTTTAATGACTGAAGAAATGAATCCGTTGACAATTGCCCCAAACATTAATGATGGAAAACATAAAAAAGAATACAACTCAGGAGATTTTTTTAATTTTCTTACTTTCACTTCTGTCCACTAATTAGATGATTTCTTTTTCAGACGCAACTGCGTAAGATTTCCTATTTTTAGGAAATGGAAGATGATAATGAGTAGGTTAGCTTGAAATGTTTGTCATTTGAGGTTTTCCCTAATAAAGATAAGACGTGTGCTTGAAAAAATTGAGCTGTATTTAGGGATTCATAATGAATTTCGAGACATTATTAAAAGAGCTCCTCTTCCAAAAGCAAGGTTAAAAATAGAATTTTCGCTTACGTGTTCATTGTTTTTTCTGCAATTTTGCTTGAAAAATGGTATAGAATCACAAAATAATTTAAATCTATAATTAACAAATACTGGGTATGCAGATGAAGATAAATAAGACGATAAAAAAATTCTCTCGAGTTTTTTCTTAAAGTTTGACATGGTAAAGATTTTATTTCACTCTTTTTCTAGTAATGAGTTATAGAAACGCAACTTATGTTGTTGGTTTGATCTCTTTAATAAATAATGCTAGTTTGAAAATAATTGTGTAAAGAGAGATGACTTTTTGTATTTTTATTTATTTATTAATTTTGGTAAAAATTCGATTAATCTGAGTACATCAAGGAAGAAAAGTGCTCGGCCATCCCAATTATGGCAAAAAAAAATGATAGAAGAGAATTTATTTTCCACATTGCATAATACAAATGAGTAGTTTCATCCTTGAATCTTCTTAGGGATTATTTCATTATGAGCCGAAGTTATACTTATAATATCTTTCTGGTATATTTTATTATTATCACTTTAAAAATTCCACCTTTAAAGGTAATTCCATTTTTAAAAGGATTAATTGTGCTAAAGAATTAGAATACTATATTTAATGTTCAACTAAATGTCATGTATTCATTAAATGTATGATGTATACTCAACTTAATATTCCTTAATAGAAAAAAAATAGAAATAAATTGAATTAAAATAGAAAAGAGAAACTTCACCAGAAAGAATTTCTTTCGCTTAAGCTTGGATCACGTTATTGTGACAAACATATTCATATTTCAGTATCATGGAAAATATTGTGGAAATGGGTTACTGTGTGTTAAAGTAAACTGGTTCTTTCAGTATAAATATGAAGATATCTAGAGAAGAGAAAAGAAGCCACTCCGGCTCACAAATATCGTATTTCTCCTCTAACTTAGCTCAGGATGACGGATTTTACCCCTCCTAATCAATTACACAATGATTATTTTAACTTAAAGAAATCTGTGTACATCATACTCTCATTTCAAATATTTTGTGTATCATACTTATATAAAAATAAATTCAACATTAAGATTTACGCAACGAAAAAATTCCATTTACAATTCATTTGTACACGCAAATACCATTTTAGTAAGGTAAAAATCATTTATAGATGGTAGAGTCTATTTATAAAAGATTAAATCTTTTTTTATGTATTAACCCTTTATAATGTCGTTTTTTTCCTAGTAAGGCCATGTTAAAATATTTTTAGCATTGCGATTGATTTATAAAATGAAATTCATTTAACTTATTACACAAAATAAAATCGAATTTAAGACCCTTTTTAGGGGAAAAGTATGCTTCCCATCATCCAGATGTATTCCGAGATAGGGCATGTTATGTTATGCATTTCTTTTTAAATCGCATTACATAGTATTCGTAAAATATAATTTGTAGGTAATAAAATATACAGAAGGGGAATTTTTTATAAATTAGATATATTTTATAATCAAAAATTTATGAATTTTTTTTATACATATTACTTTCTAAGAAATTTCAGGAGACCGGAATCAACATAAAGTGGGACAGTGCAAGCTGTAGAAACGTATCTTGTTATCTTCTTATGTGTTTTAGTAGATCACTAACGCCAACGTAACTATGTTTTTTTTTTGTAAATTTCGCATATGATCAACAAATGTAGTCAACTGTACACCATTTAAATAGTTTCCTTGCTGCTCAGGAAACTTACAGGTCGTCCATTCCGTTTGCGACTTGAAAATCCAGAAATTAGCTATCGTACCAGTCAAAGTGCTATCAATACAAATCATAGGTGGGAAAATAGCTTCTCATCGACATTGAAAAGTTTAGGAAGTTGGTTTTAAGGGGACTTGGCACCCTTTGAGCAAACTTCTTTATTTACGCATTTAAAAATTATATTTTAACATTTTATACAATGTTTCTATTCAAAAAAATGTTACCAAATGAAAATTTTCATATATTATTCACACAATTTTAAAAATTTAAATTTTTTGAAGAAAATTGGGAAAATTTTAAAATCTTACTCCTTTTGTAAAAATTAATTTTTTGACCTGAAATTTTTTTTATAATATTCTTATGGATGTTCTTAACAACTTTAGGGATCGATTTTAAAATAACTTCATTCGTTTTCGAGAAAAAAAATAAAATGTTGATATACAGGCTAAAATCAACGAAAAAGCCAACATGTTTTACATTTTATTTTTTTAAAAAAAGTATTCAGTTTATAGCAAAACGGATCCCTAATTTTACTACATACTTTATTTTTAACACGCAGGAAAAAATGGAAGTGATTGGTAAATAATTGTCGAAGGAGTAGCATTTTGAATGCACTAAGGTTTCGAAAAACACAAACTGAGAAAAACCACTTTAAAGTTTATAATTCTGAAAAAATAATTATTATAAGCTTAATTAAACTTAAAGTACCACTTTAAGATATTACTTATATGTTTTTCTTTAAATAATTGCATTTTCGTATTTTTTCAACCCACACATTTTTATAAATGATCAACTTTTAGAGAGTACTAATTGCACAAGAAAACTCAAAAAAAAAAAACTTAAAAATTTTTTTCTGTCACGACAGAAATTTTAACTGTTTTTCTTCTTATAATATTAAAGAATTACATTTGTATGAAAAATATATCAGGAATAAGAACTTAAATTATAAAATTATTAATATAAAATGCCTTAATTTAAAAATTTTACATGCACACATTTCACAAGGAAGAAAAATTACATTATTGTATTGCCTCGGAAATATTCTGCTTTTAATACTACACATTCTTTTTTATAGTTATTATTTCTATTTATAAAATAGATTTTTTTTTTATCATAACGCATTTTTTAGCTTTTTTTTTTCTAAAAGGGTGTGTGGCTGAATTGCCTAATTTGTTTTCAAATGAAGTTTTATTCAACTTCTAACTTTCCGACATGCACAAGTGATATATCAATCGAAAGATAATAATGCAAAGAATAAGATTAAATGAAAATAAAAAAAACGATAGGTTTGTGATTTTTAGGGTACCAAGTCCTCTTAAGTATACTTACTACAGCCTTGTAAAGGGTTAAAATATATTTAAGCTTGCGAATCCATTCATATATGGCAAAAACTCTTTTTTTATATACTTTTGTTTTAATCGGGATTATTTGGAAAGGTAACATAGAACTTTTATTCGGTTCATTTCTTCTGAAATATTATCGGCTTTCATAATTCTTTTGCATGATGCTGGTATATATAAGTAAAAAGCATTCACAAAATATAATACTTTTTCCCAATTAGCTGTAAAAACATGTCGTTAATGATATAAGAAATGTAGTAATTTCCATATGCACGTCGAAAGAAGGGGGTAAAAGAAAGCAGGAAGTACTTCAAGCATCTTAATACTTTTTGATACCTTCATACATTTAATCGCACAACAAGCAATTTACCTGATGAAGCAGCTTAGCACCTTTAATACTGAAGTTGTAATCGCCAACACACCGGAATTCGGAGTCGGAATATTTCAATAAGGTCTCATAGCGAATATCCTCTAAAATGCTCTACAGGTGATTATCCCGAATATTCACGTCTGGATTTCCTAGGAGCTAATTACTCGTGACGATTAAGTTTAGTACGACTAAGAGAGATTAGTCTAAATGACCACCTTCACTCACTTCACCATAGTCTGATAAACGTTTATTCCATCTCATTTATATCCATATTCATTTCATCTATTCCCCCAAACTCTCTCTCTGCTCTCTGGGTTCTACCATTTTGATGAAATGTCGAGCAAGTTTTTACCATTAAATATTTAAAGGCAATTATAATAATAGATTGGGAGCATTCTATAGTCCTAATATTCGAAATAATGGAGGCTTATATATTTGCTTAGAGCCGAAGTTAACTGACTACAACGTTGTCCTCTGAATCCTGTAATAATATTCAAAACCAATATAACGTGATTGTTTAAATAATTTTCCAAAAAATTATTTTGACGTTATTATAATTACCACTGGAAGATCATATTAAATTAATCTTAATATATATATATATATATATATATATATATATATATATTAAATACTCATATTGATTTGGATGTAATTTAAAACAATCGCATTTTAGTACTTTAAACTAAATATCCTTTTTTAAAAACCGATTTTACAAAAGATTTTCTTTAAAAAATATCGGCCGTCCCAAGTCAACGAGTTTCAAACCATAATAGGTTGCTAAAGGTTCTTGTCACTCAACAATAATTTCGCAAGGGTAATTAGCTCCAATATAACTGTTATAAATACTGAATGCTTTCATTATTAGCTTCAGGACACATCATTTTGCTTAACCATCTTCTTTCTTTGGAGTTTTAAGCAAAGGATTTTTAAGACAGGAATAAAAATATTAAAAGACGCATCGAGAATGAAACACGAAAGAATTAGGTTTACAAAATTTTAATTCATTCAAAAAGCACTTAATTTTGTAATCATTGGCTATACCATTTTCTATTAAGTATTTTACTGATTCCTTTAAGTCTGTTTTAATTTGCTGACAAAAAGCTAAAAGAAAGTTCAGTAATTACACCATATCTTATTCTGCCACTTATTCTTCTCATATACGCAATAATTTGTTACATTCTGTGTGTTAGGAAAAATAACCTGTTTCATACTAAGGATATTTTTATGTTAAGAAGAAAACGAAAAAATAAAGTGAATAAAGTTTGAAAGAAATAAAAGAGAGAGAGAAAGAGAAGGCTTGATGAAGAAGATTAGTGTATCTTTTTTATCTTTTTCTATAGAAAGCTAATCTTTTGGTGAGTCTATGATGAAGTTTATCTTTCATAAAGCTATTTTTATATTGGAAGTTTATTTATTTTATTACCATGAAAAACATCCAAAAAAAGTCTTAGCGAGGTATTTATTTAGATTATTATTTGTTTTGTGTAATATTCATTTCCGAAAACGCTATTTCATATTTATAAAGGAATTTTGCCGAATTATTTTCAGAACTTTGCTTTGATATCAGAGAAGTGTTATAGAATTCAATCTGTGCATTTATGACTGTTGTATGCATGTAAACAATGGCTTAAGGCTACACACGGTACCCTTTTTCAAAAAAAGTTTTTGGAGACAGTTACAGTAAAAATAATTGATGTTTTATATTTAGATTATATTATTAAGCTGATTCTGTAAGCAAAAAGTCAGTTTGACCAGCCATTATTTTAAAATTTTAAAAAATTAGGAATTTTTGTTTTTTCAAACTCTTATAAAATACTCAATTTTCAAAATTTTTTAGTAATTTTAAGTTATTTATGATTCTTAGATTATTACAAACAATATTTAGTATGGATTTGAAAATCTATTCCCTTGTTGATTTTTAATAATTATTTTTCTAGAAAAACCTGGAAAAAACACGAAAATTTTTAAAATTTCAACTTTGGCATTTTTTAGAAAAATAACTAGTGTTCTCAGCCCTAAATCAATGCTAACTTTTATAGAACATACATTTGGGAGTATATGCAAAAAAAATTCAAGGCTCTATCTTGAACAGGAAAAAGCCTTAGGGATTAGAAAACACTTATACCTTCAAAATTAAAAGTCTGAGAAAAACGCATTTAAAGTTTGTAAAGTCATAAAACAAAAACTTATAATGCCCGTAAAACTCTAATTTTTTAATATGTTATTTTCCAATGTATGTTCTACATTGAAACACTATTTTTATTAAATATGACTGAAAATTATATTTTTAATTCAAAATATATTTTTGCATAATATTGATAGCATTTGTTAAGACGTCAGTTTATTCAGCTTTATCTTAACCTAATATTTCACAAAAGTTTTGAAACACGAAGCATTTATGTACAAAATTATAATGATACTAACTTAAGCTAAAAATAGTCAGGTTTGCTCATAAAATTTAATTTTTTTCAGTTTTAAATTGGGTCAGTTTAGGAAGTTTTAGCTCTTGTCGTACGACTTTAAAATACTAAAATATAGTACTACAATATGTTTAGTATAATGTAGTTTGGTATACATCAAGGAAATATTCAGTTATATCTGCAGCATTTGAATTCAGAATACTTGTATTCGGAAGTCTAATTGCAGAATTAGCTGAGGACTGATTTTTAGATGCATCATTTTCAGTAGTATTCCATGTCTTCGAAATATTGTTTCTCACAGAAACCCAGAACGCATTTGCCATTGCATTTTCTCTACAGGAAAAAGTTAATGATAAAGCTTTTAAGTTATATAAACTAATTTTAAAGCAAAAATTGGCCATGAAATTAATCTTTATTAATTAATTATGAGAACTCAAAAAACTCAAAACATAATCAAGCAGGAATGATTTTAGTAATGAAAAATTGGAATTAATAACCATTTCAAACTAAAAGCTCAAAAATATTTTTAATTAATTCAAATTAAATGTGAAAAAATGCTTTAAAAGGAAACCGAAACCAAAACCATAGCTCATGAAACTTCAAATATCTTAAAAACTAATTTGCTAACAGCAGATCTGAAATTTCTTGGCGAGCATCTCAATGATATGGGCCACCAAAATATGCAAAAAAAAATTTTTGGTAAAATTGAAATTTTTAGGGTACTGTGTAGCCTTAAGATACATTCTTTTGATAAATGCTACAAATAAATTCATCTCGAATAATGTTTTATTATTATATAAGATTAGGATTTATACAATAAAGTATTTTCAATATACCAAAACTCTGTAAATGATCATCAAAATTATTTATTCATTGACAGAAAATTTGGCATTTACATAAAACATATCAGATCAATTACCATAGTTAATATTTTTGCTTCCCGGTCCGTAAAACGTTTAGTACCAAAAATTCAAATGAAAGTTTTTGTACTTTCATTTTAAACACTTTTATTGTATGAAACCCTTAAAAATAATTCACAGCATTATTCAATGATTAATTGCTGTCGTCGATCTAATCTTTAATCCGACTACAAATATAACTCACTTTTATGCATTTTAAAAAACTGCCTTTCTAATTTTCTTGCATTTCATAAGCTTGAAACTATATTTATTTTAACTGTGTTTCCTATTATTTTTGTACATAATATTATAGTAAAAACTTTTAAAAACCAAAAACTGTGGAATATAATGTGGTGCAATTACTGTGTGTGCGAGAATAAACTGGGAAAGCGGGCTTATTCGAGTAATTACAATTTCGTGTTCCAAATTTACATTTTTATATTTCTTAATTCATTGGTCGGATTTCTGTTTAGAGTACAAAATGCTTAAAGTTAAAAAGAAGAAGAAAAAAATTTTCATCAGGCCGTGCAATTCTATTGGTTTCACACAGTCAAGCAATACTGCCTTATATATGTCCTCAAAATGTTTGTCACTGAGATGCTTCTTAGGACTGTTTTCGCCATATGTGCAAGAGCACATTTTCGGACACAAAAAAGGCTTCAATTTTTATCAAAATTTGTGACATTGTAACTCATGCGTTTCTTTATAGTATAGGGTTTTTAAAATTTCAGAATATTTCATAAATAATTAGTTTTTTCATTTAACATGTAAAGGGATAGCTCATTTAGCATTATAGTATAGGAGAAAAAATGCGAAACATATTTTATAAAAGAACAAAATGTGTCAACTCGTATAAAAATGAGTAGTATGATAAAATAAATGATTCTCTACAGGATAGGGAAGCCAGAATATAATATTAATGTTTAAGTATTTTTATAAAGCAAAAAATATTCATCATTTAAGTCCTATTCTTTAACATTAGCCTAAAACAGCCTTAAATAAAAATGCGCCATCTCTCTTTCTCAGTCTATTCCCCCCCCCTCTCTCTCTCTCTTTTACTTTAAAATGTCTGAATGCATTTAAAAAGAAATATCTCTAAGACAAAAACTAAAGAAATTAATGTAAGGTAGCAGCTTTTACTAAAACAAAATTACCTCTAACTATTCAAAAGAATAGATTAAAGAGTTCTTCCTACTTGAAGTATATGTCTGCGGTCAAAAAGTTCTTCAATAAATTCTGAAAACATCGTACCAGTGAAGCCTATATAATTTAATTAAAGCAGTTCACGATCACGTGCACTTATTGATGGCGTATTCTCCTAATTACAAACGAAAATATTTTAGTTTTCGTTAATAACTACATATAATTTAAATTTTCAATTCGTAATAATCTTTATTTACTTTGTTATTTTCGATAAATTCTTAAATAAATCCAAAGAAAGTAGTTTCGTTGTCTTGGCAGAATTCTAAGGTTCAAGAAATAAATAAACAAATGACTTTAAATCAAGTTTTTCGGGAAAAAATCTGTAGAATCTATTGATTATTTCTATTATTCATAAATAACGTTTAATACTAATTTCAATTCAAATTACATGTGTCAAATTATGTACTTCATGCTTCAGTATTAATATAAACTTTATCTACTTATAATTATTAATTTTGGATCATTTAGAATAATTTCTACATACATGAAAGAAACAGTGAAATATTTTAATAGCTCAAAAAGTTGTGACTTTTTTTCCAAGAACATCTTATCTGATATAAACATTTAATTCTTTATAACAAAAATCTTCAAAATTACTTATCATATATAAGTAATAAATGCATACACATTTAAAACCATTCTCCATACAAAGCAGTCTTTTAGTTAAATTTTTTAATTTTTGCATAATATGTCTTTATGTGCAAAAAAGATTTTAAAAAATACTTTTAAAGTAGAATATTAATGCATATAAAATGTAAGCCATATTATTAATACTGGCAAAATACGTATTATAAATACTGGCTTCTTTATGTAACAGAAACAGAGCGTTATTCATTATTACTATTATTATTATTATTATTTTCTCTCTAAAAGTCTTATAAAAACACTGACTCTTAAAAATTATCGATATTATTTGGTATTGCTTATAATCTTGTACACCATTTTCTTTTGATTTTCCAAAACATAATTAATTTTCTTTCGAAAATCGAAAACATTGTTTTGGTAATTTTTCATTAAATTTTAAGTGTAATTCAATTTAAAAATGCATGCTCTAAAATTTTACCAAATGTTCCACCAGGAACTGATTTAGCTACATGAAAAAATAAAAACAAGAGCTAGAATTTTTAACGGGGACTTCCTCTTGTAAAAGATGAAAATTTAACGGATTTTTTTCCTTATCCAATTCAATGTTAGTGTGAATCGGAAGTCAAACTTGTAGATTTCACGAAGATTGCAGAATTTTATTTTTCAAACTTTTCAAATGTTCTGCGTTTGAATTAAATTAATGAAAGTGTTGCATAAAAGCACATTTTATAAACAGAAATTTTGCAATAAAGTGAATAATATTTTTGCGCTATAAATTTAATGTTAAGAAATAATTATTATGTGTGTGTCACCAACGTAATATATTTTAATAAGAAGTAAATGGGCTTCTACAAAGTAATTCTTCTTTACAGTGCTGAGCCCATGTTTATTAACTCTACTGTAAGGTAAAATATAAAATTGAAACTCAACTTTTGAAACTAACATAATTAGTAATACAAAAAAGTATAATATTTTAGATGTAATTCTCTATTCTCACTATCTCTCTCTCTCTCTGCTAAAATTCAATTTCTTACAGATAAGATCAGTTAGAAAGTGTCTTTAATAACGAATCGGTGCTTAGATTAAGAATTATAATCAGATAATTACAGAAAAATATAATATTAATTAACTAATTTCACCATACATACGCATTTAAACAGATTGTCTGTATTCTACTTTGATACATATGCTTCAATTTTAAGAAATTTGCTGAAATGATCGATATTTATTAATGGTTTAGTTTTAAAGAAAATAAAAACAGTGATATATCTAACTCCCAATGTCGTGTTGAATATCTTTTGTTTAAATATTTTGAATTTTCAAGCGTAAAAAAAGTTATTCAATCCTATTGTATCAAAACGTTACTTAAAATTTTTCATAAAGGATTTATGAATACTTACTACAATAAATTATTCAGATGGTATCCTGTACTTATTTTCAAAATTTTGACTGATTGTTTAAAAAAAAGTCAGAAAAGAGCAAATATTAAATGTTTTCTGCACAAATATTCTGCTATGTCTCCTTTCTATACTTCAGATTATTATTTTTTTTTATTTTTAGTATTTTACTCGAATATAGTATTAATATACTAACAAAACTCTCTATTATTATAATATTATCATTCAGGTTTGTTGGAAAACATGTTTTCCGAGAAATCATTCATTTTTTAAACACTTCAAAAAGGAAATGAAGAGGAGGTTCAAATTTTAAACTAGTTTTCTCTGTGAACGAGTTTATCTAATTTAAAATACGAAAATACTTTTATAAAAACTGTTCCAGGTGTTGAAGATAACCAAATATAATGCGCAATGGTGCAAATTTATACACTGAGGACAAACAGGACAACGACTAGCTTTTGGCTCTCTAGCAACTAAGCAATCAAACAAAATACAAGATTCTCACCTATAAACTAATCTACTGTAAACCCTTGGTACAATGCGTACTCTAATATTTAGAATAGTGCAACGTGTTAGTAGAGAGAAGGTAGTTTATTCACTATCCTATTATCTTATTCAAACAACCTTGATGTTTTCCCTCTACAATATTTTTCGCTCTCTGCACATTACTTTGCGTGCTAACACAAATAACTTGGAAAACATTTTGAATACTAGACTGGATTTTGATGAGGTGCAAGTCCTCATTTTGTGTTGCAAATATCTTCTTGTTTTGAAAGCGAGTAAACAAAATAGGATTTAGACCTCTCTCTTGCAACTACGAGTATTTTGCTTACAATTCAAACTATAGGTTGGTTTTCGATAATAACGCCAGAAGATACGGAATGTTGGAAATAAATCATTACATTTGTATAAATATTGGAAATATTACTCTTATATTTTAGATCAGATATGGACACAATAGATCAGATCAACAACACAACAAGAACAACAACAGATCAGATATGGGAGTGTAATTTATTGGATCTTAAGCGTTTATCAATGGGAAATCAAATCATATCTCAATTATTGTCTTGACATATTTTACAGAATTATGTATATTGAACTTCACCAAAATAATAATTTTTTTTCAATTAATTTTAAAATTCCTCAGCACATTAACCAATAAGTATACATAAGTATATATGTTTCCCTGTAAGTATACATTCATGTATTTTTCGAATCGTGTAAAATTAAGGATTCGAAGCAATTACTTTATCCATATCGACTAACGTCGGTATTTTACATGATGATATATATGTTGCATATTTTTCTCTTTTCTATTTTTTAATTAAATTTTATTTCATAAAAACAAGGTAAGGAAATTTCATGATATTTTCTAATTTGAAAAATCACTTGGCAAATTTAGTTAAACTGTACAGTGAAGAAATATAGAAAAAGAGATATCTATGGCTAAAAGTATATACAGTTTTAAGCATAGTCAAAATTGACTGTTAAATCGAAAAAATTTATCTCATAAAATTAAATTACTTTCAATTAAAAATATAATTCTTGCTCATTACACCTACACGTTACAAGAGAATAATAAATTCGCGTTTTTAATCACAAAAACTTCGAATTTATTAACCTAAGAACACAATTATCGTAGATACAAATAATTTCAGTTTTCTTAAATGCTGGAAGCTCAAAAGATACAAAAAATACTTTATTCAAATTTCAAAACTGAAAAAAGAGCGTGTTTTTGTTGCATTCATGACCAGTTAAATACTTTCACTGGGAAAAAAATATATGATTTCATTTTCAACAAAACTAATTTGCCATACAATGTAAAAAAATCTATTATAAAAATAAGTAATCTTCTGCAATTGGGCAATTATTATTGAAATGTTTTAATCTAAGCAACTCAATTTTTAAAAAAGAATTTAAAAAATGATATTTTTACCACCACACAGTAACAGAAAAGGCGAAAAATATTTCTTCGTTGCTAAAAACATTTTCAGCAGGTATAAGTATCGATTTTTGTAAACAGAAAAAAAAACAGTTTTTTCTTTAAAAGCGATATTTTATTTTGTTTCACAAGCAAAGAAAATAATAAAAATGTGAAAGTTTTAAAACCAAAAACAGGTGATACGAATCGAAATACTGCATACTCGATAGTTAGTTTTTAAAAAAAAAAAAAATGTTGTTTGTGCCAAGAAAAAACCATATTTTCTATAGATAAATGTTTTAAAATGCTAAACATATATAAGCATATCTATAGTACAAATTAGTAATAAAATCTGCAGTATATTACATTGAAATAAAAAAAATTCACCATTATTAGTTTATTAATATCCTTTCTTTAATATACGAGATATCTAAAATATTTATCATCAATTTTCAGTTTTTTAATGATTTTTAAGCACGAAGTCTCAAGAACTGAAAGCAAGTTATAATGAGAAAATGTTTACAAATTACTGTAAGCGATCATCATTTAATAAAAAAATTTTATGCAGATAATTATTATAATTATTATTACTACTTATATATATAAAAAAATCTTCAGTTTTACAATCCTGAGTAATTGCATTTATGAATAGTAATACTTAATATATCTTTAGCAATCCCTATATTCATGGTTTATTTCTTATTCTTTCTCTTTCGACTTTTTCACGCAACTACGCTAAAAATACCCTGGTGCGAATTATTTATCCAAAATATCCGAAAACAATTGTTTTGAAGCAGCGAAATTGTAAATATGTATGATTTTAAACCATTTTCAGTAGCTCTTCCTATACAACACAGATATCCAAAGCACCTACAAAAATTCCATTAGAAGTCCATAGCCTTTTTCAAAGGTGCAATGAAAAATTACAGCATGTATGTGTTTGAGTGAAGAGCTTTACTATTTGAAACGAATTTTCTTTTATCTCACCTTAATTCTTTTTACTGTAAGTAATCAAATTAAATGATTTATCAACCTGATCAAAATTCCAGTAGGATTTTATAAAAAGGTTAAAGTTATCTTTTTTAGATAGATTATATGGAATTGCTTATACATATTTACAAACTGTATATTGCTGTTCAGATACTGTGGTACTATTCTAGTTTTGACAGAATTTCGTAATTATTTTTAAGCTTCAAAAGTTAACTTTAATGATGATGAGAATGTGGATTTAAAATTTTGATAAAATTGCAAATACATTTAGCTGAAAGAGCGACAGTTTGCAGTTATTTCATTCCACGCTAGCTGTGTTTCTTTTGTGGTATTATCCCCATACTCAGGTATCCTCTGAATATGATATTCCCGTATGCGATTCGAGTGCAATTCAAGTTTGTTTTCTTTCTGAAATTCTTTAACTCAGTGACTAATTAATGAGTTGTATTAATGTTGTGTTCTTCTCGAAAAGGCTTTTTTTCTTTTGAAAAAAATGAACGATCGAAATTAAGAAGTCGATGTATCTTTTATTTAATATTTTAGATAAATGACAGAAGAATAAATACGTTTGAAAACATTTTTATTTTAAAATATTAAGATCAAATTAATTGTAGCAAACTTAAAATTTAAAACACACGCGTTTGATGTAGTCTGAAATTTTTCTTAACACGAAATTTATCGACTTTTTTAAAAACTTATTTTTTTTATCAAAACTGATTAAATAATCCTTTTCACATTTGGATATAATTAATTGAGAGATTGAGCTTGATATATATAAATATATATATATATATATATATATATATATATATATATATATATATATATATACACTCAGGAACATTGAAAATAGCGACCCAAGAAGAAAGCATCGGATTGAAATGAAATTTTATACACATAATGACACAGATGAGAGATTCACTTGATCTCAAAAACAAGACAATTAAACGAATACAGGATGTGAAACGACACAAATACTGGGCAACTTCAATAGCGCGTGGGACCACCTCCAGCTGCAATACATACCGCCACACGGTCCGGCATTGAGTTGATTAGACACCTTATGTTGTCCTGAGGCAGATGGGCCCACGAATCTTGAACAGCCAACTCTAAATCATGTACAGAGTGACACGATGACATCTGCCGTTTTAGCTGATTCCACACGTGCTCTACAGGGGACAAATCGAGGGAGCGGAACGGCCATGGAAGAGTCTGAAAATGACATAGGAAGTCTTGAGCAACTCTTGCTGTATGCGGACAAGCATTATCTTGCTGGAAAATTGCCCCTGTGAGGCCATTTTGGAAAGGTTCTACAAGGGGTCGAAGAATATCATCAACGTAACGTTGGCCCGTTAAGGTTCCACGCATCACAATTAAAGTGGACCGGCTATCATAGGCTATGTCCCCTCAGACTATTACACCAGCTGTGCGATTAGTGTGACGTAGAACAGTGTGGGGGGAATTGTACCGCTCACCAGGGCGCCTCCACACCCGTACACGGTTATCATCTGTCCCCAAAACAAACCGGGATTCATCACTAAACACAACCTTTTGCCAATCTGTGACATTCCACATTGATCTGGCTTGGCACCACTGTAGACGCAGTTGCCGATGTTCCGGTGTTAAAGGAAGTGCTCGGAAAGGACGCTTGGATTTAAGATTTGCTTCTGCAAGGTGTCTGGAAATTGTTTGTGGAACAATTGCTACGCCTACGTCTGCTCGTATCGTTGAACGAGTCACTGTGGGGTCCACAAGTGCTTGCGGCACGATCCTTCGATCCTTTCTCCCAGTGGTCTTCCTGGTCGCTCCAGACCCTGTTTTCCGCACGTGGGTACCTTCTCGTGTCCACTACTCCCAACAATTTCTATCGGCTCACTCCGAACGATCCACCTGGCCAGCAACACGGTGCGTCAACCAGCCTGCAGTTTTCATCCCGCTGATCAGGCCTCTCTCAAACTCGCTTAACTGTGAGAAATGTCTTCTTGCACGTTTACCTGGCATGTTTCGCTTACCAAAGTCTTCCTACAATCGGCGGGTAATCGTCCCGTTTATGAATCTTCGAATTTTCCCTGGCTTTTATAGCACCCTCTTCCTGATTGTAGCGCCCCCTCGGCATGTATGAGCATGCGTATTGGCACAAAACTTGGATCATTTGCATATCACATTACGCTGTACTTATTTGCAAAGTTTCGCGATTGTACTTAGCTTTCTTCTTGGGTCGCTATTTTCAATGTTCCTGAGTGTATATATATAATGTGAACAAAATGATACTTAAACATTTTTAATATGTTTAAAGATCAAATGAATATTTTTAATTCAATTACTAGGAATTAAAGCTTTTTATGTGAAAAATTTAAGACAAATAAAATGCATTGTGTATGTCCGGAAATCTTTTAAAATTTAATTTGATGAATTTTTGTTTTTATCTTTTACAGCCCAAACTGACAAATAAGCCCATTTTTCTCACCCCCATATCCACCCCTTTTAACGGAGACGATTTCTACAAAAGCCATTTTTAGCAGTTTTCACTCAAAAAGGGAAAAACCGGATTTCAAGTTTTTAGGTTTTATCATTCAAAAACTGGATTTCTTTTATCCATAACGCCCACGTAATCTCCCTTGGGAGTCTTTTCTCACAAGACTCGTTCTTCACAAGGATCAGAACTCAACACACACACAAAAGAGAGACTTCCTTTCCAAATTTCAAGTTAGTAAGTTTTTATCTTTTACAGCCCAAACTGACAAATAAGGCCATTTTTCTCACCCCCATATCCACCCCTTTTTACGGAGACGATTTCTACAAAAGCCATTTTTAGCAGTTTTCACTCAAAAAAAGAAAAACCGGATTTCAAGTTTTTAGGTCTTATCATTCAAAAACTGGATTTCTTTTATCCATAACGCCCGCGTAATCTCCCTTGGGAGTCTTTTCTCACAAGACTCGTTCTTCACAAGGATCAGAACTCAACACACACACACACACAAAAGAGAGAGAGACTTCCTTTCCAAATTTCAAGTTAGTAAGTTTCATAGAACCGGAAATCTGGTGATCAGAGTGAATGAGTATGTCGTTTTTGTCCAAAACATGGATAGATAAAGAAATAATTTTTTTAATTGTTATTTGAACTTTTTTGTAAGCTGGTAAAAAAAAAGATGAATGGAAATTTCTTACTTATGTGGAAATGATTATTTTCTAAAAATGTATAAACATTGTGGCTACCAATTGAAAAAACCCTTAATATCACATATTTTTTCTCATAAAATAAATCAACATATCATAATTAACAAAGTATTTGAAGGCTACAGGAAATTATTAAATATCCTTTAAATTATATTACATGTACACCATGTCCACTCCTTTAGTATAATCAACCAAATAAAATTAAAATCACATCGTATATTAACGTGAATAACTTTAACTTATAAAACCAGGGCTCAAAGTGGAAAAATCTAAAAGCGATTCAGTATTTATAGAAATGGTAAATGATTTGATCTGATTAAAAAAAATACTACATTAAATTAAGAGTGACCGCCCAATCCTTAATCTCATGTATATGAAGCTATTGCATTATTGTTTCTTACAACTAATTCCTGTCATTAGTAAATTCCATTAAAAACTGATGGTTCAAATAAATTATGGCACTCAAATACTCTTTTTACTATAAGTAAAAAGAGCATCATTTCCATGTAGAATGAATGAAGTACAAATACTTGCTGGAGATTCGAGCGACAATAAAAAAATTATTTTAATTAAAAAGTGACTTAGATCAAAAAATTTTTTAGAAAATTCCACTAAAGAAAACCATTAGAAATAGAAAATAAAGCGTAAAATTACAGACAACTTTTCAGACATATTTAACTCCTTTGTTTTTTATCCTCGGGGGAGGAATTGTTATTTTTCTTCTTTCCACTAATCCTCGCTTGTCAAGGCTCCTTTGATTTTTCACTAAAAAGTTTGAAAAAAGGTAATTGTCTATATTTTTTGAATATATGATTGAATCGTCTCTCTCTTTTATTTCTTTTTTTTAAAAAAAACCTACGAAATATATTTGTTTGTAAAAATGTATGGTTATTTCTGTTTATATATTTATTATTATAATAGTAGGTACTTTATTTATTCGTATCAGGTTTTGCGTTTGTAAATAAAAATGCTTTCAATCTTGCATCCTCTATAATATAGAATACGTACAGCAATTAAAAGGCAACAGAATGCTTTACCTCATATTTACTTTTTTTATTTTGGAAAAAATCAATTAATTTTTTTATATACTGTTACATCAGAATAATTCATCAGGAAGATATTTTATAGAACTTAACACTTCGCTTATAGAACATTATCCTGGTATAACACAACTTATTTTAGAATATATGAACATTGGGCCTTTAATCATCAGTCATCTAGAGCAAAAATAAGATGATCTTAAAGAATAACTGACACTTTCCTGACTGACTAACCTTTCGTAATACTTGATTCGTCATTTCATTGTAAAGAACAATCTTTGATAAAAAAACAACAACATTTTTTTAATGGTTTGGAAAGTTGAGAGTACACGCAATCTGAATTCATAGCTAAAATATTTAATGATTTCTTTTTCTTTCATAGTAAGTATCTTCAGACAATAAACCATATCAAGATGTTTTTAATGAGAACCTTTAAGTTGATATATTTTCCATAAGGTTTTCATTTACTTACTTTTTCTCATAAAACCTGGGTTTAAAGGTGTTGATTTATTAGTACTGAGAGCTGAACTGTTAGCGATTGACTAATAATGGAAGGAAGGAACTTAGTGTAGTGAGTAAAATTTTTCGAACCAAAAGGAACTTTGCATTTTTGAATAAGGGTTATGCGAGGCTCCTTCCCATACTTCAATTGATGGCGTTGCTCCTCTCTGTATGTGTGTATTTATAAATATTCCAAAATGCCTCTAAGAATATGGTAGCCTAGTGGTCGTCATGTGTTCTATCTTAGGGCTGATGCACATTAAGTCTGTCGAGGTCCTCCCATTGGTGTGGTGTGGAAGCTAGGAGAGGGGGTGCTACCTCAGGTATTGTCCACGACACTGGACTATGGTCCAAAATGGCTCGCTAATCGCCCTAGAGAAACTTGGCAGTCCGACCTTAATATACACTCACTCCTCTATGATTGTAAATAGTTTGAGAGAAAATATTAACCTCGGAGAGGATTCTTGATAAGACCTATTGCCGAAAAAATTTTTGTTATAGTTCAATACCCGGTAGAAGAAATAAGGAAAGAGATCATGAAATATCATACTCAATTGGAGATATTAACCGTAGCACCTCACCGTGCCACCTGAGCCCATGCATTCCTATATAATAAATAATTGTTACAGCGTCCTGTACCAATTCTTAAAGTCTGTGCCATGAATTCGGGATCACGTTATTGAAATCATTTCAAAGACAAAGGAAAGAAAAAAACAATAAAAAACATTACTTTAAGATGCAGTTGACTTAACTAAAATTTTATTAATTATTTTGAAGGAAGGAAGTTTTCTTTCGTTTTCTTTATAAAGGCATCATCATTTGTGTGTATTGTTTTCTATCTATTGCATGTACCAGCATGAAATACACATGTATAAAGTTTGAACAACCATTTATAATTTTATTCAGAATAATTCAAGTCCCATAGTATATTGTTAGGAAATTCGGTTAAATATTAAATTTGTTACTTTTCATATGTAAAAGATAATAATAATTCCAAAAAGGCACTACGCCATAAAAGGACTTTGTAAAGTGGGCTACTTTTACTATGGGATTAAGGATTCTTTTCTAGATTGAGACAAGAAAATTAATTTAAAAAATATCCAATGGCATAAAATGGATGATGAGTAGCTCTGTTTTATATTTAATAAACGAAAAGTTGTATTATAAATTGATGTGTATATTAGTCCATACATTTCATGATACGTTATAGAAATATCAGAGAGTAAAATTAACATTATTTTGCATGAAATTAAAGATTGTAAGGCTAGCATTAGCGCGTGAATAAAATCTATTTTCCATTCATAAATACGAAACAATCGTATAGCGACATAGTAATAAATTTATCGTTAGTAAATTTTAGAAGAATATTCTAAAAAGTAATTGTGTGTTTATAACTTTTCTATAACATTTTTTCTCAGATCAATGTCTTGACTCTGGCATGCTTCAGTCTAGGCTGCATTTACAATTAAAAACGAATCTGTAATTTTTTTACCAATATTCTTTTCTCAAAGAAACTATTTCGAAAAACTAACAAAAAAGAATGAGACAAGTCGTAACAAACAAAATATGTTAGCCTACCTCCTTACTACTATTTCATTGTGTAATAATGTCAAGAATTTCTCATTTACCAGCATAAAAATGAATAATAATTAGTATATTTTTCCAGAACATTAGTTTTAAAATATTTTCGGGTACCTATGTTTAAATATGTATTAAAGTTCTATTCGTAAAATAGGATATTATATTTATTAGTTGTTAGTATTTGGTTTTTTTAATTACTGTACCTATTCCCTTTTTTAAACAGAATTGCCTTTTTCAAAACTTGTTAAAAAAAAATTCAATGAAATGAATGAATTCAAGAAAACGAAATAAAATAAGACTTCGGAAATTGTAATGAACAAAAACGGTATTTATAAGCTATTAAATACTAATTTGCGATTCCGAATGAAAACTATTAATGGAATCCATATATCTCATCACATTCTATTTGAGAAGATTCATGTTCATTTACCTCAGGACTTATCAATTTTTAGAGAGCTTTACAAAGATTAGCCAAATTTTATTTAAGGATCATGTTAAGGGAATTGGACTTTTCTCTCTCTCCTTTTCTGTGTTTTTCTTTTCTTTTTTTTCCTTCTAAGTCCACCTCTACTTAGAGACTGAGTTCAGTGGAACCCCCCTCTGTGAGCGGGAAAATGAGAATGAAATATATGGTACTTTTAAGTCAGAAGAGAAAAATTTTTATCGATTATTTGTTTTAAAGAGAACAAGGGAAAATGGACCAAGTTTTCTTAGAGGTACTAAATCAAGTTGAAGAAGAAATGCATGCTGATCTTTATTTTTTGAAACGTCACTTTGTTTACTTAAAACTTACATCTTTTATTATATTTTTAACTTAATATTTCTCCTCAATTCTTATGATAGTGAAGGTAGTCTGAGTCAAGAATCTAAAAGGGGTTTCATTACTTAGTTTGCGTTACTTTTCCTTACAATAAATAATAACCTTCAGTAATCTTCCCAAATAGTAGATATTGAATCACTAGATTGAATTTTTTCCCCTCGCTGTTGATTTGGTTTCATTAATTCTGTATTAGAGTAAAACAAGGTGATAAACCTCATCATTTTAAACCACTTAATGAAATGGTAAAATGAAACAAAAAAGTCCTGAAACTTTGATCTATTAATTTTAACCAATCATTGCACACCTACAGAATTTTCTTCAGTGATGCAATATAGTAGGACTATTGGAAATGCTGGATGTTTAATTATGTGAATTATTCAAGTAATTCATGAGCTCATCTGTTTTTCATTTGTTGTAAAAGTATTACTTACGGTTCAAAGAAGCCCAATCGATTTGTGTTTCGAAAAGTCAGAATCATTAGCATATTAGTAAGTGAACAAGATTACAGAAATGTCTAATGTTGTAAATGTAGCAGAATGTGTAGTTTCTAAACTATAAAAATGGTTCCAAACCGTTGAAGTTGTTAAGGGACAAGTTGTACCAGGTCAACTGAGAGTATTAATAGCCATGTCCGTAGACAAACCAGCTTCTGTTCATAACTACGTGATAAAACTGGATGATGTATACCAGGAATGTGTCTTTGAAGATTATTGGAACCATGAGAATAAGGATTTACTGTCAAGCTATTGCAGAAGATTCAGGAAGATGGCCTTTTAAGTGAAATCCTCGTGTTTGTGACTTATGTACAAAAGAGAGCCAGTTTGGGATGAAATCGAGAACTGGAAAGACAATCGAAGGAATGATGTGATGTTCTCTGGTGAATCATAATTCAGATTTTAGAATGATTAGCATTGCAACATAATCTAGAGATAAAGTAAAATTTACCTCTTTCATAACATCACAAGATCAGTATTATTGTGATGGCGTTTTTGTACAGAAGGCAGCTCTATATGTTTGACGTACGGGCCTTCATGTTTTCAGATGATGATATGTAAAAGGGACAAAATAAAAAGACGAGACTCTAAAACTTATGTTCGCCTTTTCTAAGGAATAATGGGCCATCAGTTCTTGTTCATGATAGACATCGCAACGCCACGTCTCGTCCTCCACTCGTAGACAAATTTCTCTGAAATGAAGATATCAATGCATACAGTAAGATCCCCCAAATTTAAATTTAAATCTGACTGGACTAGGAGGAAATTTTTCTGCCTTGTAGCCTCTACCATTGTATAATGCTAAACGTAAAACCATTCTGCTGGCAAAAGTGAGATAATGTATCACCGTTATTAAGTCATTCTCCCCTTGCTGCAGTACGAGCAAATCAGAAACCACTGTGTTGTTTGTACTGCCGCAGCAGAGGATCATATCTCTTACAAACCAACTTCAGCAATTTGCTTTATTTTTTTCCGGCAACAAATTAACGTGTTGCTTATTTATTTTAAAACGATCTTTAAATTTTGTTTTTATTTGTATTAGCTTATTAAGTTTGCCAAACTTGAATCTATTCTGTCATTCCTATCACATAACCATTATTTTAAAACTTTTGTTCATACTCGTATGATGCATGTGTGTGGGGTTTGTATTTTAACCAGATTAATTGGAGTTGAAATATATCTCAAATAACATTTGTTTTCACTATTGCTATCGTATTAAAAAAAATTTCGGTATTTCAATATTTAAACTAAATAAACCGACAGGCAAACCAAGTTACCTTAGTGACGATAAAGATAAATGTGGAGTTTTGAAAGTTATTTGAATGAGTAGTTCAAAAAAATAACGTTAACGCTTAGAGTATTCAAATAGCTCTTATTATTAGCTTCAAATCATGCCAACAGAACTAGCAGTTGTCGATGAATAATTCTAATAAATTTATAAATTGAGAATGATTGGTCTTCTTGACATATCTGGTGGATGACAATTTTTTCTTGATGTCAGAAAAAATGACAGGTACTTACTTTATTCCTATTTTCAAGATATTCAAAGGCATTTTTTTCCTAATTTCTACCACACTTCATGCATTCGATGATTTCTATAAAGTTATTGCCTATTCAACCTTTTTCGAAATGGAAATAACCGGTGAGTAACAGACTTTTTGGGGGGTGAGGGGTCAATCGGTTTATATAGAAATACTAAAATATAATATAAATTGGAGTAAACTGGATTTTAAAAATTCAAGAATGGAGAATTTTAAAAAATAATGTTGGCGTAAACAAAAGATAACATTAAAATTTAAGTTATCTGATTTCACAAGACATATTCACAACATTTTTTGCGGGGAGAGGGTAGAAAGAAAGGATGGAAGGGAATTCCGTTTTATGGATGCATTATTTATCTCAAAATTATAAAATGTCCGTTATTACAGAGCAATCAAGATACTTTCTTACTTATTTACTTTAAAACTAAAATTATATTCGAGCATATTCGAGCACGTAAAGTAAACCAAATAATAAATGAAAATTAGCAAGTAAATTTTATTCTTTCAAAACCTTCAAAACTTCGTAAATCTGGAGTAAGATAATATAATTTATATATAATTAAAAATGTGTGTTCTATATATAACTTTAAGCATATTTTTGTTTTACAGTTTATTCTTTTTTTATTTTAAAATTCAAAATATATTTTTATATTCACATTTTTGAGCGATAAATTTTCAAAGCATGCACTAAACATCTTTTTTAATATATAAAACTGCCTCACATGAATTAAACCCAAATAAGGAACTACTGCGTATGCGCATATATATATATATATATATATATATATATATATATATATATATATATATATATGTAGCAAAATCATAAGCAAAACATCACATTGTTTATGAGTAGTGCAAAAAAGAAACATTTAAAATCAATGTATATAAGTTCTCCTTGGTCCACGTCTTTTATCAATTAGGTGTTTTGTGTGATTATTGATTCTACTATTACTCTTAAGGTTGTTTTATATTTAATATATGTCACTTTTTTTAGTAGCTACCGTATTTTAACAGTTAAAATTAAATTACATTAATTCTCTGTAATAAACATCGTTAATATTTGTATTATCTCTCACCATAATAAGGACTAAATTTTCTCTGAAAGTATATTAGTTTTTATTCCACCATTCCTCAAACAAAAAAGGTAATAAGTGTTAAATAAATAATTTATCAACAAAATCTTGAAAAAAGACTGAACTTAAAAAATGGGGAAACAATAAACAACTGATGTTAAACCGATAAAATGCTAAACTCCAAAGCCTAATATCAAGAAAAAATTCCAAAGCTCCTTTTTATCAAAATTGTTAGTTATAGAAGATTATTTTCTTAAAGCAGACTTCCTCTTTTAAAGATTAGGCGATCTATAACAAGACATTCATTTTTATTTATTTATTAATAACATCTTTAAGCCTATGAGTTGTTTGCGTTTTGGCAGATATTGATCTGCTTTAGAATCAATTATCTTCTTCAGGCAGTTGTCTGACATTTGCAGCTTGAAAAAAGAGCATTTTTATATTGCCTCATCATTTCCCTTTGCCTTGCAAAGGTTTTATGAAAGAGTGGAGGCATTTGTTTGATTGATTTGTATGATGTGTTTTCTTGTTAAAGAAGAAATTTGCTATCGGGAAAAAATTTTGCTTCTTCTAATGGGAAACTGGCGATCTACATCTAGAATATGTGGGGAATGAGCAATAAAATGACACGATATATTTCATATATTATTGTTTAGCTGAATTGCATGACTGTATGAACCAGGGCTCCATTCATAAAAAAGTTGAAAAACATGTATAATATATATATATATATATATATATATATATATATGCATATATATACTCATATATATAACAGGGTTTTATGGTACTATCATTCATTACATATATATAAAACTACAATGTCTAGGAAAAAACCCAGTAATCTGAATTATATTTGTGTAGCTGAAATCACATCTTTTGTTGCTTGCCTCTAACAAACTACATCAAAGAATTAAAATATTATCTTTATACATATAATAGTAAAAGTCCATACGAAATAGTAGAGTTCCACAAAGAATATTATTTAAATTCTGCGCGTTTTCTAAATCATTCATAAAACAGCCAATAGACGTAAAAACAACACTCAAATAAAGCTATAATTTATTTAATTTTAATGATTGAAAAACTAAAGATGTTACATAGCATATTATACCTATTATTGAGTCTTATTGCTTATTAAATAAACATTGAATTTGTAATACTAAACGTAAAAAAAAAGTATTAAAATAAGTTGTTCATATAGAATGATCAATCATTAATTATAAAAAAAGTGTGTGTAGAATTGCTATATAAATAAATTTGCAATGTATGTACCAAAGAAGTTTTAGCGTTTAAAATTATTTTAACTTTTTTTTTCACAAATTTTATCGACATTAAACATTTAATTTTGATTATTGTATGTTTGTCTACATGAAAAGGCAGATTTTATTCAACAGAAAAGATTGTTGTGGTTATATTTTCTTCTTAATAAATAGATTCCTTCCATATGTCCTGTCATACATTAATATTCACTCGATACAGAATTTCTTACCAAACATAATAAATTAAATGCACATTTTTTTTCTTATTCTGCTTCTCATTAATTAATTTGTTCATGTTGTTAAAATTTAAGGCCCATGATAAGAATTTTTAGAGTAAACAATAAAATTCATATCAGTGAGAATTGATACGAATATATTTAATAAAATGTTTACTTTCTTCTTATTATTATTTTGAGCAAATACTAAAGACATTGTTAGTCGATTTTTTAAAAAAAATACGATAGAAATTCGTAGTGCTTGAACAATTTAAACATTTGAAAACAATATATATATATCTTTATTATTAGTAATAATAGTTATAGGTAGTTATAATAATAAAGTGTTGAAAAAGATAAAGAGATATATAAATTATAATAAACGTATTCCTTTTAACTTTAAATGAATTTCTATGTATATGTCACTGTTAAATATTCTTAAGAAAGCTGGAGCATTTTATATATTTTGCTACATACATATATATATATATATATATATATATATATATATATATATATATATATATATTTAAAATATTTTTATATGTGTCAATAACAAAATAGTTGTTTGCAAAATTCTGCACACTTTTTCTTAGAATTTTTGCAAACTTCAAAGAAGTTTTAAAAATACTTTTTAATTTACTGCACGGAGGAAACTTTAAAAATTTTCGTTCAAATTCTCATTATTTTTCTGTGAGAAATGTTTTAAATATGTATATTCATTGTGTGAAATTCTTTTGGACATCTCTAAACTTCTTTGTTTAGATGCAAATAGGAACAATGTAAATGTTTCCGAATAACATTATGTATTTAATGTAATCCAAAATCAACTCCCATGTATGCATAAAAATATCCAAAAATACCTTGCTTGCAACATTTTAAAAGCTCATTTTTAAATACCAGAAAAACTGCGTGTGACTTATAACAGCAGAAAGATAATTGTTCAATTTATTTTTATCTCGTAGAAAACAATTCTACGCATATGTTCAAATAGTAGAGTATATACCAAATATATATTTTCTTTTTCATTGTTTTCATTTTTGTATAAACTGTATCAACAAGATATAGTATTTATTACTTAAACTATGACATTTTATTAATCTGTAACATTTTACCACAATTTTTTTAAAAAAATTCTTTCTTTTGCTCTTATTTTAAAGTAAATATTTCCTCTTAAGGATTAGTTTGTCTATTTTTGATTTAATCCTGTCTTAGTTCAAGTACTACTATCTGTTGCAAAAATCGTTTGTGGCTGTCTTGTAAAACCTGAAAGAACTTGTTAAATAATCTAGCTTTTGTACTAACCAATATTTGAAGTCATTAAAATTTCGTATTCCTTCAGCGTGATGATATACTTTGTTCAATAAAAGGCATGTTTTTCTCACTACTTTGTTACTTATTTTTATATACTTTATTTAATATTTTCTACACTAAGGATCAAGAATTTAGATAAGATTCCCATAAAATTTTCGGCGTGTGAAGAATTATATTTTAATGCCCTATTTTCATGACTTTGAATTAATATAGATTACTCTTTTATGTTTACTTTGATCATTTGTCCCTGCTGGAAGGCGTAGTTGGTTTGTCGCTGGCCTTCTGTACCCAAGGTTGTGGGTTCGACCCCGGCCCAATTGGTAATTGGAATCGCCTAAATGTGGTGGCGCACTCAAAAGTGATAGCAGCTCCTGGGGAATGTACGAAGTCTCTCTCTGCAAAGGTAGAAATACCAATACATGGCCCCTTTATAGAAAAAGAACTTCGATAAATTGTGTAATTTTGCTTATTAAAGCATAGCTTTTAATTTAAAAGTTTTCAATTCAAATCAATCATAATTTAAACAAATTTAAGAAAAAATGTATGACTTTTCTATTAAAAGTTTATGCTTTCACGAAAAACAAACAGTTTGCTTTCAATATTTCAAAAAGGCATTTTTTAAAAATTTATTTGGCTGATTAATGGTCAATAGATGGCGTGCAACATAATAATAACACAGAGTAACTTTGCCTCCTGCGTGAGTGAGTACTGTAAAAATGATTGAATCTGTTAGTTTGTATGCATGATTGTTGTTACTCTCGTTTACTTGTCGCAAAATACTACATATATAACTAATTCAGTCTTTTCTTCCTTTCAGGTAAGTTTCCTACCAGATATTTTTATTGTGCATTCTGAAGTAAGTTATATATTCATCAATTTTATCCTTGTTTTGATCTGGAAAATAAGGCCGTTTTGATATACCAGAAGGTACTGTTTTTGACTGTTGTTTAGTTCATAATGGTACGTGTAAAACCCGTGATATATCCACAGGTATCATTTAATGGTCCTAATACTTTGTTTCTTATGATAAGACATCCTGTCTTTTTATAAGTTATTCAAAAATCGCGCAGTATTTAAAAAGAACTTATCAAACACATAGTGTTTCTAATTTTAATTACAAAGCAGATTCAGCTGAATTTTTTCCTATGCTTTCAAAAAAAAATATACTAATTACCCCATTTTTATAATAAAATTTTAAATTCTATTCGTAAGAATGTTGTTTTTATTTACCGTGTTATGAATCAAGAAAAAGAATTATTTCTAGTTATTTGTATTAACAATTATTTATTGTTCGTTTACGAATTCAAGTAGATAATTTGGTTCCAAAAACTTTATTCAATTCCATCTCTATTCTTCCATGACTATTAAATCGAATCGAATCCAACCTATCTTCCCGAGCTACAGGGGCCTCAACCCCAATCTCATTAACAAAGCTCTAAAATAGGGCCTCGAAGTATTTTGATACTCTCAGAACTAGCTCCTCCAGTGCTAGTTACACATGCATAGAAGTTACTCCTTTTATTCTGAAGGAAAAAAATATTACTCTGTCACCGAGCGGGCTGTATTAACATAAATCCTTTTAGTTTTTATTAGAGAATAATCCGGTATTCATTTGGAGGTTTATTTCATTCACAAATTGTTTAGATTCCATATATAATAAAGTATCAGAAAAACAATTATAATATCAAATAGTGTTGTTACACGACGAGGTGTTGCAACACGCGCGACAGAGCATGAACACCACACATCTGTCCAAGGGATACAAAACTGTGCACCGCGGCACCCAGGGGAGCCGCAGAATTTTGCAAAAGTCTGCCTTTTAATTATATTTAGGCATACATCGACTGCCGTGGGAAAAATTTTGTTCAAAAAGGCATCGCTACTTAAAAATGCCTCAGAACCACAACAGGGTTCTTGCAGGGCAATCCACAATATCGCAAGGGTGAGAGGTAATATAGAATCAATGTTTTTTGTACAGAACGTTGCAAGAACATTTATCATTATTTATACAACACCCATGCTTGGCTTCTTGACCATTTGACGCCTCTCAGTACGAACTGACGACGTCGTCAGCCGGGTGTTCATCGAGTCCATGGCATTGAAGCAGATGGTCGCTATCCATCCTGGCATGGCCTCATCAGTAGCCAGGCCAAGTCAATGAAGGTATATTCACAGAAAATCATGACTGGTGGCTCTCAAGGTGCCTCGGGATGAGACCCACAGTGGTCAGAGTTTCCCATGGTTTTCCAAGACTCGTGGGTTTTTAGGTCGAATATGCTCAACATATTGGAACATATGTTCAATAATGTTCATGTCTTGGGATTCTGGTGGCCAATGGAGAATGCTGAAGTCAAAAGAGTCACTTGAAGCTCCTTGGTAACAATTTTCGACGTGCGTGATATTGCATTGTCCTGGTGGAATTGTCCATCTGTCAGTATGTGCACGGTTCATGAAAGGGTGTTCTAGTAGAACTATATTAACAAAACCAGATACTAGAATCGAAAAAAAATGTTTATTACAAGATGACAGTGTGTGTTAGAAATAAATAAAGAAATTATATAATATTCTCTAAGGTATATAACATGAATGAAGTCAAACTTATACTTTCTTTATCATATTGTATGGATACTTCTATAATTATCATTGATTGAACTGTAATATTTTGTTTTGGTGCATATTTAGAAAAGAATATTTTAATATGTAAGAAAATAAGTAAAAAAAAGACACATGACCAACCTATTTTCTAAATAATTGAATTAATTTAGTGAAATAATCCGTTTAATTCTTCCATAGTAAAAATAAGAATAAAGAAACTATTTTTTAGAATAAAATTTAAAGTTCGTAGCTTAATAATTGCAGTCAGTATATTTTTTATCAAAAAAGCAAGATATAAACTTGGGAGAGAGCTTTTTTTGGTGATTAAATGTAATTACCTATTTAAGGAAGTAATAAAAAAATTTTAAGGCGCCGTCTTTTCAAAAAACATGTAACCTTCTGAACATTGACTGAGCAAGCTAAAAAATTATTGGGTAGCATATATTTATAAACCCTTAACACCCTAAGATTCCAAGATCTGAAGATTCGTCACGCTGTGTACCATGAATTACATAAGAAACTAGCAAAACTGAAAGAACTATAAATAATTGCTGAACTGATTTTCTGCTTAATTTTCGTAGTTTTATTTTCAGCGAATTCCTATTTGAAATACATAGATAAAATTAAATCCGTGCGAAAAAGTTATGCCTGAAAAATAAATGTAGTCTTACTTTGGTGTATATAGAACAAACCTGATGCAGACGAATCTGAGAGTTGGTCCATCGTGCTCTCCTCTTGCACGAGATCCAGCGTTAAAACTTAGAATCCCAGCAATGTTATTAGAATGTTATATATATATATATATATATATATATATATATATATATATATATATATATATATATATATTCTAGCTGAATTCTATTCCAATGAAACCGTGATTAAAACTGAGACTCGAATCTAAGCCCCTTCGATCACTAGAATGCAAATCTGTTAATAAACTACTGTAAAAAGTCGTCACCGACTTTGAAAGAGCATAGTATTACTGGCTTAAGTTTTTATTTAAAATCCGAGATAGATCTCGAAGGAAATGTTAAATAGTGTTTAGTAATAGAATCAAATAAAAAGAAATATTTTTTCGATTGATTTTTTTTTAAATTAGGGAACACTGAGAAACTGGAACAAACCTGAGTGAAAAAAAAATATGTTATGATAGCTTTTTTTAATAAGTCAAAAATAAAAAAAAAGAAACAGCTGGGTGAAAGATAAAGGAAGTTCATCAGAATTCTTCAAGATCAATAAATGAACAAAAAATAAACAGGAGAGAGAGAACTGCAGGATATATTATAAACATTTATTAGTTATAACAATACTTATAAACATTTATTCACTATTTTATTGTTAAAGCAAAGCATGAATAGATGTATATAAGAATATTTTAATTTATTTATGAAAAGAAATACACAGTGGAAAGAAAAAATCTTAATTATTCCCCACTATTTCAAAATTATAATGAGTCATTTCGCAAAAGATAATATAATTTTTGATGCCCATAAAAAAGGTTTCCTGGCAAAAAAATTGTCAGCTTTTTGAAGTAAAATGAAAGAAATTTAAAAAATTTTCATGAAAAGAGTTGTTTAAAACTTTACATCATTACCTTAATTGATATCTCATTCCGTTAATTTCTATGAACAATATCGTACAAGTTTTGTGAAATTCAATTAACAGGAGCTCCATATAATTAAAAGTTTCCTGAAAATGAATCTCACACAAGCTCTCTCCCTTCCCTCTAACTCAGAAATAAGATAGGTATTAGCAGTTTTAATTTCATAAGTAAAATTTTTACTAAAAATTTGTAAAAATTTAATTTTTTTATGTAAAATTTATTTTATTAATAATAATATTGGATTACATAAGGTTTATATTTTTAATGAATACGTTTCAAAAAAATGTTCATATGAAATTAAAATATTCTATTTGATATTGCTTATTTAAAAAAAAGTTAATTTTCAAGACACAACACCACCACTTTTTATTTACAATATTGATACACTTTCTTTTAACTAGTAGTTCCTAATAAGTGCAATGGCGTAACGAAGAAAATGTAGAAGTCAGGTCTTTGGTCCCAAGCCGGATATTACTAAGGATTGTAAAACCATAAACTTTGGGCCTTCTAGAATCCTGCCACTCCCCTTCCCTCCTTGCGATGCGGGGGTGTACGTTACGTCACTAAGTACCAGTGGCGTAGCGTACACCCCCGCAATCCCCGCATTGCAGGGGGAGAGGCTTCTAGTGGGCCCAAAGCCTAACTGACGCCAAATACATACCCTTTGTAAGATCTGGCTTGGGACCCCAAACCTGACTTTGCAGGGGGGCCCTAATGTTCTCCGTTACGCCACTGCTAAGTACTGTAATATTTCACTGTGCCAATTGAAATAAAAGTTTAAAAAAAACATTTCAGATTTATCTAAGTTTGTTGCAATGATCAAATGTATAAGGAGCCTATCAATGTGTTTTTTTGTTATTCCTATAAAATTACATAAAACCCTCCTTAAATATTGGAGCATTTATTCACAATCAGCGAGGGAAATTATTGCTACCTAGCGCCATCTATTGATAACAGGATAAGTAATTTGTTAAGTGTTTTTTTCACAAACAGAATTTTAATTCTGAATAATGCTGTTGTTATGTTTATTAATTGTGCTTTGGTAACGTTATTAAAAAAAATATTTAAGGAAATAATTTTATAAAACAATCCATTTTTAACCTACGTTTCATTTATATGTGTATATTAAATATTAATTCCTGTAATCAGGTTTCACAAACTGTCACTCATTTGCTATTTATTTTTATTAAAAACTAATTCCTTTTTTAGCATTGTTTAAAGAGTTTAAATTTGAATTATTAGTATTACTCCATTCAACTGTTTTCTGATTCGTATTATTACAAATTACAAATAACGTATTTTTTCGAATAATTACAAATAAAATTAACAGAAATTCATTACGATATTGAAAGTAAAAAATAAATATACAACAGTCGCACATGTCAGAATTTTTAAATACCTCTACAATAAACAAGGGCGTAGCTACCGCGTATCAGCCGTATCAATGATACGGGACCCCCGAGCTACAGGGGCCCCGACCTGTGGAAAATTCTGACACTTTCAAACAAGTGTCTTTAATTTCTCTTTTCCAAAAAAGAGCCCCCAAAGAATTTTCATACAGGGCCCACTCAGAACTGGCTACGCCAATGACAATAAATATCTTAATAAGTAGATTTATTGTGCAATAATGTTACGAAGAATAGTATAAAGTAATTTGAATTATTTTTTTTAAAAAAATTAATCATAGAAAGCATACATAATTACATTTATTACAGCCCAAAGATAAATGAGACATTGCATTAATATTTTTTAAATTTTGTGAGTAGGGGGATTTCGAAACAATTTCCTTAAAAATAAACTTATTTATGAAATAATTAAAATTAAAATAAGAAATTCAATTATTTTTCAAGGATTATTTAATTAAATCTATCGTTTTTCACACTGTGAATAAAATACTGTTATTTAAAATGCAATATCATCGTTTATAAATAGCAACGAACTTAATACGTAAATAACAATGCTGATATTGATGATATTCATTTTGAAATTTAATGCAAAGGGCAATAATTATTGATAAAATTCCAAAAAGTATAAAAGTGGCAACTGTAAGTATCTGTACCGCATATTATAGTCAGATAACCTCTTTATAAAATAGACTTTTCCTTTAACAAACTACAAATTTTCACCAGTAAATACAAGCTTTATTTTCCTATTAATTGACATATTTACCAGAATTATATAACTTTCATTAAAATAAATCACGAGCTTATAGGCTTCACTTCGTTCTTTTTATTTATTTAAAGCATATTTCAACATCAACTCACCAAAATTTCATCCGAACGAAATGTTCTTCGTTTATAAAAACATTTTGTTAAAAAATCAAATTTCAAAAAAAAGCTGTTCTTTCGTCAGAAATACAATAAGTTAATTCATGATGAGCTTTACATAACAGCTGCTCGTAATAGTCTGAGTATTTTGGTTTGTTTTCTTGTTCTTGCACTGAAACTGTAACGCCAAAAACTATTCATTATTTCACACTGCTGGCCACCGTAAATGGAACACCCTAAAAGAAGCATGCAGATAACATGAAATTTACAACATGCATTAGCGGAGATTAGATATGCAAATGATTAGAATTTTAGCGCAGACACACGTCACGCGTGCCTGTGGCACCACCTCAAAGCACTATTTAAGGCTTGAAAATTTCAACTATTTCAAGTTCGGCAATTGTGTTTTTCTTGTGGTTTTTTCAAAAAACGATCAGTTATGTCTCGTAGAAAACCGCGATCAGCTTTTGATCAAGTATCCGAGTTCGACAGAGGAAGGATAGTGGCCTACCGAGATTGTGGATTATCTTTCAGGGAAATTCGTAGTCATGTTGGACGAAACCAAACAACTGTAATGCGGATATGTGACCATTGGATGCAGGAGGGTACGACGGACCGACGAGGTCAATCGCATTTACCTCAGTGCACCACTTCACCTGAGGACAGACAAATTGTGCGCATGGCAGTGACGGATCGCTGAGTCACATCACGAACCATAGCACAGCACATTGAATCTATAACGCACCATTCAGTGTCTGCGTGTACCATTCGACGCCGTTTACAGAAGAGTGGTCTGTCCGCAAGACGTCCATTGCTTGGTCTACCCTTGACGCAGAACCACAGACGTCTCCGCCGCCAATGGTGCGATGAAAGAAGGATGTGCGTGGCAGAATGGAATGAAATCGTCATTACTGACGAGTCACGCATCTGTCTGCAACACCACAATGGTCGGATTCGAGTCTGGAGACACCGTGGAGAAAGGGTGCTGAACATCTGCGTTATGCACCGCCACGCTGGTCCTGCACCGGGTATTATGGTATGGGGCGGTATTGGATGTTCCTCTCGCACTCCTCTAGTACGCACTGCCGGTACTTTAAACAGCCAACGCTACATCTCAGAGGTGTTGGAGCCAGTTGTCTTTCCTTAGCTTCAGGACTTGGCCGCAGCCATATTTCAACAGGATAATGCGTGACCACACGTGGCCCGCATTGTCCAAAGGTTCTTCGTCAGTCACCATATTGAATTGCTTCCCTGGCTGGCTCGCTCTCCGGATCTTTCGCCGATAGAAAACATATGGTTCATGGTTGCTCAACGATTGTCCCAGATTACACCCCCAGCTGCCCCACCAGATCAACTTTAGCAACGTGTGGAAACTGCTTGGTCTACTGTACCCCAAGAACACATCCAAAGTCTCTTTGAATCAATGCCGAGGCGTGTGGCAGTGGTGATCTCCAACAATGGCGTCTTTTCTGGCTACTGATTCTGGCAGGAACCGCACTTCACAGAAGTCTATAAATTTAATAATTTGATACTTGGTTAACATGTCATCTACAAAATAAATTTTGTTGTGCTATCTTTTGTCTTTCTTGGTGTTGCATTTACGGTGGCCAGCAGTGTATTTCACGTTATTTCTGAGATAACTTCCATTAAAGAAGTATAAAAATTAAAGTATTTTTAATGGTTTTCTATGGGAAAAATCTGTTAGGAAAAAACTTAATACATATAATTAAAGCAAATAGAAAACGCAAATGTCTTACAGTAAAAACGGCTGAAATAAATTTCTCTTGTAAATAAATACTCAAAAAAATACTTCAAGCATTCCATAAATTGCTTTTAATTTATGAGTTACTTTTTGGAAAAATCCCACAAATTATCGTGTGTGTGAGAGAGAGAGAGAGAGAGAAAGAGACAAGGATCAATCACAGATAACTAAGGTAATAGACAAAGAATTCACAAATATAATAGTATTATCTTTGGGTCATTTCAGAATCATAAACTCATTTGAAATAGATTTTAGGCTCTGTTAGGCCCTTCGGAAAAAGAAAAAAATATACTTTAAGATGTGCCTTTTTTTCCCCATTCTTTTTTATTCTCATGTACATTCGGCTTCATGTCAAAAAACAAACAATACAGCGTTACTCATTCCAAGAAACTCGGATAATTAATTCTAGTTCTGCAAGTAAAAGAAATACATAACAAATGTTTCGTATAAACATGAAAAAAATCGTTTTCACTCCCATTTTTGTGAAGACATTCTCTTTCTTTCAAATATTTATCGCTCTTTTCAACATTAGTAATTATATAATAAGTTTTATCTTAAACCTAAAGGCAAAAAAAGAACAATAAACACTTTTACTCCATTTACTTTCCGTGAATGCCTAATACATCCAATTGAGAATGGCAGCACTAAAATTTCTCAGTACAAGAGAGCTACCTCTGCTTTTTGATCATGTTTATTCAACAACGATTTTATCTCTGTACAATTTCAATCATGGAATGTTATCTCAAGTAATATATTATTCACAAATTGAAAGCTTGATTGCTTACACTATTTACATATGAGGATTATCAGTGCTGATTGCACGTATGGATTCGAGAGCAGTTATTGCATTCATGGATGAAATCCATTTCCATCGAATATTGCTGACATTTCTTGGTATGATTTTGAAATTTCAACTAGAAATGATTTTTGGTCACTCTTTTCAAAGCTACGTGCACACATACGATACGGCATAAACAATCAACTCCCAAGTACTCCAACTTGGGCCTTCGTTGTTGAAAGATAAGCTGAAGGAATGTTTGAGACGCTTTCAAGTTACGACTACTATAATGTCAAAGGTAGACAGTCAATCCATATTTACATGTCTCATCATGTCAAATAGTGACATCTAATATCTATCTATGAACAAGGATATTTATTGCCGGCTTTCTTAGCAGAAATATAAAAGACAACAACCTACGTTGTTCAAGAGTTTTAAAAACACTGTGGTGTTCTGGCATAGGTTAAATTATTTAAATTATAAACTTTTGTGTCAAAAAATCCAAAATTGTGTTATTGGAGATTAATCGAAGGTATGGTATAAATTGGAAGTTAATAGCAGAATGCAAAATAGGTTTAATAATATTAAGCGCAATTAAGGTTTTTTTCCCGATTTTTTAGCACAAAATGATACATTTAAAAACGGTATTTCTAAAAAAAAATATAGCTCAATTTTATTAAATTACCAAGTTTTCATTGCATTACAAAAAGACCCTAAATACTTTCTCATAAATTTAAGCAAAGTTCATTACGAAATGTTACGTCATTAACATTTAATTTTTAATATCTACGAGCATAAGTAATTCTGAAATTGATTGTAAAACATGATTTTTGATATTTTCAATCAAATAGGGCTAAAGTATTCTTCATAAACAAATTTTCTAAAAGTAATTCTGTTATATTATTCTGAATAAGTGTTTTTAAAGCACAGTTAAGTTTATATCCATTAAAATTTTCTAGTTAAAGTTAAGTAACCGTTAAAAATGTCTAAATCCTTTAAATCTGCTAAACTAACTTAAATCAATTGACTAAATTAGCAATTTTTTTTTAATTTTTGCCAGGTTTAATTTGAAGGAAATAGCAAATTTGATGGATTTCTTTATTTATCTCTAAAATAAGGATAAATTTGAAGGTAAAAATCGGTCGCTATAGACAGCAAAACTGCCATTTTTCTAATCTGTCGATAAATATAGATAAATATATGATATGCTTATTTAGATTTGAGTTTGAATGAAATCTGTTCGAAAACAAAGTCAACTATACAAATTAAACGTACATTTTTAACAATAATTTAGATACCTTATTATGAAACTAATTAAAAAAATATTTTTATCGCCCTTCGTCGATTGAACTAACGATAACAACGTTAAATTCTTGCTTTCATGAATATAAAAACCTTGTATTCAATTAAGCATCAATACAAGCAGGACACAACAAATTGCTTAGAACAGAACTTTTAGCAAAGCACACACAAAAAAGATTCTATTTTTATTTTAATATATCTTTCTAACGATCAAGATTTTCATAAAGGTTGGGCTGCTAATTACATGTCGTTGCTATGGAAACACACTCCCGCCTTTTCAATGCACTATTTTTAAATTCCGCAAAATAAGATCCCTTATTTGATGTGACATTCTTGTTAAAATATGTAAATGGCAAGCTTTTCTTCTTCAAGCTTCGACTGTGAAAGTTCAGCGTACTTTTTAGTCATTTACACGAATGCATGTTCTTCTGAAGAATGATATTGTTCTGATGCTTATTCTTGTTTGCAGTGGAATTATTTTTCTGTTTTCGAAGCAAAACTGTCCTTTGCGATTCTGACAAAATTATGATTAATGTAACAAACTGCACGACCGTCATCAAAAGAAGTGGACTTTCAAAGCCATAAATCATAATATTTTAGAAATATTTATGCATGAATTAATGCAGAAAATGTAACAGAGAAATTATATCTCTATTTACTTTGAATATATTAACTGATTTATATATATAAATCTTTCGAATCAGTTTGACTAAAATGTTTTTTTTAATATTTTAGCACCATATAACTCGACATTTAAAAACTTTAATTTTATTTTTCCCGACTTAATATTTATTATCCTTGCGCAATTTTTCTAAATTTCTTAATTTTCTAGTTACGTTTTCAAAATCCTAATTAAATAACAATTGCTTATTTTACAATTTTTTTGAGTTAATTCTTCAAAAAAGACAGAATTCTTATCAACAATTATGTATAGAGAGATTGTGTGTTTGTAGATTAATCCTCTCCCCCCCTTATTTATACTATAGTCTTCCACAAACATTCTGACATATTACATAATAACACATAAATATTGATGGATCATAATCTTCAAATTAACATTCGTGTGTATTTATACAAATGACAATAGGGATCATTCCTATGATTGATGCTTGCTTATTATGAAAAAATATATATTTTAAACTTCTACCGAGAGAGATCATTTTTTCAGTATTAATGTATATGTTGCCGTTTGAGAATATAATTAAGTTATTTCATAAAATAACTAGGTATATCATTAAATAATTAGACAAATCTCAGTTCAAGTATATAATAGATGAAAAATTCCATACTTTACCTAGTTATTCTCTGAAATAACTGATGACAAACTGTTAAAGTAAGAAGCAAACAACTTCAAAGTTATTTTATAAATAAGTTGATCATAAATAGCTAAAACCTTTCGAAAAATACATTTTATCCCTATTGTGGATGATTAGTTGATAAATAACAAGGAAAAGCAGATGCTATAACTTTTTATTGCTCATTATGCTAACATTAGTTAAACAGAAAGGAGGAAAAAGAATATGTTTTGTATCTGTGACTAGCACAATTAACTTTTCTACTCCTTGAACTTCAAAGATATCATAATGTTGGAATAACCAATAGTCACGTGGTACTTTTTCTGTGCTGTTTGAGCACTTTTTACTTCCACTATCAAAATTAATAATTTTTCATGAGTTAGTGTCACACTTTTTTCTTTTTTTGTCTCATGCTTATTTAATCAAGCTTTTAAGCAAAATGCTATAATCACTTGCGTTTGTAACTTTTCACCGACTAATAAAGTAAATATTAGGAAGCCTTATTTTTTTATATTGATTTTTGTTTTTAGTTTTTTGATCTAGCTATGACATAAAGTAGGTTAGTGTAGTTCTTTTACTTGAATTACTAGTGTAGTTCTTTTACTTATACTCAATTGGATTGATTACCTTTTCACGCGTTGGATTTATCTACTTAGTTTTAGTTAAACTTTTAAATTCTCTTCTACAACTCTTATTTTATGTAGTTTTTTAACAAAACATTTTATTTATATACACATTCTCATAAAACTTATATTTATCTAACTTCTATAATCTCAAAATCTATAGTATTTTTGTAAGTGCTCTAGGAAGATATTCGACAGCAGAAATTTTGATAAATTTCATATTCAAAACTTTTTGGCCATTTTGCATTTAAAAAAACTTGAGAATACCTAAAATTAAATGTTACTCTATTGTTTTTATTATACAGTTTAACCCAGCTCGAACAATACGAGCTCTAGTACTATAGAGACCAAAACAAATCCAACCATCTTATACTAAGTGATATTGGGAGTTAGAAATAATATAAATTTTACATTGTGTATTATATTGTATTTTATTTGCATTCCAGCATGCAAGCGGAAAGAAGATCAGCAACAGGCCAAACAGCAGAATACACCTAAAAAGCCCCGACTTGTGTTTACGGATCTCCAGCGGCGGACATTGCAGGCCATCTTCAAAGAAACGAAGCGACCTTCAAAAGAGATGCAAATCACTATCTCTCAGCAGTTAGGACTAGAGCTCAGTACCGTGGGTAACTTTTTCATGAACGCCCGACGAAGATCTCAGGACAAATGGCAGGAAGAAGTGGATAACAAATGTGTCACTACAACAGTCGTTGTGCCCAAGAATAATAGCTCAACCACCAACAACAGCAGCGATACCACCAGCCCTGACTTGATCACACCGACGACGACCACCATACTGACAACTATTGTGACCACATCGTAACCAATGACTACTGGTCCCCTCATTCACGAGTCACATGGTGGACAAGGCAGAAATTCCTTTTTATATATAAATATATATATGAAACAGAGAGGTAAATGCAAGCTATTCAAACCAACAAAAATTATTAAATATAAACTCTAAAGACTAGTACGTTTACAGAAACGTTCTGGCACCTGATTGAGATTGGGTATGGCAGAATTACGATCAGTGTTAGCAAAAGAACTCCAAAACAACTCGAATTACTTTTCGTTATGGTTAAAAAAAGATTTTTTTTTTTTTTCATTTGGGGGGGAGAAATTTGTGTTGTCCAGTTATAGAAACGATGCAGCTTTCGTGATTTTTTATTTTTTTTAATGTTGCAAAAAAGAGATTTTTATTCTTTGTAAAATGCATTATGTTTGAGAAGGTTATATATTATAGCGCACAAGAACTATCATTCTTTTAACGGAGAATGAACAAACAAAAGAATTTTTAGTTGATACATTCAATTTTGTAGTTGATAAGAAATTATAGTTATTTTATAAATTAAATTCATAAATATATACTTTCTCTCTCTCTCAATTCTTAAAATTTCTTTCACCCAGATAGCAGATTTTATTTTATTTATTATTATGATTTATATGAGAAATAGATACGGTTAGTCTTCTGACTAACTTTCATGTATTTCTTATAACAATTTTATTTTCATTTTTTTCGTTTTGAAAAAGAACAAAGTACTTCTATTTTTTAAAAAAATCTTTTGCGTGAATTTCCAATAATGAGACTGTAACGAAAGTAAATATACGTCTTTTAATAAATTTCAAACAACCATAAAAAATTTTTAATTTTTTGTGCTCTTATCTCTTTACTAGAATAAAATCTCTTGGCAAAAAAAAATAAATATAAAATATCCATTGGAATAATTCTTAAAAAACACTAACTCAATTTAAGACTTAATTGTCATTTGCAGTTTTAAAACAACTCCAAATTGGTGAATTACTCATGGTAACTTGCTACCTGAATAAAAGTTGTAATACATTGAAAAATCAGTATAAATAACAGAAGTGCAATCATATTCTAGTGCAAATGAAAAAAATGCCTAGTTTTAAGAACAAAAAAGTTTGCCTTCCCTTCGAAATTCGATCTTGAATTGGAGTTCTTTTGCATTTTGATATATGCAAAAAGAAAGTGAATCTTGTAAGTGCAAGATGACTTTCTCAAATTTTTTTGTCGAGTTGATGAACTCATACTCACACCTGTCCAAGCACAAGCTAGACTCGCATAGAGTCTAAGTAGAAATTCATAAATGTATATGTGGCAAGTTCACTTTGTTGCTAAGCCTAAACTTACCATTGCTCATCTGTGTCTGTCAAAGTGAACAAGGTCTTATTTAAAATACGTTTTCATTGAAGAATATACACGTCATATTTGACGTTAACTATGCAATAAAATATAGAATGAAAAAGTATTTAGAATACAGTTGTCACAGTATTTATGTATATTAAAGTATTTATCGTAATTCTCTAACAAAGAGGAAATGCAGCCGATATTTTGCTGTATGCCTCATGTCTTCTTTGGCAAGAATTACGTTTTGAGCCACTTATGGTGGTAATAATATTTCAGTTAGATTCTATCTCTTCTTTGATTATTATCTCTTAATTTCGATAAAATTTACAAATTAAATTACGCGAATTAATCTAATGATGCGCTATAATTTTCTGAGTTCACCTTGTTCACTTTACCCACCATTATTAAGTTGGAAATGCTCTCAGAGCGGATATATTTATGCAAAATCTCTGTATTTACTTAAGGAGGCGCTAGAGGTAAGTAACTACGCGAGAATACCTTAAAAGAAATAAATAATTGAATAAACATTTCAGCGCCTTCAACTGTGTGATAGGTAAATTAGAAGAGTAGATGTCCTACTATGGAGCTCAATTACATCTCTGTGCTGTTCCATAGGTCGATGGAGAAATGTGTCTAAATAGAAGCAGCCTGCAAAAATCTAGATTATAATAGGAAAACTATGGTGTGTTTCAAAATAGAAATTTAAATTTTTTGAGCCATTCAACTTGAATTGATACAAATCCATTCAATAAAATAGTTGTGCCGGAAGAAATTACATACACAGTCATCTACATTTGATTATGCGATGAATTGTCCATAATGAAGAGTCGGCCGTCCATAGATGACGTCAAGCTGAAGGGGAAGTACATTCTATTAATATTTATGCATTGAGCCGATCTGAAAAGAACCGATTACTTTGGAAGGAGTTTTTACATAGAAATCGTTTGCATTCGTGGCCATTTTTATTCAAAAGCTTGGCAATTAATGGTTTTTATCGTTTCGTTTTTGTTTTTGTCGTCTTTTAATCCATCTTTTAGAGAGCTTATTTTTAAACACAATCGAAGTAGATTTCTTGGTCGAAATTTTAAAATTAGTGAAAAAATAAATTTAGAAATGTATTTTTTATAGTTATTTTTCATTTCTAAAAGTTTCCATTTAAATTTAGAGTAAAATCTAATTTTTTAGGTTACTTGCTTCATGAGTTGTTTTTATAAAACTAGGAAAAGCAAAAATTTTGGAAATTTTTTAATTAAAAGCTTATGGGCAAGCATCCCACTTAAGGCAAACTATGAAAACAAAAAAAGAAAAACAATGGCGTCATCTATAGCTTTACCCTACAAAATGCATTCAGTACATTTTTACATTGAACTAAATGCGGTGGACTTGAATAAAAAAAATTCAAACACGAATTTATTTGTAATTTTGATTCAAATGAATTTATTAATGAATATATGTATTACAAATAAAGTTACACATTATCTACTTTATAAAACTCTTTTATATTAAAAGACTACTTAAATTAATCCTTTCATTTTTATTAAACGTTTTAAAATTTCATTTGAAGCAAAACTTAAAAATGATCAAAAGTTATATATCCACTAATGTTATAGAGCAGGGGTGGCGAACCTTTAGGCATCAATGGGCCCTTTTTTTAAAGAAATGTTTAATGAGGTATAGAATAATGTTGACGTGGAATGATTGGGAAAATAATAAAACTAAGTACTTGCAACTCAAAATTCTATTTCGAAAAAAATATATTTTGCACCTTATAGTAGTAAATATTTCAGTCATACGTGGGATTCAAATTAAAGTAATATTAGTGGGATTTCTGTTGCTGCCGACTGGATGAAAAATAACTTATATTAGGATTGGATGTTACTTTTAGTAAAATGCATGGTGAATTGGAGTCATCTGTCAAACAGTTTCTAAGTGAGTTTTTAATGCTATTCATCTCTGAAAATAAGGATTTGCAGGCGTGGGTAGATGAAAATATGGTTAAAATAGATGACTCAGCTTCTTCAAACAGTTAAATTTGTCTGGAATTGAATTCCATGTTTCCGAAAAATTTCATTATTACCATCTTTACTTAAATTACTTGTTAATCTTTCTGTTTCAATCAATTCCAACTTTCTCCTTTTTTCAACAAATTTTTCAATTCCCATTAAACTAGACTGGAAATTAATCAGTTGCATTTCAAAATTTCAATTTCCAACCAATCGAGTTGGGACAAGTTGTGAGAACCCCCCTAAGTTCCACCTCGGACACTGAGATGGAATTGATGCAAAGAATTACCAGACGACATTTTTACAATAACAAATAATTTTTATTCACTTGAATCAATTATCAACCTTCTAAATACAAATAGGAATCTATATGTCTACGTCAATGTGATTGAACTTTACTATTAAATTAAATCACGAAATATGATACTAATCAAATATTAAACTCACTATCAAACGGGTTTACCGGAATAAGAGGACCGAGAGATATACGCAATTTGAATTACTAACAATCATTAATTTTACACTAACTATATTATTTACTTACTCTTATTATCCGCTAAACTATTTAAATATCACCTGACTTTTACTACTTCACTCCTTTCCAGTCGGATCCACTTTCCGAATGTAGATCGCTGCCTGATACTCAACTAGAAACTAATCACACAATCAACTTGAATCTTCTTAGCGCTCCGTCTACATATCTCTTGGCTCAATAGTCTTCTCCGCTAGTCTACAACACTCTCCTTATATACTTTGATTCATATTTTCATATCTCGTTTCCTCCTTTTAGAACTGGTTGGAAATATACGAGAATTTACAATCCCCCAAAACGCCCAAGAATATTAATGATAAAGTTCCGTATAGATTCGTCACAAAGTTCAGTTTATTAAATGAAATCAATCAGGGTACATAAAAAAAATCGAACGTTTCCGATAATTCTTTGAACTGAAAAAATCTTGGTGTGTGTGGGAAAACTGCGACCGATTACTTTCGTTTGTTCGTAATAATCTTATTGTAATCATACTGAACTTTGTTATTTTGAATTAAAATGCAAACCGTTTTGATTGGTGGCGTGCCCAAAATATTGTGCCGCGTGCCATCAATAGCACGCGTGCCAGTGGTTCGCCATCCCTGTTACAGAGACTTTATACATAACTTTTAAAATCATTCTGTAGCTGTGTCTTTTACATTGATCTCATATAATACATCTTTTTTTCATTTTTCTCATATTTAATATAAAATTAAATTTTTAATTTAATTTCAAATCATTATTTAATTTTGTCACGAAAAATAGCTTATTTTCAAATTTTTTTTTTTAGTAAATTCCTCTTGTTTCTTTCAAATTTTATAGAAAGTGCGAGAAATGCCAACAATAACTGAATGCATTTTGCCTAGTATATAACAACATAGTACTACAAGAGAAAAATTATGCATTTGCAGACCTCAATTCAAACAAAAAAAAGTTATCGATTCCAATGATATGCGAAGGCTTTTATTCATTGTGACTATGCAATATTTTGTAGATTATTGTGACCGTGTTTTGAACACACCCTTCTTTATACTCGCACCATAATACGTTGTTTTTTCAACATTACACAGTGTAAATTTAAAAAAAAGGAAGGGAAGTCGCATATTTTTATATGTCTCTAAGGCGTGTTACATAGATTCAATAATTCTCTTTCACTCCAACTTTCAAATCATTTGAAATTACGTGTCTAGTGGAAATCTTTCATTCATAATCTTCCTCCTCAAAGGATATTATGAAAAGTATAAACATGACGATAATCAAATGGTTTGAAATCTATTTTTGAAAAGAAACAAAAAATGAATGAACCAAATAGGTACAATTCATGTAAACAAACCATTTGTTTAGTTCTGTCAGATGCCAAATTGTAGAATCTAAATTGAGTCGTGCGAATGATAAAAGCACAAGTATATTCCATTGTAAAGAATAATCGATAAAAATTATTGCAATTTCACGAAATTCTTCGAATAGTATTCTTAATATTTTCAAATTGAAATCTAAAAAAGCAACGAAAAAGTCTGATCTAATGATTCTAGTGAGCAAATTATGACTGAAAGAGGACACACGTCTATACAAGCTCTTGGTGTCTTTACTACGGCTAAAAAGAGCACTTTGGCAATTCAAATAATACCTAACTCACCCCAAAGCAATATCTTTGTATAGTTGGAAGTCAAGTAAGATTTAGCGCATTCCCACAGTACACTTCAATGTCAACGTAGATGTGAAATTGTGCACATTGCGCTAAAGGCTTTGTCTATATCAAGCTAGAGTTTTTATGCTTCTAGTTTTTACAGAAGTATATGCATAATGTAAATATTTGTGTTCATACATATGTAAATGTGAGATGAATTCGTTTCCTTGGTTCCCTTTCACTACAGGCCTTTGACAATCTACTTACTTTTGTAAACACAAAAAATTGAAATTTTTAGGTAAAAAATGCCTCACAGAAGAGAGATGTGCTGGACAGACCAAGTGCATGTCAGCAATCATTAACATTTTTTTGATGAAACCCTTTCACGAATCCTTTGGACACGATTCATAAATATGTGGAAGATAGCTCCGAAAGTTTTCACACTTAGTAAAACAATTACTACTAGGAAAAAAACAACCTCAATCAATTTTCTTTAGAACGCACTTCTTAAAAGACATTTTCTTTGGAAACGCGCTAACCTTATTCATTTGAATGAGAAATTAGGTTCTTAGCAAGTGCCATTAAACATTTTGAATTTCAAGTTTTACAACTTGAAATTCAAATTGAATCGAGAACTGTCAGTATTATAAACTCGTGAATTGAATGGTTTGTCCAGCACTAGTCTGACTATTGTGAATATTGCTATGGCCTGTCCAATAGCAAGGCTATGAATGAGACGTGCAGCCAAGGATGAGTTACTCATATTGATATGAAGGAAGCTTGAAGTTAGTGTTTCACACAGAACTTTTTTTTAACTACATTTTACTCACACCCAAAGTGTGAAGTACGAGTATTTTGTAGAATTTCTCGCTCAATTGTATGAAAAAGATTGTCACATTTTTACTTATTTTTTGTATGTACATATGTCAGTGTGTCTGTTCTGACCATAAAAATGGTCAGGCCAAATTGTGGTAAATATGAATTTACTATGCCATCAGTACAAGAACTGGATTATTTATTTAAAAACTATATAAAATTGAAACTAAAGTAATTCTCCATCTCAAAAAAATGAAAACTTTCTATGTTTCAAAAGAGAATGTATTAATATTTCCAACCAGGTGGTCTTAGATATTGGCATTATTTACATTTGTTACTTTTTATATTATGACTTTTATTTGTCAAATGTTACTTTTATGCTGTGATTCAGTTTCATGTTTCAAAATGATAGCATTTAGTTTTTTATATATTGTTTATGCACTACTTGTGTTCTTTTTTTCCTGTGGGATACAATATCTGTATATGCTCACCATTTAACATAATTTTCATCTCATTTCATTACGTTCGAATAATTCGACACATTGCAGTTTATAAAGAGTTCACCCCAAATCAATATTTTTCTCCACACAACACCAGACAACGCTTAAGTTTAACAGTCACTTAATTGCCTTTATTTTAATATACATATATATTATGAACTGTTGTAAATTCTTCAAGAAAGGAATTTACTCAAGGTGATTTTATAGCATTAAACTGTAGTAAAATTAGATAGATAATAAATATATAAACAAAATTTGTAACTCTTCTTTACTATCCTTATGTACCGTGGTGAGGAGTTAGGGGAGTAAGATACTATCTTAGGTGTCATTCTCGTCTTTTGACCATGGTTCAAAATAATGAGACTCATCACCAATAATTTATGCAGCTTTTAGTGTGACATTAATTAAAATGAAAAAGCTCATCCTATGTGAACTAATAATTATCATTATAACATAAAATCAAATTACTAAATTTTTACTTTAGTACATCTTAATATTTTCTAAAAATGAAAAAATAGTTAATAAATCATCTATTAGTGTGGTAATCTAATAAATAAAAATGTATATAATTAAAATACCTATTAGTATCGTCGTTTCTATAGTTAGACGAAAATTTACTATATTTTTTTAGAAAGTAGTTGATTTAGCAAGTTTTCTACACCCAGCTTTCAAAAATTCTGTGATTTTGAGAACAAAATACTCAATTATATAAAAAAGTTTTGATTCTTCATAAGAACTAAAAAAAATTTCTAGTTGAAAAAAGCTGTAAGAATCTAAAAGGATTAAAATCACATGGAATAAGATTAGGTGAGTGTCAAAAATGGAGAACTTTTCACCTATTTAAATCCCATAAGTTTCCCTAAATCCCTCCGTACAACATTTTACGTATTATCACGTTGGGAAATCACATCAATCCTGTTGGTAAAAATGGGATATTTTTCTACAATGGTTGTGCCTTCAATCGCTCAGGATGACCATAATAAACACTTGTGTGAACGGTTTCTGGACATTAAGAGGCTCAAAATAAACCCCATTATGAATAGTCTTCTAAACCCTATATTCCATGAATATTTGGTTTTGGAATTCTTCTCGGTGCAGTTTTTTGCACCGTCAATTAATTGTTTTTTGTTTTGTTGTTTATCATGAGGTTGTGATAGAGATTCGCATGAAGTGAAAAGTATTTCTTTTTTGTTTAGCGTCCTCAGAGCAAATTTTATGGATATTTACGCAAGTTTTTCTCCTCACAGATTATAATGAGTATGCATATAACAAATTTGCTAAATTTAACCAATCAGTTTTAAGCAGATCTGAACTTTTGCCCGAGAATCACTTATCTTTTTTTCAAAGTGCCATCTTCTCCCTCATGTGGAACTATATGCAACTGCTTAGAGCATCTCAAAATCAAAATTCCCGCTATGAAATTTGTTGAACCACTGTTTGTACTTGAAAACATCGAAGAAACTTGAATATTTAGCATTGATATTCGCAGTTACTATTGCTAAACTATAAATTGAAAGAGCATAAAATGTCTCTAATATGAGTTTTTCCGGTTTTATCATTATTCATTCTGTAAAGGATAATTCAGTTATAATGATGCATCTAATAACCCTAATTAGAAGGGGCTGAATAATGTAAAACCCCTCTCCCTTTCATGAAGCACAGCAAAATTCCTCGCCTATAACAGTGGCATTACTTCAGCACTGTATAATTAAAAATAGCTAATAATAAAATTTTTCAGGAAATATAACACAGATGCTCTTAAATAAATACAATCACATGCCTTCGTTAATTTGACATAGATCCTTTTCAAGAAGTTTTATCAAACCTCTTATTAAAGTAGCAATAAGATTTGTATATAAAATTTGATAGATCGAACTACTTAATCACTTGTTGCTTGAAAACACTGAAGCAATTTGAATACATACGCATCTATACCGCAAAAAATCTCCCCATGTGTGTGTCAGTCATTTAATTCATTCTGACAAAATATCACTGTTACCATAACTAGTTATTTAAAATACATTTTTATGCTAAAATCATGTCTATGAAAAAATTTAAAGAGTTGTCCTGTCTTATTTGTAGATCTCTCTCAACTTATTTTATTTCTTTAAAATGTAATGTTGAAATATTAATAGTGCCTTATATTTGTTGAAACTGACTCTTATTCATTGCCTTGAGTGATTTAAAACTAAAATTGACTCTAATTCCCACTGCCTTGATAAATTGTTGAAATGTTCAAATTGTCTTATATTTTTTGAAACTGGCTAATTCATTGCCTTAGTGATTTTATATTTAAGCAATAATACGCTGAATCGTTATGAAACGATGTATAGACACAGTGAAAAAATGAGTAACAATGTTTTAAAAAACTATCGATATATATATAGTCAATAATGAACAAAATCGATATCAAACTATGCAAAGACACAGTGAAAAATAAGTGTTAATTTATTAAAAAATTCCCCAAAATCTAGAAAGTTTTAAGAAGTTTTATGAAAGAGCTTTTAGTTATGTATGTATATATCTAGAAATATTCCCGAGAAAGTGCTTTTTTTTTCTTTCAAAAACATGCTCACTTATACAAAGTAAAGTGCTTAAAGAAGTGTGATTTCTGACAAAAATAATGTTTCAAAAAACCTATCTTAGATTTGGAAAAGGGTACATCTTACTCCCAAAATTTCTATTCCTGATACTTTTAAAAAAGTATTTTTATGAATCCAAACTATAACAATCATTTTGTTTCTGGGATTATTTTTCTAGTGTCTTCCAAAAAATCAATGCATATGCAACGGTACTTTTTTCGAAAAAAGGGCAACAGAGAGCTTGTGAAAAAAGTATAACATGCAGACTTTGTATCTCACAGGATTGATTTACAAATTTTTCTAGTCAATTCTTTCTTTGTTTTTACTTTCAAAGAGCTTCAAAATGTGCGGTGAGAAAATTTATTGTTTGTTGTTATGAATCTTGGGAGAACCTAGTCATTTATTCATATAAGTATTTTAGTGCATATATTACAGAAGTTTATTGGAGTTAATCGCAATTATGTGTTTTAAATTATTCTTGTGATTGTCATATTTATTAACTTTTCTATGATATAATTACATGTAAATACTGTACATTCCTTTTTTCAATGGTTTTTATTGTGTCTAAAGTTATTTATACATTTCGTCGCTCTTTATATTTGTTTTACTGTCTTTTATTTCAAAGTGATACCCAAACCTAGATGTTAGCACTTGTGTTTCAACTCGACTCTCAAATCCGAACCATAAACTAGAAAATCCATGTTGTTCTAGCTATTTAATTTCTTTTCTTCATATCTTCTAACCACCTGAAAACATATCAGTTCCATTTTTGGACAGAAGGCAATAATTATGTGGTCTTTGATAAGAAATTCAACTGTACTCTCTTTATTATGCAAGGTACGGTATTATGAATGTGATATTATTGTGTTATAATCCCGAAAAGAGTTCAAAGCGTTTCCCTATTTCATTTTTACTATACAATATTTCAATGTGCATCTTTCAGTGATGGCTCAAGCGTAGCGTAAACCTAATTTTGATAGAAAGTTGTAGGCTATAAGAACTCAATGCTGTTTCATTCAGTTCAACTCTGTATTAATTGACCTATCTTGTGCAACTCTCTTTTAATGTTTGTAATACAGTGAAAAACTTGACGATTTTATACATTTTCGATATGTATCATCTCAAAAGTTTTCTGCTATGTACACCTCAATAAGCATTGACGCTTTTTATCACTCGAATGGCACATTGGTATATATGTTCACGATGTCTGAATATTTTGTTATGTCCAAATCTCTCACACAATATTCTAGTTTACTTCCTCCAAGCTGCGTGATTGAAGGGATGCTGGCTCGGCTTGTAAGCCAATGGATATTTTTGTAACTTTCGTTCATTTCCTATAATTCCTGTCAAGCCGAAGAGAAAATTCAGCTGTCATGCAAGAGCCTTGTAATTCAAGCAGTCACTGTTTTACTTAAATGTCGAGACCGTAATAAAATTTAGGAGAATAACAATCATTCTTTGTAGTGTGTTTGTCATTTTATGCATAGTATAGTCTCAAAAATTAGAGGCAGATCAAAGGAGGTAAGAACCAAATTTCAAATACAAAGACTTACTCTGGGAACAGAAACGAAGTAAGATTCATTTAAATTGTTTCTTTAATAGAAATTTAAAGGTAAGGCATTGCCTGTTGCACTTTAGGCCACAGGAAATGAGCCGGCAAAAACTCTAAGAACTTGAATCACCAAAAACATAAACTCAAAAAAATAACTATAAAGCTCCAAAAAAAATATCTCCAATGACAATAAGGACATCAGGGAAAATCCTTCAAGCACATATACATCGCTTTTGCTAAAAAACACTTAATAAAAGACTTTTTGCTTAAATATAACAAATACATCTTAAAATACAAAATTTTGGACTTATGAACCTTACGTCAACTTTGTTCATACTTTTTGAGAATAAAAAATACGTGCAAAAGCATAACAAATATAAATAAAAGTAGTTCAAATCATCTTCAATATAAAAACAACCTAAAAAGAGATTTTTAAAACTATTTTGCATTTTAACTTTTATGTTAGATGAAGAAATAACTTATTAATACACACAATGAAACTGTGTTTTGAAAAAGGGCTTTAAAATGAAATTATGAAATTATTACAAGTAAGCTAAATAAAGACTGAAATTGCATATGGTTGAAGGGAAGCAACTACAATCGAAAAACTCCAATGATTTATATTTGTGTGTGTGTTCCTCAAAAGAATTACTTTTTCGTAATTCAGCTGCTAAACTTCTTGCCAAAAATGAATGCTGTAAGTTTCAAATAGAAAGTAATTTACCCAACTCATCCGAAGTTTTCAATGTACAGAAATAAAATTTTCTTATGTAAAAGTCGAAGGTAAAACAATGATTGTATGAATGAACTGGTTTGTTTATTTCTAAATATATCTCAATGTTTCCATTGCAATGGATGCTTCAATTTTTCACACAGTTTTTGCAATTAATAAATGTCCTATATTAAAGTGTTTTAAGTTATTATTTTAATTACAATGAAATAATTCCTTTCGAAAACATAAGAAACTTTATTTTAAAATTATCGTATAAAATTGTATAAGCAATGCCAAAAAAATCGTTAAAGAAATAGTAAAATAACTAGTTTTATAATAAATTAATCAAATAATAGCAATCAGTTACAATAAACTCAAGATTAAAAAATTACCTTCGGTACTGTTCTGAGGAAAGTGATACAAGTCCCATACATTTTACACACTTAATATTACCTCTCAGTAATACTTAGAGGTAGTGTTTATTATGTTTATGTTCTGTATATCTATATGGAAATAAAAGCGACAAGAAAAACATTGTATGATACTTAGCAATACTTACCACAACTGAAAATTAAAATGCCCAGCGAGATTGATATTATAGACACTCTTCCTAATATGATATTTGAATTACTTTATATTTTAACTCATTTTTTATGAGGAAATGCCAGTTTTTTATATAATCAAGATAACCCTAAGGAAAAGATACATTGATTCAACTGGTCCTGATTAACATTTATATCCGAAAAAGAAAGTCTGTCAAGTAAAATCTTTCAAAAGAAAATTTTCTAACAATTGAAACCCAGAAATAAAATGCATGTTTCTCCCAATTGTAACAGATATTCTTGTTAACTTGGAACAAATATCTTTTTTATCAATATTCACGAGTTTTATCCAATTAACTTGTTCCAAGTTATTTGTGTTCATTTTGCTTACTTAAAACTTTTCATTAGTAAAAAATGGGATTCATCCATATATTCTTTTTTCATTATGTATTACATTAAACAATTTTTGTAAGAAACTTCTGTTCCTTGATTCATGAAAACTCTTTATCACCTCTTTCACCAGCACAAATTCCATGCACGTATTTTCATTTTTACCTTTAATTCATCACAATAACACAAATAATTTGTAAAGTGATAATATTTTCCTACACACGTTTTTTCTAGGCTGTTTGGTATAATGTGTAGATGGAAAACTCTTTAGGAATTAAATATTTGTGTAACATTTTAAAGTATTTGAATATTATGTGCTAACTTTCTGAACTGATATTTTTACATACCATACTTTCGGACTCTTTTTATACTTCCTATGAATATCAAATTAAAATTCTCAGTATCAGATTTGTTTGTCCTAGAGCCGTAAAAAACACTAAACTGTGTGTGGAGCTCCAATTTTATATAAAGAAGAAACTTGGGCTATAATAAATGTTTTGAGAACCTAATAACCAATTTCAAATCGTTCAATAAGACAATATTATCGAGTAATTTTTCGTGAAGGAGATTCAAGAATGTGTATTTATACTGCTAAAAACACTTCTTCATCATAAGACGTGTTTTTCTCTTGTAAAACTATAATTCAACTCTATCTCAATCTATATTCCTAACTTTATGAATAATTTTGTGTTTTATAGTTACTACATGCTTAGAAAAGAATCGCCTTTTTCTGCCTTTACCAAATTCACTTCCTTACCTCAGCATTTAACTTTTCATTTTAAAAAAGAAAAGACTAAATATTTCTGTTACGTAAAACTGAAGACTAATAACCCTACATCGTTGTTTGCGTTAGGACGAAGCAAGATTATATACTAAAATGCAGTTCAAATCCAAATAGCTTAAATACTGTTGATAGAAAAAACAAAAACAAAAAAGATAGAAACGTAAAATTATATTTCTCTCTTTAAAAATAATGCCTAACGAATCAATACACTGATTCTTGTATTTCTGTTGTTTCCTGGAAACATTATATGAAGTCACTTCCCTGCATGTCTTCAAATTACTTTCACGCAATTTCTAGTATAGGTAACATACCTGTGCTTGACTGGGTTTTTTTTTATTATTAATGCCCAATTTATGCTGGGGGAATGAAAACGAGATGCATTCAGTGAATATTGAGAATGTATGGCATGCTAATTTAACAGTAGGCCAGGAATTATTACGCAAAGAAAGGTATGTGTTTTTTTTTGAATTATTATAAATCATGAATCACATTTCTTAAACTAATAGCTGAAAAAGACGATGATGAATATTGCTTCAATACATTTTGCAGTATAAAAAAATTATAATTTATTCTTTCGTCTATCATTAAATATGCTTTGAAAGACAGAGAATGACAATAGATATTTTCTAATAAAAATACTATGAGCATTGCTGCTATCCATGATAACTGCATGCATCTTAAACAGCAGCAGTTCTAGAATGTAGAATGTAAATTCTACATTCAGCATTTTAAAGCTTTTTCAGAATTTAAATTGCAGACACCACGTTAACAATAGTTATTTTACTCTCTCTCTCTCTCTCTAAAATTGGGATACTGATATGAATTTTATTGTTAATAAATGAACGAATAGACTTCTTTAAGTACATAGGTCTCGCTTTGAAAAAGTATTAGTTTAACAATATTTTTTCTTTTGCTGAATTCAACACGAAATGTCACAAATATTGGCATATTATACGCTGTTCTAATGTGTTCTCTGAAACAAGTTACATCAGCGTGCGATACTGATATATGGATATTTACTATCTCAAAAGATCGATAGAACAGTAATACAACAATTTTCTTTTAATTGCGAACTTCCAAATTTTTTTCTTCTGTTTTATTTCTTGAACGACTCTATCCTAAAATTAATTATAATCCTGAAAGAACTCAAAACGCCACAAAAATGTGATCACTTTATATGAGATCAGGTCGGAAAATTATTATTATATCCTAGTCACTATCTTTGGCATATAATACTTCAATAGCTTTTTCTTTCTTTTTTTTTCTTTTCTTTTTTTTTTTTTTTTTTTTTGCCTTTTTCAGGCAAAATCCGAAACTGGCTCTTTTCTTTCCCTGCCGATGCCATTCGAACACTTGCTATCACTTCCTTGCTTTTCCTTTGTTACTCCTCAGAAATGTCACAGAAAAGTTTGTGACTGCTCGTTTTCTGGACAGTGATTGCTGCCTTCAAGGTTCTCATACAAATTTCCTCTGACATTATTACTTCACCTTACACTCTATTCGTCTTAATAAATTTTGCGCGCAGTTTGCGCGTTATTGTAAATTGAAGGTAATTTTAAGCAAATTATACGCGAAGCACTCTTATCAATGCAAAAACTATTTCTTTCGGAATTTTTTTAAAACACGGATAATTCTTCCATCAAAACATATATGTCATGAAAATTTTCTCGGTGATGTATTTAGATTTGATTGAATATGACCGGGGAATGCCCTTCTTTAATAAACTTTTTTAAAAGTTTACCTCGTTTTCCTTTCAAAGATTGTTTACCAGAGGTGCTTCTGCCAGTCAAATACAATAACAATACTTTGGAGAGGCTGTTTAGCAAACTTAAGAAGCTTTAAAGTTATTTCTGGAGGAATCAATAAACAGCTCTAGGATTTCTTTTAAATACTTCAATTTAAGAGGTTTAATTATCTTTAAGTTGAATAGTGCTGTATTACATTTTTCAAAATTCAGCATACCTCTCATTATTATAAAAAAAACAGAATATTCATTAACAAATGACAATTATACAAAAAGGAAGATTCTATTAATACATTAATAAAGTTATTTTTAAAGGAATATAAATCACATGTTTATGTATAATGCGCTTGATAACTTCATAATCATAAAATAAATCAATAATTTATTTTATACTTGATAAAAGGTTTTAAACATAATTTAACTTTAAAAATCTCTATCTTCTGTTCATTTTAGCTCGATTTTTCTGTTTCAATAGGTAATTCTTTATAAGGTTGTATTTACAGTTAATTTACATAAGCCAAAATTGCTTTGAATTCGGGAAAGTATATTTGTCAGGAAAAAGACAACTATCCTCAAGAAAAATTCTTTTTCATTGAAAGATGTACTTCGGAGAAAATAAATTAATTTTTTTGTTATCAGAAGTAATTACAATTTGAAATTTAAAAAAAAAGCTTTGCGTGCAATATATTATTCATTTTTTTTCTAAATCCTTTTTGAGTGAAAAAACTGACTTTATTACTTAGAGTTTGAAAGGAAGATGATTGATAAGAAGCATTGAATTTTAAAGTGCAAAAAATCATTCTGCATTTCTTTTAATAATAATTTTTATGTGCCGTAAATGTCTTTCTTCATGAATACATACAACTAATTTAAACGGTGTTAATTGAACTTAAATACCATCAAGTATCATTGCTGAAATACAGCAAGACGCTAATACATGATATAAATGTAAAACTGCCAATCCATTAGACTTATAAAAATTTCTACATTTTTGAAAAATAATGGGAAATGTTGTCAGTTTCTCATGATACACATTAGTGTCATTATCTCACAATACGTATAAAAATATTTTAAAACTTCAAAATGCCTGAGATTGTGTGTGAACATTATCTCATTAATATTGAACATTATTTAAATCAGTTGAAGATAAAAAAAAGTTCTAAAATTTAAATAAAATTCTCCACTAAAACGTATAGTCACATTATATTTATTAGAGTATATATTTTTCAAAAGTATTGATCATGGGGGGGGAGAAAATATATAGTTAGGAAAGTTTTTTTTTTAAATCAGTAAGAACTTTTTTTATATTTTGAATGTTCTTTCATAAAAACAAATTACCCTATATTTACTTGAAAAAATAATCTTCTGTTTTTTTTATAATACATAAATAAAAAATAAGAAAAAAGTTTCAATGACACATTCAGTAATAATTAAAGCAATTTATTTTCTTAAAAAAAAGAATACCAAGATTCCTTTTTTCCCTTTGTATGACACTTCAAAAGTTGTTTTTTTTTAAATAAATAAGTTATTTTAAAGACGTGAAAAAAATTTAAAGTACACAAAGAAGTTTTCTTCGGGTCTTTTTAATACCTTTGCCGATCAACAGCAAGTAAGTGAACAAGAATCTTCTATGCATTCTTATTAAATATAACTTAAAACATCTCTCAAGAGAATCATTGGTTCTAGTAATTCGATTAAACAAATCCACTAAAGGGAAACCATGCTCGGCCAAAACACAAACAAATAAATGAACAAAATATTGGATAAAAGGTTACAATCACTTTTTTTTAAAGTTCTTTGAAGCACACATTCACCTATCTTTATAAATTAGTTATCCTTCCCATGAAAAGTGTTGCATTCAATTGGCGGTCTTGTACAAAAAATAAAAAGGGATGGTCAGCTGTAAAAAGGGGAACTAGAGGACCTCCTGTTCTCACTCCTGCGGAAACACCTGTCACTGCTGAGGCTTCTCCGCCTTCTTCATTCACTTGCACTGCACATTTGTGAATCACTTTCGACAGATATAGACCTAATTGGGAACTGATACCCGTTAAATCTGCCACATTTGGATCAAAAGCAGCACTTACTCCCATTTGCTTCAAAAGGGGAATTAGGTCATACTGTTCTGACAGACTGAATCTCGGTAAAGTGACTTGAACAGGAACTTCTCGAAAACTCAAAGGATGACTGGACAAAATGTCATTTGAAAGAGCAGATTCCATATCAGATAAACCATCTCGTCTTTCTGGAAGCAATATGAGCATCTGTATCCGATCTCCAGCGTAAGGAAGCTCTAGAACTTGAGCCTGGATTCTCCGGTCGAAACCATATCTTAGCTTTCTTTTTAATCTCATCATAGGAACTGTCTTTGGAATACGGCCATCATTATAAAATGTGTCGGGCATAGTTAATCTTTGGTCGAATTTAGTCTTCCAAGTTCCTTTGAAATAGACTACATTCATAAGAAACAACTTTGTTAAAGGATCTAATGGCTCTTTCAGAAATTTTGTTATCTTATTATTCGTCTTCCAAGCCACCCAACCATTAACGGAATCTACTGCAGCATCTGGGTAAAGTGAAAAACTAACACTTTCCACTGCTACATCGAAAAAGTCTCTACTCAGCTCCTTATACGAAGGTAAAATATTAAATCCATTGTCTATAAGAATGGCGTTCGCCATTTCCAACTGATAGGGAGCTGGTGCTGCAGTTTTTCCTTCTGGTGGTTTCACAAAACCTAATATGGTCTTAAAAGCGTGATTGACGCCAGGTGGAAACTTCATGGCCGTTTGGATTTCTTCCGCTGTTATATTTTTTGCTCCGGAATAAACAAGACCCATTGACATCGAGATACTTATTGGTGAGAGGAAAACATTTTTCGTTTTTGATAATTTCGATAGTACTTGAAATCCAAGTTCGTTACTTGTGCGTATAATTGTGCGAACATCTTCAATAAATGGACTATTACGGATATTTCCTCTGACTAATTGGATTACAAAAAGAAGCAATGCTACGTAAATCTTCATGATTTCACCCCTGGAATGAAAAAAAAAAACCATGAGAACTCATAAAATTAGTAAGAATGGTGGGTCACACATTTTAAGATTTTTTTTTCTTTTTAACCACCAAAAAAATAATGACCAAAATATATATATCCTTGAAGTACTTTACTTAATTATGGTCAGTTTTAATTTTTTTAAACCTTCATTCGATTATTTCTTTTAAAATTGGGCAACTTCATTCAGCCCGAATCATTCAAGAATTTTTCAAATGCCCATTAGGATTATTTAAGTCATCGTAAGTTATGTATATTTATTACTTGATCACAAATAGCGATCGTATTTTACCCCAACTTAAAATAATCACATCAATATTAGCCTTAGACTTCTAATTTAGGGAAGTTAAAAATGTAGCGTATCAAATTATCAACTGCTAAAATTTAATTTTATTTTATCTTTCACCTTAAATTCAAAACTGGTAATTTCAGAATCTAAATTCAAATATTTCCTCGTTACTTAAAAATACTAAAAATAGCTAAAAAAAATTGTAGTAATAAAAGAGTAAAAGGTTTCTCATTATTAGTGACAGAATACTATAAAAATTTTTAGATCTATACATTGGAAAATAATATCAATTACGGAAAAACTTGTTGTTTTTTATTATTAATTTTTTACTATTGCGCATAAACGAATAAATATCAAATTTTTTACTATAAGTTCAGAAAAGGTATGAGTGTATAATCAGGTGTAGCAGAATATACTTTGAAAAAATATATTTTTTGAATTCTGGTATAAATTATACATTCAACAGTTTTATTGTGAAATCCAATCCAATTCTTGAACGTAAGCTGTGTTTTCAGAGAATAACTGAAGTGAAGCAATAGGATAATTTGGAAATTAAAAAGAAAATAATTAAAAAGGTTTCATTTTAAAAAGATTAATTTAAATAAATAATTTCAAAACACTTAAAATTGTCTAAACTTCTAAATTGCTTTAAAATGCATTAGAAAATCCTCCGTAAGATAAGAGGTCAAACATATATCACAACTGATATCAAAATCCATTGCTAAGAAATGTTCTTATATAGAGACAAAAAAAAGTAAAAAAAGTATCAATATCTTATATCGCCCAGACAATATCTTTTAGAAAAAGGTCGAGAAACAAATGTATTTAGAATTAGAGTAAAAAATAGTAGTAAATTACCTTCGTCAAATATTAATATTACCTTAAAGAAAGTTTTTAAATCAGGAATAAAGGTAAGAAGGAACTTTTTTTAATTTGTAAAAAGGCAAAACACTTAGGATTCTTTCAAATGTTAGAAATTGCTATAAAATGCTAAAATTAAGATGATGACTCTCAGTTAAAAATTATTTCCATTTTTAATCTTATATAAGAAATTGACTCGCATTTTTCAGTTAAAATACACTTTCTTGTAGAGTAAATTAATCAGCTTTATTCTTCACACACACGTTTTCTTTAAAATTGTTAACATTATCCAACAAATAAAAATCATAAAAAAACTTTTAATTTTACTACCCAAAATATTATGTACTAATCAAAAATAAGGTTATAAATATATGTAGATAAAAAATATTTCTCCATATGTAGTAAATAAAATATCGTCATGAATAGTTCATACATTATCAAGTATTGCAGCCTCAATCGAAAAGTCCCTGGAGTATTTTCCAAATTTTATGTACAGTTACTTAATTACATAGTTAAATTTATATGTTACATTTTTCATCTTTTAATCGTGTTTAACAAAAATAACTCAACCCACGCCACATCGCATAAATTTTTCACATCCGAGAAGTTACTACGTGAAGTGAAATTGTTACAGCCCGTATTTTCCCCAAACTTTCTAATAATGATAATCATCTACGGTTAAGCTCGCATATGTATTGCTATTACTTGACTTCTTCGTAAAAACATTAATGCAGCCTTAAAGGTAAAGTAAAAATGGAATTCCCTTTCAAGTTACAAAGCAATTGAAACGAGTTATTCGAGAAAAATACTTTCTAAAATGTCGTCTTTCTAACTTCCTTCCTCTTAAAACAGAAATTTGACTGCTCAAGGTTTTCTTTATTCACGATTCACTTGACCGCTGAATAAAAATGCCATTGTTTTTACAAGTAGAATTAAAAATGCCGATACATAATGCAAGTAACATTTTATATGTACAATATGCTGCGCACAGAGTTTTGTATTTTATTTAATGCTTTTGTGAAAAATGCTTACTTTTCGAGATTTTAAAAATATGCAATTGTTCACTCTGTCTTACATTAATTATATAAAAAAAGAAAAATATAGAAAGTGAGAAAATCGGAAAGTAAGTTTGTAATCATAGTTTTTATTTTCTTATAAAAAATAAAAAGATAACTGTGAGCGAAAGAGACAGAGGCTAAGAAAGCAATTTTATTGCAATCATTTTTCTTTTAAATGAGAATTCAGAAGGTATGTAAATTACTTTGTACTTGCTAATCAGGAGTAAAATGCTGACATAAAATTCACCCAACGTAGCAAAAAAAAAATCATAGCATCATATAAACTTAGAGAAACCACATTTTTTCTTCTTTCGAAATATTTCACGACTTATTTTTTTTTCAAAATTAGATTGTTTTCTATTAAAAAATATATTATAAGCTTAATTAATACTAATTGTTCCAGTTAGAGAGTATTTTAATTTTGAAATATTTTTTACATCAGATCTGGAAAGTTTTAAGTTAATATTTGTTTTATTCTAATAATAATTAATATACTGAAATAGAATATTTCTCATATTTAACACTTTTATGAAATCATGGTTCTAATAAAAAGTATTTGCTTCCATTAAAATCTTTCTATATTCAAAAAAGCAAATTACTAATATACATTAGCTAAAAATCGTACATAAATCAAAAAACATTAATCTAGTTATGAATTTGTCTATCTCTGAATTAGAAATAAATATTAGTACATAATGTAACGTTGATGAATTATTTCACACATGTTTTTATCATCTGTATATTAGTCACTTTTGATATTTACAAATGCGTTTTTAAAGCTCAGATAACATTGAAAGAAAAGTACTTCAAATATTTTTAAGAGTGTTTTAATGAAAAATTAGACAATAAGTAAAAAAGTAGATTGTGGTAATATATACTACCAATGTCATAATTATAAAACTGCTTCCAGGATCATTACTAGATGCCAAATTATTTTTCTTATAAGTATTTGAATACCATATGTTTGGCTTTTAAGCTGACAACATAATGTAACTAATTTCACCAATTTGTTTACCACAACCGACTTTTTTGTCTGATTATCGGGAACTCCAATTTTAATGCAATGCTCTCTTGGAATACTTCAAAAGATATAAATACAAAATTTCATTTGATTTCAAAAACAAATAAAAAATTTGAAATAAATCTAGGTTTATTTTGAAAAGACATTCATATAGATTACTTTCAATAGCCGACTCTTCTATAATTTATTTAACTATTCAATCAGCACATTTACAACTTTTTTAAACTGCATTTATCGATTACTTCAAGCTACATTTACTAACCAAATTTTATTTGTCTATCACCAGACACTGCATTTATAAGTCACTTTAAGCTTCATTTTTGATCATTTCAAGCTGCATTTGTTTTTCACTTCAAACTGCATTTTCAACTCCATTTGCGATCACTTAAAACTGCATTTGTCAATTACTTCAAGCTACATTTGTTATTCCCTTTGTAGCGAATACTGACCTTATCTCAAGCAGTAATATGCAGTCTGAAATGTAAATATGCATTCTTATTCCTTTTCTTTTAATTTACATGGTAATCTTTTTTCAAATGCCATGAAGAGTCTTGTTTAGAACGTAGAAGGTAAGAAAATTCTTCATGAAATGAAATACACACTATGAGATAAAAAATTTTAAAGAATGAAAGTTGTTTTAATACCTATGTTTATACCATTGAATTTAATAATTTTAATACCAATGTATAAATATTTGTTATTTAAAGAATGCGGTTTCCTGTTATTTTAGAGAATTTAGTCTTAAAATCAAACTCGTTGTTAAATGTTTGAAAGAGCGAATCACGCAGTTTTGAGTGACACCGATTACTTATTCCTGTAAGTAAAATACGGTACTTTATTTGGGAAAGGAAAACGAGAGGAAAATTAAAGTAGAGGTATTTTTCAAATTTCTATTTTAACACACCATGCCGGATGGATTACATAACTCATTCGTGCTTGTGTTTCATAGTCACTTGTAAAGAAATGAAACCACAATAAATTTGTTAAATTTGTCTCAATGTTGTTACTCAGATTCAGACAACATATTTTACAAATATATGTGAATAATAATCTTTCTATAGATCGTTTTGTTTCAATATAGAGCAGCCTAGAATGACGATTCTAAATCGAAGTACGATAAATTTATATCAAATAATTATATGCACACTTTTTTCTTATTCAAGTTGTGAATAATTTTCAAAAGTACAGCCTTAGATAAAAATATTAGACGCCCTTCAAAAATCCTCTATTTGTAAAATAACATTGTGTTGGGAAAATATAAAGCTACAGCGCACGCGACAAAAAAAGTGTGATAATTTTTTATTTACAAAAATCAATACTTAGTTGAGCAATTTTTAGACTTGTTTGCAGCATAAGTTTTTGGTTGCATAGTGCTTACTATCTTACAGCATTCACCGTTGGTTACTATATTTCATTCTTGCTGGAGAATGTGTGTATGTTTTAATGTCCCCTTTGAAATAACTGGATACTCTCCAACCTTGCATTCCAAAAGTATTTTATGGATTTGAGATCCGAAGATCCTGGGACCACTCCAGCAAAACTACACACTTGTCTCTAAATGCATTCACAGCTGGAGTGTTGATTTATGGCTGTTCTATTGTATACCCTTGAAATTTAATCCCATTCATGTTTGTGTTTCCACACACCTGAAAAAATGGTGATTGCAAGCCCATTTCGATTATTTTTATTTACCGATTCAAGTTCCTTGTTCTGTAACTTTTGAGCTCAGCTTCAGCAAGTATCCTTCCAACGGTTCTAAAAGTGATTTGATTTCTTGTTATCACCGATAAATCGACAGCTAGCAGAGACCTCTCAAAACAGCTCTTTTCCACAATCTCACATTTCTCACTGAGTGTAATGATCCTTTTACTTCCTATTAACTTGCGAATAAAGAATAAAGCAAAAATTTCGAGACATTCAATATCATATTGAACTGCACATCTCTTGTATGCTGCTTTTTTATTTAGCTATTGCCCCGTTTGATTAAAAACGATAATTTTAATCTTTGTTTTTCACTAAATTCATTACTTTTCGGTATCAAAAATCGACACACTTTATGATTTAAAGCAAATCAACAGAACTTAAGTGTATAATGGATTTTAAAACAGCAAGAACAGACTAATACTCATTTCAAGAAATCGTGGATTTCACATTAGCGTCGGGATTGTGCATTTTATTGGCCGCTGAATGCAATGGGATTTGCTTACGTTGTTGTCTAAATTCTACATTAATGTTGTAATAAACAAATTAAGTGATTCTGAGTTACACAGCTTACACAACATAAAAATATAAAGATGGCTCCATGACTGCAGTTTTCATGAAAAAGAAATGAATTTAACTATTATATTTCAATTACTAACTTAATAAATAGAAACTCAGTCATAAAAATGGCTTAATCACTTGTTTTTCTTGTTATGAGATATCTTTTTTGATGGTATATAAGTACAATGTTTCTTTATTCCTATATTTAAACGGTTAGACAGAAATTTTCCATTGCATTAAATGTAAGAATATCGACCTACCAAACATAATGTAAAAACCAATAATTTGACACAGTTGTTTTAGTTTAATTCAAAGTAACTGAAAAATTCATTTTATAATCAAAATTTGAAAATAAAAATTTAGAGTTTCTTCATATTTACGATGGAATAAATTCATATTTATAACCGAATCTAAGATATTATTGCAGTTTTTCAATCCTAGAAATAAATTTGTGTATTCATTCCTCCCAATTTCTTTTTTAAAATTTAATTGCACATAGAAAGCATACTGATAATTCTATTAATCGTACATTTATAAAACTATAAATAATGTTTCAGATACGAAGGAGCCCCAATATTCAGAGGAGATCTCATTCTACTTCACACTGTAAAAGAAATACTTGTTAAGTGAAAAATAATTCTCAAGAACTATATAAATAACAAAATGAGGTCTCAAATCACCCTCTAAAATCATTATTTCTATTCTAAGCAATTGCAGTCGTTTACAAAAAGCTTATAAGACCAGTAGCCGATTTTTTATCTGCATTTTAACATAGTTCAACATTTTCAAAGTTACTTCATGTGTTGATTGCATCCAGACGCATTCTACTGCTGTTAGTACACGTCTCGTTTATCGCCATTTGCCTATTAGATTTTGAATTAGATAATTCCGTTGAGTAATTATTGTAGTGGGTAAAACCCTTCACTTATTAGTACAAAAAAGCAGAAATAGTACCCCTGCGTAAAGTTGGTTTCCTTAAATGGAAAATAAGTTAGAGGGTAAATGGGAGCACAGGATAACTGTTCGTCAAACCTTTAGTAAATTTGAAATTTCGAAAAAATTGATGAACTTTAAGAGAAGTGGTCGACCAAGGAAAATTAGCTCACATGATGATAATGTGATCAGAAAGATAGTAATAACTCCAACAATAAGATTAAACTTACACTGGCTGCAAAGAGCACCAATGTCTATTTGAGTACTATTTCAAGAGGTTTTGGTCACAGATTTTTGGTTTATCATCCAATAAATCTGTAAACAAAATCGACTGACTCCATGTTTGAAAAAGAAACGACTAACTTTTACCAGAAATAATAGAAATGGAAAGCACAAAAGTGGAATACAATGGTATTTTCCGCCGAGTCAAGTGAGTGGCTATTTTCTGCATGTACTACTGTTCTGCTTTTCCTGCCACATATAACCACTATCAAAAGAAATTTCTTCTTTAATTTGGTATGAGAGAAGTTGATGTCTTTCATGGCTGTTGATAAATTTTTGGTTTTCCTACATATTGAAGCTCCGAGTCACAGGTCAAAGGCTTTTAAAAACTATCTGATGACAGAGAAAATCCAATTAGCCACTTAACAGGCAATATTTGATACCCATCAAGAATCTGTGATGTATTGTGAGAAGTAAAGTTTTTTAAAAAATCACAGTCGTCCAGTGCTACGTCACTTAACTTGTTCAAGCAATGAAACATATCTGGTATTTTCTAAAATTTGCTGCTAATCTCTTATTAATAACATGTCTAATAGGATAACAGCAGCGATTCAAAGCAAAGGGGGTCCCCAACAAAAGAGAGAGACTGATTTCGCTTAAATAACCTTGTAAATCTATTGTGTTCTTGTAGAAAAGGTTATTGTGTCGTGAAATTCCATTTAAACTGACTTTTCTGATTGGTCTCAAATTTTTGCAAGCCTCTATTTCCACACGAAGGTAGCGCCGTTTTCTGCAATAGCTCTTTTTACCAGATTCATTACTTTTTTAATACCATTTTTAAAAAACATAATACAGCACATGTTTTCTTTCTTTAAAAAAAATAATAAACTTCTCACCTAACTCTTAAAAATAAGATAAAGTACGTTTTTGTTAAGTAAGCCACTGATACTACTAAAATACAAATAAAGACTGTAATAAATTATTTTATCACTTTTCATGAGTTACAAAAAAGAACATTTAAAAAATTGTAAATTTGAAGTTTACTAATCGATAATATTAAGCCCGATTAAAAACAAAATATTGATATAAAATGTAACTTTAATAAAAATTCGTAATATTAAGACAATTTCTTACGAAAAGCTGTTTGAAAATTCACTACTGTAGATTTATGAAACTGGAATAGTTCATGGATTTTAGTGTCATTACTTATTTTACAGCTTGAGAGCTACTACGTAATGATAAATTCTATTATTTTAAACCAGTTGCAAATTTTAACATAATTTCAATGAACGAATAAGAATTCATACAATTAAATAAATCGTGAACCCAATTCCATATTATCCCTTAAAATTTAATTGAGCTTATTCTAGCGTTGGTACATTAAAATATTTTTGGGGACGAGATTGGCTTAAGACAGTGGTTCTCAAAGTTTCACTACTGGCGATCCAATTTTCAATCATAATTTTAATCGTGCCCCCTAAAATTAATAATGCACTTTGGGGGCGTTAAAGCTACAATACGATCATAATTATAAACCGTACAAATTAACAAGATAAGTATTAAATTTTGTATATGTTACTTTTAAGTAATATATATATATATATATATATATATATATATATATATATATATATATATTACTTTTTAGTTCGATTAACTATAAAAGCGTATTTTTGTAGTATGTTTTAAAACTATAATTTATTTTTTATTTATTTTTACTATACACGATAAAAAACACAATTCCAGTGAATAATTTAATTAAGAGAAAATATACTGACCTACTTTTCAAGGACTTTTCAATTTTTCTTTGAAAATTTGAGAAAAAATCCAATAAAACTAAGGAAAATGCTCCAAATGTGCATGTCCTTAATAAAGGACATAAATCACAGACACTTTTCGCTAACAACATAGGAACTTTATTTTCCAGTAAAACTGTCATATTTTGTAGTTTTGCTGTCGTCTGATGATCTACAAATAGCATTTTGAACTTTTTCTTCCTTGTGTCTTTTTGACAAGGCGAAGTGCTACAGTATGGCTTCATAGTTTTCTTCACAGAAGATCTTTAGGCAGCATTTGAAAATTTCAAATCAACTCAAACTTTTCATGTTTAACACTTTTCTGATATTTACTTTCGCTATCTTGATTAATATGCATAATTTCAGTGGGTTCTTCAATTGCTTGTTCAGTTTCAACACCCTTCAATAGGGATCACAGATGCCCATTTTTTTTAATACACTACTCATTTACATTTATAAATCATAATAAGTCGTACAACACCGCAATCAAAACCACAAATTTACAACTTCCCTAAAAAAAGCGACGGAGATAACCATACCACTAAGTTCGAAGGTCAGCAAAAGTAATATTTTAGGTTAAAAGAAACGTAATAAAACAATCTCTTATCGTGGGATTACAGCAAAGCAAATAAAATATTTTTTTAATTTGGTTATAGCATCAAAGATGGCTAATGAGCGTTGGAAGTGGAATCTTTCACTTTTGATGATCACCAGATGATAAAAATAAATTATATCAATGTAAATGTGTATTTTTTATTATGTCAGAAAGCATTTTGTTTTACTTCATTCCAAAAAATTTTTAAACCTTTTATTTTCAATATGCTCGCGCCCACCAGGGGGGCGCGACCCACAGTTTGAGAAACACTGGCTTAAGAAAATGAAGTAAATTAGCTTATTATAGATAAAATCATTTTGATATTCAGATCCTTTTTTTAGTGGGAATATGTTTATTACATTCCACTGTGTGCTATTGAAAGTCATTTATATATCTTTTGTTTCCTTTTACCTTTTCCGACATGAAATTTCTAAATTATATTTTGTAAATACTGCAGCCTTCGCAAGTAATAGGGAATTACACTCATGTCCATAAATTAAGGATAATTTAGAATCACACAGAAATTGAACTCTAAAATAAAAATTTCACTTGTAGAATTATCCCACACATCTTGAAGAAGAATATACAAATTACAGGAAATCACCAGATGGCACGGATAGTAGGTCACAATGACAAGAGTGTAAGAGAGGGGAATATAAGGAATGGTGGCAAAGAAGTAAAATTGTTCACAAGCGCTTTAAAAGCCTTTCAGTGCAATAACCGCATAGTTATGGCACAAAGGAAGCATTTGGATGATTTTTTACGTAGTAGAATTATTGGACGACTGGAATGTGGACGTACCCAACTGGAAGTATCCAAGAAACTTGGAATCGCCCAGAGTGTCATCGCCAGGCTTTGGCAACGATTCCAAGATGATGGTAATGTGAGTAGATATTACAGCACAGGTCGCCCCCGAGTTACAACGCCGAATGAGGGCCGGTATTTGGCAGTTACTCCCAAAAGAAACAGACGGGGCACAGCATCAGACCTGTCTCGTCAGCTCTCTTCAGCTACCGGTATGACAGTTTCAAGGCAGACCGTGTACAGACGCTTAGGGCACATTGGTCTATATGCACGTAGGCCTGTCAGATGTGTTCCACTTAAAGCAACTCGCCTGAGATTAACCTGGAGTAGAGAGCATGCATTGTGTACACCACAACAGTGGCCTTGTGTAAAGTTTTCCGACAAGTCCAGGTTTAGTTTGCAGTCTGATTCTCGCCGGACTTTAATATGGAGAGCGCCAGGTACCAGTTACCACCAAGAGAACACCATTAAAAGACACCGTTACGGTGGTGCAGGGTGGCTCGTTTGGGGAGAGATTATTCTTGGTTCCAGAACTGACCCGCATGTTTAGAGTGTAACGATGACAGGCCACATCTATCGGGATGTCATTCGGAAACAACATGTACGTTTGTTTCGGGGCCCCATGGGTGCTGAATTTCTGTTTATGGATGACAACGCCCGTCCTCACCGTGCAAACATGTAGACGAATGCCTTCAATCGGAGGATATCACCCGTATGGATTGGCGAGCATACTCACCGGACTTGTATCCAATAGATAATGTGTGGGATATGCTTGGCCGACGAATTGCAGCCCGTTAATCCCTTCCCCCTGTCTACTGGAACTTCGGAGGGCATTGCTTGATGAGTGGTGTAATATTCCCCAAGATCAGATTGATAATTTGATACTCAGCATGCCTAGGCGTTGTAATGCCTGTATTGCATCGTCCGGGAGACATACTCCGTATTAACCATCATACTAACCATGTTATACTGTTTTTTGTAAATAGGTTCTTTTTTGAAATTTGCTCCAGGGAGTAAAAATCGCAATTTTTATTAATTATATCAAACCTATAGCATCTTTTTTGCTCTTTACCTTTTGTTTAATAAACATACTTTACAAATAAGTCAAATTTGTTTTTCTTTTCTGTCTCTTTCTTTGCCTGAACTTCATTATCCTTAATTTATGGACATGAGTGTAGAAATATTTTGTAATCTTAGATGATGAAATTAAGAATTTCTACACATATTATTTCCAGTAAACCTCATAAAAACAGAGATCAGTACTTGGGGAAAAAAACAAATTTCTGAAATACGTTTGGGGTAATACTAGAAAACATGTAAAATGAATTGTAAATTAGACATATGAAGATAACTGTTAAAGAGATTGATGAATTTGGTCGTAAGTATATATACCATGGCATGGCAAAAAGTTAATGAACTGAATTACATTGCATTTCCTCATTTTCTCTCATTTTTTAATAATTCTGGAACTCCTAAAAAATTTCAAAAAACGCGCGTAGACCGTTATTAAAACGATTTTAAGAATAAATAGAATGAGGACAAGATAGAAAAAAAGTACTTAACGCTTTTTTGCTCATAAATCAAAAGTAAATGAAAACTCGAATTCTCTTAAGCCAACCAAGCATAGACCTCTATCAAATATTCTCCAATAGAAATTTCAGATGATTTTATTACTTTTACTAATTAACCACTCTTGAGGCTGATAAGGTAATGCAGAAAGAAAAATACTGATATTTCGAATCATAAAAAAGCCAATCACGATTACATTATCCTGATATTATTTTTTTTTAATTTTTTGTATTCTGTATTTCATTCGCGAATGCGGGGAAATATCTGGTGAAAGTATTTTCTAAGCCAAGTATCTATCCACTTTCATTAGTTTTTTAAACTTTTTTTCCGCTGTGAGAAAACTAAATACAGTTAAAATAACATTCATTGCTTCCCTATCAAAATTTTTAATAGAGAATTTTTTAAGAAACTCAGCGTTTCTGAAAGAATACTGTATGTTTGATTTTTTTCAAATCCTATTCTTAGGTGCAAAATCATTTGATCCATAATTTTGATTACTGCAAGAGAACACGTGAACTTGTACTCAAAATGCATTCAATAGATCCTGAAAGACATGGATTACATCATGAGGAGCATTTAATAGGTAGAGAGTATTATTTCAACTGAAAAAACTCAATTTGAACTCTTTGTTGTTTTTGAAAAGCTCTAATTTGTATTTGTTTTCAAAGTGTGAGTTTTGAATTCCAATTTTTCTCCCCAAAACAGCCCCTACCTTTGCTTCTCCACTTGTGTATGACCACGACTTCTGGTAAGCTTTTTTATAAGATGACCCCAGGTTCAAAAAGATTTATTCATAGATTTTCTCCATCTCCAACTCTCTATATAGTTTACAACAGGGCTGAGAAATTAAGAAACACTGCATATTCAGTAATTTCGTATTGTTTGAGCTTCCTTTTAGATAAATGACTCTATGGGCAGATACAGTTGTCGCCCAATATTTTCAACTCAAGAAATAATAGAATTTAAAAGTTTCTCATTTCTCGAAATCCCCTTGAAATTTCACACACACACAACACACACATTTCCCGAATCCTTCTAAAAATTCCATTCAAACAATTGCATGTATATGAGCTCATTTTTATATGAAAAATTCAACATAAATCATACCTACATAGAGACAGTGAGTAATCTTGTGTTGTTTGGATTTGCTCCATGTAAGGGCACATGTTTCCCATGTTTTATTACGTTCTTACTTTGAAAAGAAAGCAATAATAATAAAAGATTTTCAAGGAGATTCAAAGCCTTAATGTTGTAGTTAACTTATTTGGAGATAAACACCAGTAAAACGTTTTTTTTTTTCATAATTTTTTTTTAAATTAAACTATACTTTGATTCCCAAGTTGTTTTATATTCAGTATAGAAATTTCCTTATATTTTGAGAACTCGTTTTTGTATTTAATGTTGGCCATAGTTGTGTTAAATATTCAGGCATACCTTAATTTGACTAATATGGCTATAATTTCAGTGATTTTAAGTAACAGTTTTTTTTTTGAGGCACAAATATAAATCACAAGTACTGACAAATTAAAATAAAATTAATAAAAGCACGATCTCAACAAGATAAAATGTAAATGGAATTTCTTAAATAATGCTTTATCTCATTATTTTTTTACCCTGATTATAGTTTTATAGATAAATGGAAACTCAATGTACAATGCATATTTTCGATCGCTAAATATCGATTTAAAAAGAGTTTGGACGAAACAAAGTTTTTAAATGTTATGATATGATTTTCTACTGTTTTTCAATAAATAAATTAAGTCCTTTACCAAGGGAACGGAAATTACATTACAGAGAAAAGATTGCTAGAATTTGTGTCAGGCATGTAATTTATACTTACACTTTTCTCATGTCAAACAGATCTCGTAGAAATAAGAAAATAAGAACGAGTTTTCTCTCTCGAAATAACATTTTTCTGAATACCTAAAGATGAAATCACTAAGGAAGTTTGGTTTTTTTTAATTTCAGATAGTGCTGTGGATTATAGTATATTTATCATTGCAAACTTAGTACATTCTTCGGGAGCTGGCATTACTTTTTTGTTGTGTCATCATTAAGGTAGAAATCATTTGCCACAGTGTTATTTTGACACCCATTTTCCTACCCAGAGGGAGACATCTGAGCTCTGACGATGCGAAATTATACTAGGAATTTAATTTTGCAGGGATCACTCAAGCCAAATAGGCACTCAATTTTTCTTTTACATACCGCATAATCACACGACTTGGACGTCGTCTATTTTTTGCAACAAGGAAGTTTTAAAGGGTTTCTTATGTAAATCAAATTTTAAAGAAAACTCAGAAATGATTTTTCATGGAAATAAAATTCGCAAAGAAAACGTGATTAAATGTCTTTCACAAAAGATGGGACTAGTTCTAAGCGTAAAGAACTCGCATTAGTTATATCTTTTTGAGATTATCTTATTTTTCCAATATGCACCGCCTTTAATAACATAACTAATAGCTTACAGAAGTTACAATCACTTCTTTAAGACATTAGTTATGTTAACTTAATATGTTACATGTTTCTTTATTGACGAGTATGAAGCATGGCTGATAAAAAAGAGAGAACAACATTGGAAAAGATATACTTAAATTGCGAATTAGCTTACATAGCTGTAAAAGAAAAAAGTTTTGCTTGCTATGAGTTAATTTTTAAGTCAATTTAAAAATAGTTTATTTCTTCAAATATAACTTCTATAATATCAACAAACCTCAAATGAAAATTATTCATTTTAAAATTACATCTACTTCATGATTATTCCAATTATATATATAAAAGCAGTTGCAAAATTTTTTTATTTTTGATACTTAAATATGTTTGCAATGTAATTATCGATGGTATATTTTCATTTTAGAAACTAAACACTTATGGGCATTAATAGTAATTCTTAAGTATAAAATAAGTTTTCTTTTTTAAAAAACGAAGAAACTGATACCGCTTCTTACAACGGCATTCAAATGTTCAGTTGTAACTTCAATCGCTTATTAAATAGTTCATAATGATACGGCTCGTTTCTTTCGTTAATGTTTTAGAAAGAAAAGACAGATACAGGGGAATTAGCATATTAAAAAACTATTTTATGTTGATTATAAAATGTTTGTTTCAGAGCCACTTTCCACAAACTGTTTGAAAAGTGCAATTTTGCAAGTGCTAAATTCAGTTACACGTCATTTTTTCCGAATGTTTGAGGGTCAGTATTCCCAAAATTATTACATTTTTCAGTATATCTGATAGTAAAATCTTAATTTCTTAGAAGATGAAACATAAAATGCATGACACTAATGTAATGAACTTTTTAATCGTATGACCACAAAGAAACACCATGAAGCAATTATTTAAGCAAGAACAGATAGACTCTTTAACAACAAATCATACATTTTAATCAAGGTTATTCGCAAAACTCATTACTTGTTTAAAAATAGACATATTTGTCCGTCAAAAGGAAACTCAATTACATGGAATCATTAGTGCATTTGACATACAGGAGCAAATGCGATTAACTGCACGAATATTTACCTTCACACAATCAAAATTTTTTTAAAAATGCTTAGCAACCAAGATAAAACTTCCGCTATTGATTTTATTTAAAAACCAATGATATTTTCTACGTATATATTTCTCTCTTCTGTTTTTTATATTATTTCCATAGTGTTTTTCTTTAAATAATTTATGTTTTAGAAAAACTTAAAGTAATGAGGTATAATAACTGTGTTCAATTAAATTATGTGTAAATATTCATGTTTAACGAATATAATGCCAAACATATTTAAATTTAAATAGAGAAGCAGGTTTCACATTTTTCGATAACATATCACTGAAGCTATAAATTGCATAGTAAGAAACTCTTCAGTTCTATAGACTGTTATATATATATATATTATATATATATATATATATATATATATATATATGTATGTATGTATGTATGTATATATATATATATATAAAATATATATATATATATATATATATATATATATATATATATATATATATATATATATATATATATATATATATATATATTCAAAGTAGAAAATGATAAACTTTTATGATATTTTGATATTGCTTTCAACTTTTATTCATGACTTATACAAAAATCTATGCATTCTCTTCAATGCTTTAATCAAACCATGCTCGTAAAATCCGTCTAAAAAATGTTGCTTTTTTAAAAGATAAATTTCTACGTTTAATATGTTTAATGAAATGATACATTAACTTTTAAATCGGATTGATACGTCAATGCAATCATAACAATTTTCTAAGATGTTATACGTTCTATGAGATAGTAATTCTAATATTAGATCTGAGATTAAAAGGAACACACACACACATATATATATTCAAAAAATTTTCGAAACAGCATTTACAGCTTTTTTGGATCACATCTCAGAAAAATCATCACCCAACACTGTTACTTTTTTTCCCTGAAGATTATCTTTTCCAAATTTTGACTTCTGAGGTAACGTACCGAATCAAATTTAGCCTATTTTTATAACGTCCTTACCTTGAGTTTGAATTTTAAAAGTATGCTAATATTAAATTAGATATTTTGAGTATTCTACCAGATTTTATTATGATACGTGTTCATGTACAACAATCTATTAGAAATTATTTCCAATTTCAGAGTAATGTCTATATTGGCTCGAATTCACTTTAACATTTTTCATACACGAATTCATCTCAAGAAAATATTTCAGAATAGATAACGTTAAAATAGGAAAATAAAATATACTTACATCTAAAAATTATGTTTGTTGATATTAAACTTTTAAAGGCATAGATAGTTAAAAAATTTACAACATCAGTAAGAACTAGATGCACATTCGAGAATGTGCAATGATTCCTTATTACGAACAGTTTTAATTCAAATTTCAGTTTGTTTAGGGTTTTTTTAATATATTACCTATATAAATGGAAAGGTTACTATACATTAAGGATGCTATCTTGATAGATAAATTATTCATCATATTATTCTATCAAGAATTATACAGAAGCTTAGAGAACATTTTCAAATTATGTGATATTGTTTTCTTCTTGTTATCGTTTGAGCATAGAAAATTGTCAGAGGAAATTTAATTACCTCCTTTCTTGAAATCAGTTTAATTTTTCTTCATACAGATTGTGTTTTCAGCTCAACAACTCATAAACTAATCGAACACGATCTCAAACTTACTTTTCTTAAAGGCTTTGAATGATTTTCAGCGTGATAGCGACATCTATTGGTTCGATCTTTTACTATTGTTTCTGCAAACATTATTTTGGATAAACTCGTCAATTTTTAACAAACACTCGTTTTTAAATATATTCATTAGATAATTATTTCGTAAATATGTTGTTTTTTTTTAACTTGATTGTTCCGGACCAAAGTTCGCTGATATTAATACTTATTTTCAAATATATTCGTAACGGTTTCATAAATTTATATTTTCATATATGATTTCATCATTATAATAAAGATTTCATAACTTTATTTTTTGAAATTGTTCCTTTCATAAAAAGAGGGCGACATCAACTATCAAAGTTCACAGATATTTATTTCTAACTTTTGAATATACTCATTGTATCATGATTTTATAAATTTATTTTTTTGGAATCTTTTCTTCCAAAATATGAGTTGCCAATTTAAAATCTCTTTACTATTTTATAAGAATCTTGAAAAATTAATTTTGTATTTATAATTTCGCGCTTGGACTCAACGTGTGTATGAGGATGATTTTTTTAATCTCTAAACGTAGATGGGGTATTTAGTCTGAATGAAGAATTTATAAAAAGCAAACAAAAAATATATTCCTAACGTATCTAAGTGTACGAATATAAGGATTTTTTCCCCTTTACTCAGTTTTCCTTTGGATTAAAATCACTCAACAAAGTACTGTCACCTCAATAAAGATCAGATTTCACAAAAATTTCAGCTGGACTATACAATGGTTAGATGACAACATTGATACCTAAGCTGGTATATACTTCCTAACTTCCACTCCAAACCACAGGAAGACCAGAAACTGCTAAATATAATCTGCAACACTCCACTTAATTCACATCAGAGTCCTGAGTTCAATCAGGATTCAAGCTGATGACAAATCGTGCCTCGCGAGAGATGAATCAGGTGACTTAAATCAATGGAAAGCCTTAAGATAGTTACCTTAAAGACACAAAGTACTTCCAATTTTAGGCTCAATTTCATAAAAATCAATAACACATATTTAATATCATACATAAAGCATTTCTGAAAACACATTCATAGCTTTTTGAGTTAGTACAGTTTGGCGCAATTTTTAAAAATATTTGAGTTGCCCTTTTTGTTTGAAAATTTAACGTACACTTTTCTTATAAAATTCATACCCATATTTAAACAGGAAATAATTGAAATCTGAATTTTGAATTTAATCATTTATGTAGTAAGATTTGAATTTTTCAATGCGATATTATATCTTGCAAAAAAAAACCTTTTAAGTACATTTTCTGTTGTGAAAATTTTAAATAAATTAATACACTAAAACAAAAAATTAAACATGCATGAGGAATTTTTTTTTTATTTAACAGTAAAAAATACATTTTTGAACAAATATGGTTTTTAAGAAAAAATGTTAATCGTGTGAAAAGCATTTTCAGTACAGAAAAACTTTGAGAAAAGTAACTAATCTAAAAAGTGAGTCATCGGGAAATATTAACTCCCTCAATTAAAAAAAAAACATATAGACTTGAAAAAAACACCTACTACAATATTTTAAACCACAAAATGCATTAATATAATGTTTTTAAAATTTTTCTTAGTGTGTATAGGCAAACGTATTGTGAGGAGAAAGGTTTTTTGCAAATTAGTAGTAATATTCAATCACACATATGCCAACCAAGTCTCTGCTCCCCAAAGAGCAAAATTCTTGATAAAAACATTCATTCAGCAAGCACTAAATGTGGTGTAAATATTTTAGCATATATGAAAAAGGAAAAAAAATGTAGCCTCAACAAAAAACTATATATCTTCAGTTTTTAGCTCTCCGTTAATAAAACATTATTAATATCAAGTGTATTTTTAAAATGCTACTTATTCATATCTCGAAGAAAATGTTGTGTTTACTGCAAGAAATAACTCTTCTCTTTTTTTTAATGCTATTAGTTTGTTCTTCAAACCACAAAGAATTTCCTATTCAGAATTACGGAAAATACTATAACAATGTTACGAAATTTAAATCATTTATCATTTTTTTAATAATTGCCTACCTTCCTCCACAAATTCCTTAACTAATTCTATTACTTTACAGAATTATAACTCTTTATATTAATAAAAGAAAAGGAAATGAAGAGAACCGCTGAGACCCAAAATACTAAATTTGCCGTTTCATTTGGCTGTCAAATTAAGATATGACGGCAAAAGCTTAAATTCATTTTTAAAATGCAAGTAGTTATAGTTCAACTGATCATTTATTTACGCTTTACACTTTCCTATTATAAATCAATATTTATTGTAAAGTATCTTGAAAAATATTTGAGTATTAAAAGCTCAATTATCTATATCCTAAATATTCTCATATACTTAAGAAAATATAAAAAGAGAAAAAGAGTGGTACACACACACATATATATATATATATATATATATATATATATATATATATATATATATATATATATATATATATATATATATATATTCTCGATACTCATAAATTACTAATATTCTCCATATTCTAAATGAAATTTTTAATTACGTGGAAAGTAGAAATTTTGAAAAATAATAATGCTGACAATTATCAGAAGTATATTTTTAATAAGAGATATGTCATTTTAATATATATGATCTGCAAAGAGACAAATTTATTTAAAGTAAGTAAATCTAACTAAACATTGAATGAGTAAAATATACTCAACAGATATCAACTGTTATTTCGTTTAACCCATTAAACCTATCTATAGTGAAAAATTATTCTTTCGAAACTTAATAGATTTACAGAGAACTTGATAATTGTAAAGTGGTTGTTGTTTTGCCTTCCCTTTGCAGCACATATATGTGTATACCCCCTGCCAAAATTCATTTCTTCCTGTACGTTTTTTTAATTACTAAAATAAAATTTCTAATAATTTTATGACTTATAAAAATATATCGTAGCTGTAATAACCATTTAGTTTGATATCTTAATTAAGTAAAATATTTTTACTCAAACTTAAACTCAGTGTCGCAACAGCCCATGAGGGCCAGGGCCTATTGTGCCCATCCCTGTATTCGTGACCATTGGACGCTGAGGTGCATAAGCAGATGTCCCGATCAGGTGGTCAGTCTGAAGCGAGAGCCCCAGTGTTTAAGTCCCCAAGCAAGTTTGGTACTCATTTATCGACCCATAATTAATATATTTTCTAGTTATTAAAATGTTTGTTTTCCTTAAATGGGATTTATAGTGAATTTTTAGTAAATTCTCATATAGAAATAAAAAAAAATTGCTTTTTATTCCATTTAAGTGGTTAAAAAACAGCAGTAATTTGTTCAATATTTAAAAATTTTAAATATCAGTCAGAGTTAAGAAAGTATTTTTCTTTTTCTATATATAAATAAAGCAACACATTATAAGACAGTTTTTATCTCAATTTTGTTGTTATTAAAAAGAGAAATAAGAGCTTTAGAACTTACCACGAACTTTAGAACTTGTGTTTAGAACTTTGTTTAAGCAACCTTCTGAAAGTAAAATAAAGGTGTTGATTTTATTATAATGTCTGTTTGTTCAGTGTCTTCCACTCCACTAGCAATCTCGGGATCACGACAAACTTTTCAAATCATGTAAATACAAAAAAAAATGTGTAATCAAGTTTTACAATAAAATATCCGTGTAACTACAGTTATAGATTTATATTGCTAACTTTTGATTAAAAAAAAACTCGTAAGTTATTTTCAAAAAAATATCTTACTAAAATTTTCAGATTAACTATCTCAATTACTTACAATTTGGATATTTGTATAATTTAATAAAATAAGATTAAAAATTCGCATATCTAATGCTAACCATTTTGTATCCATCTCTCTGTGTCAAAAGAATATGTAGATAAAACAATCTCTGTCTTTTTAATAAATTAAGAGTAACTTCATGGAATAAATTTGTGACGAAAGAATGAAGTAGTTGTGAGACAAACTTTTTTTTTAAAATTGGTTCATTTCTTAAAAACATTATTCAGATGCAGATAAAAACTAGGGATCCTTTTTTTATCATTGTACAGCATTTTACTTTTTTTCATATCTCGAAACATCTTTCTGAAATGAAAGCAATGATTCTCTCACTTGGCAAACTAACACTACATTATTTTCTATTTTAAAGTCTATTTTGAACGGGGGATAATCTGCAAAGATTCTGCCTCTCCACTACGCCCTGAGAGACTTGAAGCAATCTTTTTAAAAGGCAGCGTCTAACTTGGCGTTACAAAGCGTCATTCATTGATAAGGTGTTAAAGCCAATCACTTACCTTGTCAGTAACCTGCTTCCACGGCAGAAAAAGGTGTTCTGAATCGAAGGATTCCCCAACAGCCACTAGCTATATGAGGGAAACCGGTTCATTATCAACATTCTCTTTTTCTTGTTTTAAAGATGATCATTTCGTCAAGGTTGCAAGAAATACACCAATATTGTTATTCCATTTCCTAATTCCGCCAAGATTTCAGCAGCTTTGGCATGACGAACAATTACCTTTTTTTCACTCTGTATTTGTAGTCGGTCAAAACTTTTTGTAATTTAAGGATTTAAGGTGGAAATACGCCATATATGTTTTGCATTTGGTTAGATATCAATTATTTACAATAACTGATATAGTGTCAAAGATTCATAATGCTTCGTTTTCCAGAATGCTTCAAAAAGTTGTTAAAAATATCACGAGTTCGTTATTTCTTACCTGAAATCTACAAAAATTAAAACATTGAAGATGATTATGATAATATGCTTTGTTAAAGTTTTCATAAGGGTTTATTAACTCCTTCAGATTAAAAAACCTTTCAGAAAGAAATTTTATCTAATTTTTTACGTTGATAACTAGAAAAATATTTATTAATAACGCTAGTGTTAAAAAATAAGAGAATTTCCCTTTGAGGTTAATTATCTTGAGAAGTACTGCTTCGGTTTTAATGAAATGGGTTGATATAATAAAAAATATATATTTAAGTATCATAATGAACACATACACATGATCGCGTCCAAGGCTCATCGGTATACGAGAGTGTGAAGGAGAGGTTACAAGATGGAATAAAAGATGCGTTAGTGGGGATTATGGTCTCCTCTTACAATTATACAGCTTTCACATCGTACGAGGCAAGTCCGGAAACTAAGTACCATTTTAGAAAAACTTGGATAAAAATCTTTTTTTTTCAAAAAAAAATAATTTTTACATGAAACAGCATGTCGGAAACTATTGTTCAGACATTTGTCATATCGGGAAACCTTCTCTATACCTTCTTTAAAGAAAGATACCACCAGTGAAGAGAACCATTGCAGAGAGAGAGAACAGCTCTTTGTGGAAACTCATCACAAAAAGCAATCTTATTGTAAACCATCTGTTTTCATGAGTTTTCTCATTCACTTTTTAAATCTATCCCTGATTAACAACAGAAGGTCACCCACTCCATGCTTAATCATGAACAATGGTGCACGCATCATTGAATTGTCGAATCCACTTTCTCATCATTCCGTCACTCATTAATTTTTATAATGAACCTCTACAAGTTGAAGATGAATTTGAACCAGTTCAGCATTCCATAGGTTCAAAAATGGATTATAGAACGCACTTCATAATCAACAGGATCAGCAGTCGTCTGAAACATTCTGAACGCTCACTAACACGTGTAAAAACAACCCAATTGGGCTATAATAGCGTCCCTATACAGACAATCAACGAGAGACACATGTGCTCAAGGGTCGATCTCCGATACTACCACTGCCAGACACACCTCGTCAAGTGATGATTAAAATGAGACAATACATGAGTTCTTCGGAGAGTAAGTCCAACTGCTCCAGCAAAGCTATTTTCAGGTATTCTGAGAGGGGGAAAGGAAAGTTTGAATTACCTTTTCTCAGCATTTCAAGTATACTATATAGTTAAGTTCTGCAGATCTGGTTGACCAATCAGTCCGGTGAATATCCTCATTTTTAGAAGCTACATGTGGACAAGAATTGTCATCCATGAAGATGAAATCAGGATCAACTGCACCCCAGAAAAGGTAAACGCATGACTCACAGATTTCCTTCCTATAACCCTTTAAGACCTGAATTATTTTTATCTTTAAAAATATTAAACTCTTCTTGTTATTAATACTATAGTGACCCCAAAGACACTGGGAAAAATTAAAAAATTCCCGCTGCCCCCCCTCCCTGGAACGTAGGAACGGCACCCACACGATCGTGCAGGTTGGGCGTTTTCTGTGAAATCAGCACCAGTGAAATTTTACATTTTTTGTCTCTAAGTTGTTGGAAGAAACACACTTAATTCGACTAAAATTGTTACAAATAAGCAAATTATTGATGTAAAATTAACTATTTTATTGACTCATTTATTTCCCGAGAAATCTTTAAAACAGGTTTTTGTTTTTGATAAGCATAAATATACATTGCATTTTTCACAATATGTTTTCGAACTGCTTTCGTAGTTTTCAAATTTGCACTTGCGAGGCCTTGAATTTTCATCAATACATCAAAAATGGCTATACGTGTCAAGCCTTTTTATCCTGAAATAGCCAGGATAAAAGGCATGACATGTATAGCAGGTGGATCATAACACTTCGATCTTTCTGAGATAGGAATCACAACACTGTTATTTTCATCATCAGTTAAAACCCTTTTGTTAGTAGGTGAAGAAGCTGCTAACGCGTGCTTCGACTATCTCTAACTTAAATTTTAAGCGATCCATTTTGATTTTGGGGGGAATTTTATTTTTGATATTGCATCTTGCTTGCATAGAAACCAAGAATTTGCCACAGCTAAAACGATGAAATGAATGGGTTCAAGAGACTTTGATGGTAAAGAATGATATAAAATTGTCTTTCCATTCAAATATTTTCATGTGTTTTTCTTTATCGCTCTTATCCAAACGATTTCTCCTTTAAGTATACGAGATTCATATGTCTCGTTTACAGCATTGTCCACATCCAAGTGATCATTAAGTTCTGATCTAAGTTCAATCTGATTTATTCATCAATTGCAAAATTTCTTGTGTGAGAATTCTCCCTTTAGACACCTGAAAAGTTTTTGGTTAAAAGTTAGCACAGTATACCGTGAAAAATCATAAAATGTATCAAAAATGTTAGTATTTAAAAAAAATATAAAAATATTTAAACCACACATATTACTAACTCCTACCGGAAAACCCAGATTTTTTTTGGGGGGGATGAAAAATGAATGCAGATATCTGTGTGAAGGATGAAAAGGCCATATCCCTTAACAAATGCATGCAAGAGAAAATTAATTGCAAAAAAGAGCGAGAGAAAGAAAAGAGACTCGTCCATGGCAACCTCCAAAAATTTATTAATTATATAACAATATATTTCATCTTTACATTTATATAGGCTGCTATCAACCTCATTGAAACAGAAAAAAAAAACTCACATGGCAAAAACTTACCTTTATAGCTGCAGTGACTCCTGCAATGCCCAATTCGCACGATCGTGAGCTGGTAACGAAATCCCGAGTCCTACAAGCAACACTAATAATTTAGAATATAGTCTATAGTTTTTCTGTTTTACAATTATTTAAACATTAATACAAAAATTTATACCTAAACAATTAGAAATATATTTTGATACTTACTTTATTACGGCAGATAAAAAGACGTGTTTTCGTTGTATTTGAAAACAAACCTAGATTTTTGCCAGCTGAAAGTAAAACATAGACTACAACCACCATCTGCTGATGATAAAAAGTGATACTTTGCACTTTCTGCAAACACGCTCAATCGTTGGATTTCGGATTGCCTTACATACGACTTCTCCAGAAGCAAAAACGTATAAGAATATTCTAACCCGCACGATCGTGGGGGTTGAGTCTAAAAGGGATATGTCATAGCAGTCACAAAGCTTCTCTATCCAAGATATGGAGATCAGTCAGTTCGTTCGACATGAAATGTACTCAGGCAATCAAACCTCCGCAGCCATTTCGGTCTTTTTCTCGGATGTTATGACCAGATATGTCACTGGTTTTAGGTTACCTCCTGATGAATGTACTTCGAGAATCAGATGTTGGCTGAATCTGGACACATCAGTGAATAAAATGGTCCCTCAATGTCGGCTCTCTAAATGTCGCCCAGTCTCCTTACCAACTCTACGTCTTGCTAAATGGGCTATTCTGTTGGTAGAAATGTAAACACCGAATCTTCAAGCAAACAGACCTTTCACGTACAACCTTCTATAAGCAATGATTGCCGGAATTTCACAAGACAGCTGACAAGAGCTGTTACAACTCGTTGTAAAGGACAAATATAGATCTCCATTGGTCGTCGTGGCCCTTGAATGACTGGATCAGGTTTTCCGTATACTTATTCGGTCTGAATAAATAATCTCAAATTATATTAAGTAGCTCACACACACAACTGTAGGTGTTGTACGAATGTCTCTTGTAATCTGATCTAATGACTACCATTCCTCAAGCTTCTAGACGATTCCTTCTGTTTCTTTCCACAATTATAACGTTAGTGGTTTATATCTTTAATTGTTCGCTTTTGAGTTTCCTCGAATGTTCCAAAAAATCACTACGAAAATCACCGAAGGAATGAAGAGCTGCGATTGGCACATGCGCTTACAAAACATTGTCCTCTAAATGCACACAGTACACGCACGTGTAATGATTGATTGAATATTAACGTCGCACTGTTCAGCTACACGGGGGCTTTGGGCGACGGACCACGTAATTTTGAACCATGGTCAAGTGACGTGGATGACATCTGAGCTGGCACCCTCTCTCCTAACTACCACACCACACCAATGGGAGGACATTTCAGCTCTCGAAAGATTTAACGTGCATCGCTGCCCTACACGGCGGGTCTTTAGTGGTACTGGGCTCGAACTCGTGACAAGGCAAGCCACGATCCGATACCCATACCACTCGGCTACCGCGGCCACACACGCACGTGTAAGCTTCGACTGTAAAATGCATCTCTGCTTGGAAGTGTTAGTTCTATTTACCGTTCAGTACTTTCAAGAAATTCGATTACAAATTGGGATTCCACTAATTTTTTGAATAAAAGATTATTACTGTATAATTTTAAAGAGAGAATAATATTCTACAGAAAAATGAAAAGTTAAAAGGTAGTTTTATAAACAAGAGCAATTCTGAAAGATTGATTTCAATAAACATTACTCCAACAGCGTTTCCCTACCAAAGATGGCCACGATAGCCGAGTGGCCTTGCTCGCGCAATTGTAGTCGACGTTGGTTCGAGTCCTGGGACCACTGAAGACCTGCTGTGTAGAGGTGATGAAGACTCCAAGTTATCCCGTTGTCATGATGAGAAAGTTTGAAAAATGGGGTACGCTTTCAGGTGTCACCCTCGTCCCTTACATGAAAATTGCGGAGTCCATCACTAATAGCTCTCGAGTTGCTTTTCAGTGCAACGCTAATCACATAACAAAAAAATTTTTGAAGATGTTTACAAAAGAAAGTTGCAGTTCGGGAATTCATATTATGAACTAAGGACTTCTTGTTAAGACATTAGTAATAAAATATTTCAACAACAAAAATAATGAAACAAACTAATATCATTGAAAAGTTTAGAAATTCGCGGTTTGAAGACATTCATATTTTCTGAAATCTTTATGTACAAAATTTCCATAGAATACGCTCGGAGAAAAAATAACTATTTAAGCACCGATTTATGTAAATAAAGTCAGAGGTTTAGAAAATGAGTGCCGTAGACATACATTTATGTTTTTATTAATAATTTGTCATGTTTTGACAGAAATTGATCTCCATGGATTGATTCAGTTGAAAGTTAATTAACATCGCACCTCTAAGCTGTACGAGAACTATCGGCAATGTAGCTCGTAATTTTGAACCAAAGGAACGAGAACAACACCTGAGAGGGCATCCCTCTCTCCTAACTTCCACAGTACACCAACTGTAGGATGTTTAAGCCTCGACAGATTTAACGAGCAACAGCCGTCTCTACATTGCGGGTTTTCAGCGTTTTAGGCTTGAATTTAAGGCACTCCAGCCACGAATCCATGACCTTGACTACTAGGCTAACGTGGTCCTAGGGAGCCATGGGAAAACCTTAGTTCCAAAAGAATGTCCAAAAAATTTGAAAAGCACTGGTATAGTGAGTAATCGGTATCGTCGAGATGAAACATTGTGTCTATATTACTGGATGATTTCTACTAGTTAACTGTATTTTCATAAGTACCTTCAAGCAGTGGCATCTTCTGGGGTAAGTAATGGTGCCCTTCTGAAAAACATATTAACTTTCAGAATTTTATTTTAACTTTTATTGTAGAATTTCTTTTTTACGACGGGTGGTAAAAAATGTTACGAGTTGAATAAAGAAATATTTATTAACACTAGACAGAAAATAAAAAAGGGGATTAAGAGTCATACGTGCCTATCACATTTCGACACATAATCACCAAGTCTATTTAGGCATTTATCAGAACACAGAAGGAACTTGTTTAACCCATCTTGGTAGAAATCAGATCCCTGTCCATTGAGAAAGGTCTCGGGGGATGTTTTCTCAGCAATGTCTCAGAATATCGCAGGACATCAGAAATGATATGCTCTGCACGCTACCATAGCTCAATTCCATCTCTGACGAGATTTCACGCAACGTTATCCATCAATCATTTTGAATCAGTTCTTCTCTCTCTCTCAATTCATGCTGTGTTGATTTCTGTCGTTGAAGAACTTAACTGGCTGCTCCCTGCCACATACTGTGGTTTTCGACAACCTGTCTGCCTGGTTGAAAAGAGCGACACCATTTCGCTACATGTTGTTTGCTCATTCTCTGCCGGTAAAAATTTAATCATGGCTTGCACTTCCAAACGAGACCAATTTCCTAAGCGTCTTGCCATTTCAATCATCCTGAACCGTCTAGGAACTTTCTCTACCTACCTGCAAACCAGCTGTATGACATTTGTCTTCACTCTGGGGAAACAAAATTTCTCTACAATATGTAGTTTTCAAATGCTGCTGCTTGTAACTTTTTTTCTGATCATCCCTCGTAATATTCAACCTTTAATGCTTAAACCTTAAGATAATAGTTCAAATAGTAAGTATTAAAATTGCTTGCGGGTTTTTGGAAATCCACCCTCTGAAGTATAGAAAAAGTGAAAATAATGTGACACAGAATTTAAACCGGATAATATAAGCTAATATTAAAATATCCACCAGAGTAATCTCCTCAGGAGAATCTACCTATTTAATGGAGTTCTACTTGATAGCATTTGAATAAATATGTGCGTCTTGTTTGAAAAAACAATTTACAATGAGAAATACATTTAACGCAAAAACGCTTGACGAAATATCGGTTTACACGAAATAATACAACGGTCCCGACAAACTACTATGTATTTTCATGTATTTTTTTCTCTTAACACGAAAAGAAAATTGCTTAACACGAAATGGTTTTCCTCCTGGGAATGAACAAAATACGGAAAACATCAACCGCGCAGGCGAGATTTAAGAGAAATGTGAAATTAAAGAGAGGTGGCTTCACAAGTTTCGTAGAAAGGAAACTAACTCAGCTTTGAAATACCCTCGGATTAGCCTGTGACACGAGCAGCCGATTTTGTTTATCTAAGCCAAGGGTGTCCAACACTCGGCCCGGGGCCACATGTGGCCGCCTTGAACAATTTTGTGGCCTGTGAGATTCCTTAGAGCTTTACAAAATTTGACTATTTTGTACAATATTTTTGTTTAAAGAGGATGTTTTTTTTTTTGTTTTTTTTTTTTGCAAAAAATAAGTCCCATAATTGTGTTATTATTTTATTACGTTGCTTCTGTTACTGCAAATCTCTTTTTTTTTATAAATTGAAATTTATCAAACATAAATCGTGCTCAGACTTAACGCACGAAAATCTGCAACATCAATTACGATACGCAGATACACATGCATTGAGATCGACTGGGAAAAACTAAATGAAAGAGTTGAGAAACAGATATCTCACTCATTAAATAAAACAAAGATTATTTGATCATTGCATTATTATTATTATGTTATCTATGTTTGCATACATGAAAAACAATGAAAACCATAATATCAGTCTGTTTTAAATTTTCACTCCAACAAATGTTTGTAATGGATCTAAATCTAATATGAAGATATATATTTTTATATGGGCCCGCGGGATTGTAAAGTTCTTCCGAAGTGACCCGCGAGGTCATTTGGGTCTGCTACCCCTGATCTAAGCTACAGTCAACCTCCACCCCTACAAATGTCACACAAAAACATTTCATCTCTCATCAGTTGACTTTGGAATTCCGCGATAAGTACATCGTAATGTGAGTAAAATCATTGAGTTTGGGTGGCGGGTGTTCTTTTCCCCTATTTTAGAAAAAAAGTTTTACTCAAGGGGAAAGCAAACTGTAATTTTCCTTAAAGTGAACATGGAGCTTCTGAAGGCAGTTGATCAAAAACAGAGAACGAAAACGGAAATCTGTAAAAAATGTTGGTATTGCTAACTTTACATTTTCACCAGTGATTTTGAAAAAAAGAGAGCAAATTACAGGGAAATGTTTGAACGGAGTAAGTTTGAGCCTAAGCCAAAATGGATGAAGACGACTAAGCACGAGGATTAAGAGACGTCTTTACTTCTTTGGTTCTTGTGAATGTTTTAGTTTAATTGATTTGTACTAAATGCATGCAAAAATACATATCTATGTTTATAAAATGTACTATAATAAACTTATTTCCATTGATTTTTCTCTCTCTCTCTCTCTCTCTCTTTTGATAATATTTTTAACACGAAAAAATATTTCAGTCCTCTCAGTTTCATGCTAAACAATTTTCAATGGAATTATTTCTACTATTTCTGTAAACAAAAATAGGTTTCAGTCAATAAAAACTTTTAGAATCTGTAACTATATTCTTTAGGTCATATATTGAAATTGTTTAATTATAATACTTTACTAACCTACAAATAAATATTTCATCTGGGAATATTTTACGTGTGTATATGGAATCCTTGAAGTCAGAGCTCAAGAGGTCCACAAAGAAAATAAGGATGGAAATTTTTGCTCGAGAGCTGCATGCAGACTGTTGGTGACAGATTTCGTAATTCTAAACGTCAGTCAAGAAATGAGGAGATGTATCTTCTTTTTCTTATTTCCAAATTCCATCGTGGGTGGAATGGGATGTGTAGTTTGGTTTCAAGTTTAGCAGTCGTAATTATTTCACATGACGGCATTTAGTGGAATCAGGACTTCAACTTAGATCACTGACTGCATAACACAAGAACATCTCAATTATCTTTAAATAGTTTTATTTATACTGCAATACACACACAATATTTTAAAATTGGAATAGCCAAATTTGCACGTTTATATTAAGTAGTTACTAGTTATACGATTAGTTTATAAAATCATCATTTTCAGCAGAAAAATCGAAATTTATTTTTAGTCTATTTTTGTAGCCTGTTTTTAATAAGCTTTTTTAAAAATATCTTACTTTTAACTCTGAGTCAGTTTTAAGAAAAGTTACAGCTGCCCAAATAGAAACCGGAAGTGTGGGTTTTCTGTTGATTTTTACCCGCAAAAAACGATTTTAATTAATTTAAAATATTTTAATGAATTATTTTCATGTTAAGTAAACTTTATTTCATTTTATAAATTGTTTAATACAAATATTGCGCTTTTTCAAATAGGCAACAGTTGTCTGATTGCAATGTTTGTTTTGATGTAAGAGTTGCTATCTTATTATCAAATGCATTCAAAATTAGAGCTCTTAAGATATTTTTATTAGTACTTAATATAGAGTTATTTTTTATTAAATTAAAGTTATCATGCCAAAAAAACAAAATCAGTGAGGCCTAAAAGAAGAGATGTCAGAGAGAAGAATTTGTTGGGTGAGTGAGTAAGTGAATATTAACGTCGCACTGTTCAGCTACACGAGGGCTTTAGGCGACGGACCTCGTAATTTTGAACCAAGGTCAAGTGACGAGGACGACACCTGAGCTGGCACTCCCCTCTGCTAACTACCACACCACTCCAACGGGAGGACGTTTGAGCTCTCGACAGATTTAACGTGCATCGCGTCCCTACACGGAGGATCTTTACTGGTACTGCGCTCGAACTCATGACATGCGTGCCATGATCCGATGCCTTGACCACTGGGCTACCACAGCCCCAAAGAATTTGGTGGAGATGTGTTGAAAGAAAAATCAATGGATCGTCCAAATTCAGATATTAATTCTATTAAAAAGATTTGTATGAATCTTTGCGATCAAAATCTCCTAAGAAAATGCCTCTCTTCCCTCAGAATTGATATGAAAATTTTAACAATGTAGTGTGGAGTATAATCTCGAAAGAGACCTTTGTTGAGCTACAAACACTCCGATTAGGGATTTATATTGCAACAATGCTTTTTAATTCTGGGTTTTCTGGTCTATTACCTCAATTTCAAAAGCTAGGAAGGGAATTAGGGCCTGAAATGTAGGGATATTTTTAGTTCTTTGACAATACGAGAATTGTTGATTCAACGAGGCATTCTGAACCGGATGAGAAACTGTCTCGTAAAGTAAGAAAGGCTTTTCAAAAATGTAAAAGTTTGAAGTATGATGTTCAGGAAGACACCACGAACACAAACCTGTAGAGTTTTAATACCTTCCTTAATCTTTAAAAAGTTTTATTGCAAATATAAACTTTATTTTGCATTTTCTGAAGAATGTAATTTTTGTACATAATGGTCCCCGGTAACATGATATTTCTTAAAGTAATTGAAACAATCTTACGATATTTTTTGAGTTTGTTCTTTGTTACGATAAATGCTTTGTGTGCTAAAAAAGCTAAGGGTAATTTTTCAATTAAGTTATTTTTAATGAAATTTTATATGGGAAAATGCTTTTCTAAATAAAAATTCTGGGTTTTTTTCATGTTGAACCCCTGTATTTCATAATTTTATTGTAAAACTTCAGTTATTTTAGTATACAGCATAGTTAAGCATTAAAAAATTGTATTCCTGCAAAAATTTTATATTATTTTTTTTTTTTTTTTTTTTTTTTTGTAATACACTTTTTTTTTTAGAGTTGTTAGCAAAAGAGCCAATTCTTATAACATTTTGGTTCAGATTTCTCAATATTTCGAAAAAAAAAATTTCTAAAAATTCTTTTTGTGAGATTTTGATAGTTTTGCAACATACTTAAAAAATAACAAGTAAATACTTATTTAAGTCATATTTTAGAAAATTGTCTCCAAACCCAGTTGGATAGCTTAAATATTCCAAAATAGATATTTGAAATGAAAGATATCTGCATAGCTTTTAAGATATTTTATATTAAATTTTGACTATTTAGGAAACAAGAAAGAAAAGTTACTTGTTTCATGACAGCAGTTTTCAGATGTTTATGTTTGAAATAATAGTTAATTTACTTTCATAATTACTATTTGTTTACTTTCTGAATAACATTTGTGTTTCTAAATACTTCAATTAATGTACCCTACAACTAGAAAAAATAATTATAGTGTACTGGAAACGCACAAGAAATCTTTTCCATACTGCTACACACACCTCCATTTAAAAATTAATTTTACGGGAACCTTTTGAATTATATAAACACTAATATTGTCATGTACTTGTATAACTCATATCATTACAACTGATTTTAAAATTTTGGTCTCATAATTAAATCTGAATTTTTTCCAGTTTATCACTGTAAGATACTTTTAGACTAATGTTTTACTCTATGTATATAAAAATAATAACAGTAAATTTTCATTTAAAAAATAGATATTTAAAATACAGTAATTTTTGTATACATAGGATGACGTCAATATCTACGTCATTAGTAGTTACTAATCCGCAAATCTCTCTCTTTCTCGTGTATCAGAACAAAAAAATATATATACGCACTTATTTCGAAATATCTTTGTTCATTTTAGCTTTATTTATTCTTCAGATTCATCTAAAACTTACAAATTGTCCTTTCTACAAGATTTCTAAAAGAATTCTTGAAATATCAGGGCACAATGGAAATTATATAGAATTAGGGAAAGAATGAGAAAGTATATACCAACATATATGAGTTTCTGTATTAAATATATACACATATTCAATACAGAAATTCATGAAATTGTTATTTACTAATAATTATGAAAACATTATCAAGAGTTATGAACAAAAATACATTTCATTTTATAGGAGAAAACCAAACACATCAGAGTATAAGGAAACTCCAAAACCCAAATATATATATAATAGTACATAATACACAAGACAAACTGAAGAATACATTTACAGGGATTAAACTATTCAACATCTATTATAAACTATCAAAAACAGGCGTATACTTAATATTTCAAAATTGCTAAAATTATGGCAAGAATCAAAAGAACTGGTGAGAATCAACACATATTCATAGCAGCAAAGCAGAATGGTTTCATTACAATAAGTTTTAGGTACTTCAAAAGTTTATTATTAAAAGTGAAAATGTCATAAAGACATTTAAGCAATTGGGCAGGGAAACGAAAACTCTAAGAGTTTATAAAAATCTTGAAAAATTATTTATAGCAAATATGTGCGTACACATTTGTAAATAAAAAGATAGGAAAAGTTGGGAAAATAAAAAATATTTTTTGTAATATTTTGTATTAAATTTTTTTAAAAAGCATAAAGTTATTTCCTATACTTAAAGAATTCATTATAATGATAACTTTTCATACAATTAAGTGGTAAAATTCGTTCTAAGAAGTGCATAAGAAATTGTAATATTTAAAAAAATTTCCGATTTTTGTGTAACTAAATCTGTGTTGTGTAGAAGGTAATTTATTATGTTTTGTTTCTGTAAATAAATGTTTGTATATTACTGTTTCTATATGGAACTTAAATAATATTTAAGTTAAAATGCTTCTTTTTATCTTAAATGTCCGGCATATTAAGTAATCTATCATTTGTAGTTTAATTTTACGAAAATTTATCTATAGATATGTATATTGATTTCAAAAATAAAGAACAATGCAATTGATTCTATAATGAAAATGATAATTATGTGTTACATAGACAGGACCAAGGTTTTGACTATTGTGAACGCCTAATATAATTCTAAATACCTTACTTATTTTTCTGCAAATTCAAAATGGCTACTTTTTTCCTAAGCATCTGCAGAAAAAAAAATCTTCTCAAGATAGGAAACTTTTAAAAGAAATTACTTCAGATCTCTTTTCAAGAATGGTTGGCTTCATTTTCCATTTTATCTCTATTACAAACTCAGACAAAATCTAAACTACTGTGATAATTATCAAAGAATTTGATGTAAAATATGCAAGAAGAATGAAACAAAATCACAAAAATTCCATATGACTTTTCCTTGTAAGTCGGATGTCAAATGTATTTTATATGTATTTGAAATATAGTGAATTGTTGTTACTTTATTCATTAATGAATTTTTTTGTGGAACAAAAGGTTAATTTTACGGAAATAATTCAATTAGTTACCACTTTCATGTACTCTTACAATACCAATTTATGCAATATAATAATCAGCAAAATACAATAAAATATTTACTATACGAAACTCGCTCTTCACAAGGCCCCACAAGACCAAACTGGCTTTGTGCTAGAAAAACATATTAAACTTAAAATTCCGAATATATATTAATTTTACATAATTAAACAATCTTCGGTTTGAAATTTTTCATTATAGTAATGTTATAGTTTAACTTTTAAGGCTGTTTTCGGCAAAAGTACGAGAGCGTGAAATAAACGCGAAGTATATTTTCAGACAGAAAAATACCTCAAATTTCATGGAAATTTGGAACATTATAACTTATACATCTGTTAACAAAATATAGGGTTTTTAAAAATTTCAAAATATTCAATGAATTATCTATTTCTCTTTTAAATACGTGCAGGGATAGCTCATTTAACATTACGGTATAGGAAAAAAACGCGAAACACCTTTCATACCACAAAAAATGGGTCAACTCGGTTAAAAATGAGATGTGTGATAAAAAATGCTATTCTCTGAAGGAAAGTGTGAAGCCAGAATATCATATTTGTGTTTTTCATTTCTTTTATATCTGAAAAACTGTTCCAAATTCGGGTCCTATTCTTTAACGTTGACCGAAGACAGCCTTAAAGATGAGTTACATTAATTATTTAAAAATGGTATCGTTCTTAAATCAAAATCAGTATGTTTCACCATTTAAATTCCACTGATCTATGGCTGAAAAAAATACATTCAGTTATATTTATCCTCAGATAGGTTATTCAGTTTCTTATAACAGGGATATGGATCCCTTTAAAGTTCTTGGGGGTTATTTCAAGGTATTCATAACTTAAGCTGAAAAAAGTTAACTTATTATTTTATATTCAATGACACCACTATTGATATTGCATTTTTTCTGTTGCAAATACATCCAATAATTTAAAAGTTGTTTTAAGGTTATTTGAGAAGAAAATATGTATATCAGTGTTTCTCAAAGTGGGGGGCACGCCCCCCTGGGGGCGCGATCATATCGAAAATTTAAAGATTTTTTTTAAAAAAAATATTCGGAAAGAAGTGAAACAAAATACTTTTTTCCATAATAAAAAAAAATGCACAACACTGATATAATTTATGTTTATCATCTGACGTTTTTCTTTTTTAACATAAAATATTACTCGTTAAAAGAAAAAACGAAACCCAGACCCTGAGAAAAATTCTAAGAAGATAAACATATTATCACTGTAATTATTATTGAAATACTGTACATTAGTAGTAGAAAGAAAAGGAAGACATGATTCACTTTTCAGCCAGGCAGCATAATACATTTGCTGATCATTTGATTGACCTTCAAACTTACACTGGTATGGTTTCTACATTAGTTCCATCCCATCTTTTATGTATTTGTTTTTCGCTTAGGGAAATTGTAAATAATTAAGAGTTTTACGATACTTGGAAAATCATTGATTGATTTGAAGGATTATTTGGCTAAGATTTATTTCTAAGAGTAATCTCAAACATATAAAGCATAGTGAAAAACGTCATAATCCTTTTTAGAACATCCGTATAATTTTCTGAATACACTTTTAACCCGGGAGCGGTGGCGCGGGGCATCTGTGATCTCTATTGAAGGAAGTTGAAACTGATCAAGCAAAAGAATGCATATTATTCATGATTGAGAAACACTATGAACATGAAATGAAAGGAAAATTTTCAAATGCTTCATAAAGAACTCCATCAACTGAAATATGAAGCCATAAGTATACCACAAGGTTCAGCTCGCGTTGTCAAAAAGACACAAGAAAAAAGAAGTTCACAACTTGATATTTGTTGATCACCAAAGATGTTACGAGCCCAGTACCACTAAAGACCCGTTGTGTATGGGGGAGGTGCACGTTAAATCTGTCGAGAGCTCAAACGTTCTCTTTTTGGAGTGGTGTGGTAGTTAAAAGAGGCCAGCTCAAGTATCGTCCTCGTCAACCATTGTTCAAAATTACGAGGTCCGTCTCTAAAAGCCCTCGTGTAGCTGAACAGTGCGACGTTAATATTCACTCACTCGATCATGAAAGCTCATTAAAACTACAATTACTTGAACAAAATATGACAGCTTTGCCAGCAAATAACATTTCTGTAATGTTAGTGAAAAGTGTCTCTGTGATTTGCGTTCTTTATTAAGGTATTGCTCTTTTGAATCATTTTAGTTCAGTTTTATTGGGTTTTTTCTCAAATCATCAAAGAAAAATTGAACATTCCTTGAAAGCCGGTAAGTATACTTTCTCTTAATTAAATTATTCACTGGAATTCCGATTTGTATCGTGTAGAGTAAAAATAATTATAAGCAAATGATTGGGATGACTGAATCCCCCCGCACTACCATTAGCGTTAGTATCGAGTGCGCGCCTGCTCCCGGGTTAAAACATTTTAAAGTCTTCTCGCTTTAAATATTAAAAAGTATAACACAATTATTCTTCAAAGGAATTTTATATTCTTTTTCATTATTTAACATTAATTCTAAATGCTAATTTTGTGAGGTTTAAAATTACAGTCCTTTTTAACAGTTATTTACAATTATAGAATTTATCTAAAAAAAAAATCATTTTACATTTTTGTATACAATGTCGTGCACGCAGTTCTACTCTCTTTACAGTTAAGCTATTATATCAAGAATAATGTTATATTTTTTTATATATAAAAAATGGACACGTGCGAAGAGCCAGTGTTTCAGCCAGTATACGTTTAATGTATCAGTACTGAAGAAGGTTTTTTATAAATAATTTCTTAATACTAAACTAAGAACAAGTTTAATAATTATTAGTGACTTCCATGGTCTTGTCTTGTAGAGCAAAGTTTTTCAAAGGAAGGTTTAATATCAGAAATTGACACCCTGAGTTATTTTTCTATATTTAGCTGAGATCTATATTTTGTCTTCAAAGCAGCCACCGCAGAAAATCCGGTTTAACAAAGGTAGGATGTTGAAAATGGTAATAGTATACGAAGTGCTTTTGTTTTCAGTACAGAGAATTCATCATCATCCTCTACCCAAAATTCAGAGAGCGATTTATTACAAAATTGCTTTTTAATTTTTCACTGGATGTGAATTCTATGAAGATTTCTTCTTCGGAAGTTGAGAACCCTTCTGGAGTATCTTGAAATAGATCCGTAATCCACTCGTAACTTGCTACCAAGTTGTCCTCATCAAGAAAACACTTTTTAAAATTCTTTGCCAACATGGCTAAATGATTTTACATGGTTTTAAAAATAACTTTTACATGTTGTTCTTCAGATTTGTAAGTTTTAACACATAACTAGCTAGGGCATTCCCCCCCATCATTTACTTCAGTAGTGGTAAATCCAAAATTTAAGTATTTTTGAGAATATTTCCTTGATTTAATTTTCGGAAACATGCTCGTCTGTGTACTTGTTGATCCTTTATTATCGTCGAATGTTTGCTTACGACTTAAAAATGCATGTATGATTTTGTTTTAATCTACTGCCGTAAATACTTAACTACCGTGAATTAGAATTAACGTGCTAATTAAAAAATGTACATTCAAAGTTGATTCGGTAGCTATAGAAGTATCGAGTCGACCAAAACTGACTGGAATTGTACGAGGAAAAACATTTTTACATGTTTTGCGCAGGCGTCCGATAGGTTGCCCAGACTCACGCAAACGTACCCCATAATGCCAAATGTGATGGATATGATAGAGAGCAACATAGACTAGACAATTTTTCTAATGACATTTGTACTTTGAGAAATGGATGCTGAAGGAAATATATCTTTAATTAAATATATCATTTTGCGATCTGTTCCAATTAAAAATTAGAGAAAAAAATAACATAATATATATAAGTAAGTAATATAGATTTTAAGTAATTTTCTTAAAATATATATTACTTAAAAGTAACATATACAAAATTTAATACTTATACAGTTTATAATTGAGATCGCATTGTAGCTTTAGCGTAAAAGTGCATTTTTATTGCAGTAAATACATTATTGTTGTACAGGGGGGGGGCGACAAAAATTATGATTGAAAATTGGGTCACCAGTATTGAAAGTTTGAGAAACACTGATGTATATAGTCATTATAAATTTGAAAAAAAAAGGGCTTTCAACTATAATTTATTAATTTTTGCGTAATGTTAATATTCAGCATGATGTATTAAATAAAACAAATATATTTTTATCAAAGTTAACAGTTTAGTAAAAAAATCACAATTTACTGTAAAAAAAAGTTTTTGAGATGGATAATTTAAATAAAAATAATGTGTCGGCCTCTACTTGTTATGTATTTGTGGCATCAACTTTCAGCAGCGTCGATTTTGTTCGACACTAGGAGGGGAAATAATGCCTATTTATGAAACAACACTTGTTACAGTTCATTTAAATACCTCGGAGAAGGACTTGAGTTAGCCACCTGTGTGCCGAGGTAAATCCAAAAATGCTCTATCAGATTAAGGTTCGGAGATCCAACTGACATTTTCTTTCGTTTTAAGTCTTGGTCTTCAAGATATTCATCAACAAACCTAGAAATGAAGTGGGGCATTATCATTCACCACTATGAACATTAGCATACGGCGGGATACTTGCAGCAAGGATCTCGTCCCAATATTTCACAGTATATAGCCAAAGCTTCTCATATAGAGTTTCTGCGTGTTACTTACATATCAGTGTAAATACCCATAATTCTGAACCAAATCATGATTCTAACTGCTCTGTGACTGTGCTTTTCAGCAATGTTAGATGTATAATATTTGTTACCTCGTTCTCTACAGATCAGCTTATAACTTGAATCATTCACCAAAGAAAATCTAAGCTCATCTGTGAATAATACAAATACCCATTTCTATCTAGTCATGTAATGTACCTAATAGAAAGTTGTATTGCACAAGGATTGTGAATCGTGAATAACCAATAACAGTTCTGTATATTAAATTTTCGGATTTAAACCGAGTCTTTGGACCACACTACGAGACACATTGAGACGTTTTGCAGTATCAGCCTGTGATAAAATAAAAAAAAACCTATTTCTCTTCATTCAATTTCTCGTTGTCTTACTGAATTAAGTAAACCACATCTATATATATATATATACTAACAATATCTTAAGTATCAACAATTGAAGACCAATAAGCATGAAGAGTTTCCTTCAAACTGCAAAGGCGGGATATTCACACTTTCCTTCGTCTGGAGTACAGGGATCCAGTTCTTTACAAAAGTAGTTGTAGCTCTAACTTTTTTATAAATAGAAGTTCCTTATTATCATTCATGTAAATCATATTTTTTTACCTTCATTTTCATTCGTTTAATGGTGAACATAGAAATCTGGTTGTATCTTAACGTATTGAAAGCCTTGTTTGAAAGGTATAACAAAAGCAAAATTTCTGCTTGAAAAAAACAGATAATCACTAGATAGAAATGGGGAAAATAAATGCAAGTTGTGTGATGAAGGGGGAAAATAAATGCAAGTTGTGTGAAGAAAGGAAAATAAATGCAAGAATACAAATATATGTTCTAATTACTACGCTTAAGTCCAGGCTTGACGTCTCAATTGATATGCGTTTCCATTTAATGAGAGTGAACGCAGACTTAACTCCCGCTCATGCATAAACTCAAAATTTTGTTTTCTTCTCCAAAAATATTTATTGCATATTTTATGCATAAAACTATTAAATACAGTCCCATTTATTTCTGAATTTCTGTGAGTAAGAAAACTTGAGGAAATGAACATAGAAGAAGTACACTGCGCTGAAAAATTGCTAAGGACGGATAACACTATCATCCATAGCAACCGCAAAATGAAAGGAAGCAAAATGTGGAAAATTAGAATAAGTGCGGGATATTAGTAAAAAGATGTATGAGTATGTAAATTTATTTCCACGTCTGTGTTCATCACGTGATAGCATTCATAAGAGCTTTAAAGGTTTTGACGCGTGTGGACAATTGTTGTTTCAAGTCAAAGTTTTACAGGAAAGATTTAATAGACGAACTTAAAATTTTTGGCATGTCTTCCCGACATCACATATGTGATTTTATGCGTGGCCGAATTATTGGAAAGATCGAAGAAGGGCGAAAAATAACAGATGTTGCCAGGGAGTTCGACATCGCTCACAGCGTTGTTTCACGGCTGTGGAAGTCATTTAAAACTACTGGAATGTGTAGTAGACGGCACGGGGGAGGTCGTGTTAGAAGTATGACGCCTGCAGAAGACAGATATATCGTCCTATCAGCAAAAAGGAACAGACGCACCACAGCTCAGCGGGTGGCAAATCAGTTTCTTGCTGCCTCAGGAAAGCAGATCTCCCGAAAAACTGTTGCCAGACGTTTGAGGGGAGGAGGACTAGACGCACGCAGACCTGTTGTGTGTGTCCCATTGACCAGACAGCACAGTACTGCCCGTTTGCAATGGTGTCGTGAGCATCACAATTGGACTGAACAGGACTGGGCATGCGTACTATTCTCAGATGAGAGTAGGTTCAGTCTGTCATCGGATTGTAGACGCCAACTGATCTGGCGCGAGAGTGGTACTGCTTATCGTCAGAAAATATCCAGGAAAAGGACCGATATCCGACATGCAGTATCATGGTGTGGGCCGGCATCATGATCAATGGCCGCACGCGCCTACATGTGGTTGCGAATGGGACTATGACGGGCCAACGATACATTGATGAAGTTCTACTTCCTCATGTTCGTCTTTTCCATGGTGCTGTCGGTGATAAATTTGTTTTTATGGACGACAACGCAACATGTCATCGAACACTCGCTGTTCAGGATTGTCTAGAGAGCGAGGGTATTCAACGTCTCGAATGGCCAGCGCGTTCTCCAGATCTAAACCCCATTGAAAATGTGTGGGATGCTTTGGGGAGGCTAGTTGCTGGTCGAAACTATCCTCCGACAAACAAGAACACCCTCATCCGTGCACTCACAGAGGAATGGGATAAATTGCCTCAACAGCTGCTGTATAATGTTGTGCAAAGTATGGTACGACGTGGGGAATGTTGCATCACACTCCACGGTGGACATATCCCGTACTGATACCTTTCTTTAAGGTGCCTGCTGACTTTTAAATGCATTGTTCCATTTCTCCGTACGCAGATCAAATGAACATTTTTTTTCCTTTCAGATGTTTCACAGCTTCACGGATCTCAAATTGCTATGTAGCATAACATTAAGCGAGACATGAGGCCTAGTAGGATAAAATATAGTTGCCACACTGTTCAGACATTAGAATAAAGAATATTTATTGTTCTGGAAAGTACAAAAGCTGTGAAACATCTGAAAGAAAAAATGTTCATTTGATCTGCGTACGGAGAAATGGAACAATGCATTTAAAAGTCAGCAGGCACCTTAAAGAAAGGTATCAGTACGGGATATGTCCACCGTGGAGTGTGATGCAACATTCCCCACGTCGTACCATACTTTGCACAACATTATACAGCAGCTGTTGAGGCAATTTATCCCATTCCTCTGTGAGTGCACGGATTAGGGTGTTCTTGTTTGTTGGAGGATAGTTTCGACCAGCAACTTGCCTCCCCAAGGCATCCCACACATTTTCAATGGGGTTTAGATCTGGAGAACGCGCTGGCCAAGGCCGAGACGTTGAATACCCTCGCTGTGGTAGACAATCCTGAACAGCGAGTGTTCGATGACATGTTGCGTTGTCGTCCATAAAAACAAATTTATCACCGACAGCACCACGGAAAAAGACGAACATGAGGAAGAAGAACTTCATCAATGTATCGTTGGCCCGCCGTCATAGTCCCATTCGCAACCACATGTAGGCGCGTGCGGCCATTGATCATGATGCCGGCCCACACCATGCGATACTGCATGTCGGATATCGGTCCTTTTCCTGATATTTTCTGGACGATAAGCAGTACCACTCGCGCCAGATCAGTTGGCTCTTAACCACTGATGACAGACTGAACCTACTCTCATCTGAGAATAGTACGCATGCCCAGTCCTGTTCAGACCAATTGTGATGCTCACGACACCATTGCAAACGGGCAGTACCTCGTGCTGTCTGGTCAGGGTGGGACACACAACAGGTCTGCGTGCGTCTAGTCTCCTCCCTCAAACGTCTGGCAACAGTTTTTCGGGAGATCTGCTTTCCTGAGGCAGCAAGAAACCGATTTGCCTCCCCGCTGAGCTGTGGTGCGTCTGTTCCTTTTGCTGATAGACGATATATCTGTCTTCTGCAGGCGTCATACTTCTAACACGACCTCCCTTCGTGCCGTCTACTACACATTCCAGTAGTTTTAAAATGACTTCACAGCCGTGAAACAACGCTGTGAGCGATGTCGAACTCCCTGGCAACATTCGTTATTTTTCGCCCTTCTTCGATCTTTCCAATAATTCGCCATGCATAAAATCACATATGTGATGTCGGGAAGACATGCCAAAAATTTTAAGTTCGTCTATTAAATCTTTCTGTAAACTTGACTGAAACAACAACTGTCCACACGCGTCAAAACCTTTAAAGCTCTTATGAATGCTATCACGTGATGAACAGACGTGGAAAAAAATTTGCATACTCATACTTCTTCTTACTAATATCCCACATTTATTCTATTTTTCCACATTTTGTTTCCTTTCATTTTGTGGTTGCTATGGTTGATAGTGTTGTCCGTCCTTAGCAATTGTCCAGCAGTGTATAAAGTGATATAGAGTTTTGTTAAGTATATATTTCTTCACTGAATAGCATTAGAACTGTAAAACATTTAATTAAACTCCCAACTCCTAGAAAAATCATGGATTAATTAAATGCAGAAGACACATTATAATGCGCCTATATAACTACTAAAAAACTAATGCTATTTTTTTTCGATTAAAAAAATAGATGTAAATGGAAAACGTTATTGCAACAGTTCATGAGTTTGATTTACATTTTTATTTTGGGCACTTCTGAAACTTTTCTTTCTTGAAAGTTATCAGGTTCATAGTAAGTGTGTAACACGATTTTAAATCGAAGTCTAAAACTTTTGTACTATTCTAAAGCAATGCAAATAAAAAAAAAGTCAAAAATCATTAACGAAATAATTATTCCCAAAGGGTAAATTTCTTTAAAATGCTTTAATTGATCTCGCCTACAACTAATTTTGCCAAAACGCTCTACCGTCAAAACTTTTCCAATAATTATTTCCTAAATCTATTGTAACTAAAAAATTTAAAATAGAATTCACAATATTACAACGTTAGATGTGCAACCAATTTTTAAATTCAGGTTGGGGGATTTAAGATGTATTCTGTATCTCTTCACTGGTAACAAAAAATTAATTGTTGACTTATTTCTCAAAATGATGTTTATCTAGTATGCAATAAGTAGATCTTCTTAAAGTCATGAGAAATGCCCTTTGTTTTTCCTTGTTTCCTCGAGCAAATTAAATAATGGTACGTGAAAAGATTATTGACCTGACTTTTTTTGCCCCAATCAGTGAAGGAGGATGATAGTTCAAGGGCACGAAGAGTATGAAGAAGTTAAGAAGAAAAGAATAGCATATTGGTAAGGTCAGTATCTGCTGGTTGCCCAAAATATATTTTTTCAAAGCCGAATTTATAACCTGAAACCACATAACTATTTCAAACCAGTTTTAGTCGTAACCTTAAACCATAATTTAGAAGAAGAAAAAGTATCTTCACATTTTTAGCTAATGATGAATTTATATCAGTTTCCTCACCAGGATTGCAGTAATTACCTGGAAAAGTTCTCATTCGAAAAGCGTAATCAAGATTGTTGAATAAAAAAAAATCTCTGTGTATTCCATCCAACTTTTAGACATTTTTAAAACAGAAAAAAAAGAAAGTCATAGACGACAGAATTAAGAAAATCTTGAACACAACAGTTCTGACACTATGTGATTTATTATTTTAAAGTCATGTTTATAAGTTTTACAAAATCTCTTGGATCTTCCACAAATAAAAAGGTTCTAAATATACTTTATAAATAATCATTATTTAAAACAAGGGTTCTTGAGGAAGCTCAGTATCTTACGCTAAGAGATTTATTTCTATCCATAAAAAAGCATTGAGCAGCATTTCCGAAAATTACCCTATTTAAACTAGCTTATTTAGATATAGTTTTCCAATGAAAAGTAAAAATTGAAGAACTAATCAACACACTCTCTTGGCTCTGACTTTTACTTAATTAAATTGCCTATATTAATATTCTAATTTTTTGTACAAAACCAGATTGGTCCTGCCTCATAAAACTAAACAAAATATTTTTAATTTCTATAGTCTTCTAAAAAAATAAAAAATCACACGTCACTGCAGCCCTTGTATTGTTAGTGTCATTCAAAAAATCTGAGTCTTTTAACGCGCTTTCTCTAATATAAGTAGATGCCATTTTTGATTCTCTGTCTTTTTGAGAATTATTTTTCAATATTCTAGAATTAAACTAAACTCAGTGACGTAACAACCCATACAGGGCCAAGGCCTACTATGCCCATCTCAGTTTTCGAGACCCTGGGCGCTGAGATGCATGAATAGATACTCCGGTTTGGTGGTCAGTCTGTAATGCGAAAAACTCCAAGGTTTAGTTCCCAAGTAAGCTCAGTATTCATTTATCACCCCACTGAAGGGATGAAAGGCTTAATCGACCTTGCTCAGCTTGGGTGTGAACCCCGGACCTGTGGCGCGGAAACGTGATGCGCTACAACTCGGCCACTGGGCTACATTCTAGCATTAATAATCCTAAATTTTAATTGAATACTTATTACCATTCAGTTAATTTGTACATTTTAGAGCTTTGATATACCTTAAATTATTACGTTAGACTAAAAATATTAACGTGTTGTTCTGTATAAGTTACTATAACGTCATCAGTACGAATTTTCTTTCTATTAAACTTACAAACAAGTATCTCTCATGTCAGTAAATTTAGAAATACATCTTAGATGGCTATTTAAATTAATTATGCATTTCTGAATAAGTAAAGAATAGTTTATTAGACGAAGCTTTTTTTGTAAGTATGTATATCTATCGAAAAAAAATTAAAACTTTGGAGCGACAACGATTTGGAGTAATTTATGAAAGAAAAGATATAATTACAGTGTTAACAAGAATTAATTTACAAGGATTTATTTGTCAAAATACAATAATATTGCCTAAACTGATAGGTTAATTAACTGATTGTTTCTTAACGTTGCAATATTTGAAGCTACACTAGAACTATTATATAACTATGGACCTCATAATTTTGAACCATGATCAATTGATGAGGACATTTGAGCTGTCACCTCTGTCTCCAAACTTGCACACGACTAATGGGAGGACTTTAAGCCTCCATAGATTTAGTGTTCTACATGATGAGTCGTCAGTGGCACCAGATTTCAAACCAGCCACTTGATGACGCTGGCCACGAATCGGAGCTATCGCTATTCAGCTACCGCGGCCACAAGCCTCGTCATATTTAACGAATTAAATTAGAAAGTGCGACATTATTAAACATTATTAATCGACCCATGCTTGACGAATTTTTTTGCACTATTAGACTTCACATTTATGAATATTTATCGATTGAACCTACTTTCCTATAGCTTTTCAGCTGGGAAAAAATTATCTTATTTTTCCATATGGTATAAAAATTTCAAGTCTTCCCTTTCATAGTCATAGACACACTTTGTCTTGATCTCTTTTTGTTTCCCATACGCATACACACATTTATATTAAATATTAAATCTATAACAACATTTTAGATTAAGATGCATTAAGAATTACTCGAAACATTATTATAGTTTTTTTTCTAACATTTAATATCTATGCCTTTATTATCTTTGTATTATATTTCTTTAAAACAGACAAGTCAATACCCCATATTAAGTTTTCTATCTTTTTTCATGTAACCATGTTTATGCCTCATATTAAAACTACTTAACCAGAGAGAGCGTTGCTTTTTCCCCCTTACTTGAACTCATGGATCTTCTGGAGGCGAGTTGGTAAGACACTCATGTCCAAACTTAAGGTCATACACATGGTTTTCAACATAATTCTATATTGCTACCAAGAAAATTGATAGAATTTGTAACTTATATACGTATTTTGAAAAATAGGTAGTACAATATCAGCCATCGGTTTAGGGAAAGAAGTTGTTTAGCGTTAGTTTTTGAAGAACTATTGGACTGAGACCGTTTAAGCATATGGTACTTTTGTTTTCTGTTTTAAGAACATTATATTAAACAGCCTCTCTGTTTGCAGTGAGAACGAGTTCTCATAATCGCTTAGATGATTCCTTGACATGGAGAGCCATTGGCTAGGGCTTGTAACTAAAACTGGCTTAAGCAGAGGTGACTCAATGGTTACAAATGGCACCGAAAGTGGTCTCCCGGCTATGGAATCAATTCCAAACAAGTGGTACTGTCCCCTAGGAAGATCACCTCAGAGCCATAACACTTGAACGGGATCGTTTCTTGGCATAAGCGTACGACGATATAGGTGTAACAGCGGCTCCTCAGCTTACTCGTGTACTCGTTGCTGTGTCTGGAAGAATTTCAAGTAAACAGTCTACAGACGTCTAGCAGAGATTGGCCATTACGCCCGGCGTCTAGTCGTGTGTGTCCCTTTGGTTTCATCCAACGGGAAAAATAGGTTATTGTGAAGCCGAAAACATCAGACGGGGACATCTCAAGAATGGAAGGGTGTTCTTTTCAGTGATGAATCAAGATTCACCTGAGAGAGACATTTTTCGTCAAGTCTTTGTCTGGAAAGAAAATGGAGCTCGCTTTCATCTCCCCCACGTAACAGAAAAAGACAGATTCGGTGGCAAAGGTATCCTTGTCTGGGGAAGCGTAACACTGGGCAGTCGTCCACCACTGCACGTCTTCGATACGGGTATTGTTAACGCACAGCTCTGCCTGGATGAGGTCCTTGAAGCCTATGTGAGGTTGTTCCGAGTGCTATGGGCCTGGACAACATTTTCATGGATGATAATGCGAGGCCACACACAGTTAAAATTGTTGATGAATTTCTTGTAGAAGATATTCGTTGAATGGATTAACCCTCAAGGTCTCTGTATCTCAGTCCTATTGAACATGTTTGGTATGATCAAGGAAAAGCCATTTCTGAGCGGAGCCCTTATTCCAGGACTCACCAGGAACGCTTCTGAAAGAATGGGTTTTGTTGCCACAATCATTTATTGGCACCCTCATTAACAGTATGTCAGCTTGCTGTGAGACTTGTATAGCACTTGTATAGCCACTCCATACATTACAAACTTTATCTGAGGTAAACACCTTACCTCGAATTCATAATTTCCCACTTTTTGATATATCCCTGTATCTTAATTCACAATTAAAACCTTTTCCATATTGTTATGTTTCTATATTTTTTCTCACAATTGTAATGTGTCTCTGTGCCAAATTTCGTAGCAACACAGTGAATAGTTGATCAGTTTTCACAGATTTTATGTTTGTCATTAATTTTGGACATGAGTGCAAAAAATGCTTAGCCTCAACAGCGTAGATTTCATTCACATCACGAAATTAGACACCATACATAATGTAAAGCAAAAAAGAAGTGAATATGGAAAAGTATTTAATTTTAACTTGACATACACTAAAAAATATAGATCTCATAATCGTAACTTTATCAATCACAATTTTGATTTGTTTAACAATTTGATGAGAGAACCCAAAATAAATTTGCTCTTGTTTCCACTTCACTGTGAAATATTTCCTAAAACCTAAATTATCGTAGAAACGGTCAAGAGACAAAATATTTTTGTAAAGGGGTTTTATTTTCCTATTTTGGTAAAGGCTTTTATTGATATTACGCGAAACAACGACGAAATGATACAACTATGAGAAATTTTATTCAATCTTAATTAATTCGAATTGTTTATAAGTTTGCAACTATATCATTTATGTTTGAATACATAGTTACAAACTTCAAAGAAAATTAATAGAAAAAGCTGATTCAAGATAAAATACATGGAATTAATGAAACACATTTGATATGAGTGAATCTTTTTTCATTACTTTATTAGTATCTCATAAATCTTTTGCGATTTAATACAGTTTGAAAAGAGAATTTTCTTTTCCCTGGCTTGAGCTGAATGACCAAAAATCATGTTTAAATTGAAAAAAATAACTTCTTACAAAAGAAAATGGCTTTTGAAAAAGAAAAATTAATTATGCTAAATTAAAACCTTTACCCTGTACTGAACAGTCTTAAATAATAAAATGCACGTTTACAAATCTTCAATATAAAAGAATTTGTAATAAAAAAGAAAAAATGCATTCGCTTTCCTTATTTTTAATTTAGGAAGATATTTTTTTTAAAAAAATCATTAACAATTCCAAAACAAAAAAAAATATTAAATGTGATTTTAAATTTTAAAAAAATAGCTCAAAATATATGCATTCTTGCATTTCAATAAATAATCTTGAATAAAAACGACATAAAAATTGTCTAGTTACAATTGCATTTCACTTAGAAGGCATTATTGAGATTTTAGTGCACTAGTAAGCAATAACCATTATGCATCAATTGCAAGATTAGGAATTGTCAAGTGAGTGAGTGAATATTAACGTCGCACTGTTCAGCTGCACGAGGGCTTTTGGCGACGGACCACGTAATTTTGAACCATGGTCAAGTGACGTGGACGACACATGAGCTGGCACTTCCCTCTCCTAACTACCACACCAACGGGAGGATGTTTCAGCTCTGGACAGATTTAACATGCATCGCTGTCCTACACGGCGGGTCTTTAGTGGTACTGGACTCGAACTCATGACATGCCTGCCATGACCCGATACCCTGACCACTGGGCTACCGCAGCCCTAGGAATTGTCAAAATACAGGCTCTAAAGATGATAAAATTCTAAATAAAAAAAATATTGACTGAATTAACACAATGAAAGGGGACAAAATTCAACGAAAAATATAGTAAATTGTTTTGCAACCAATATATTATTTAACGAAAACTTAAGCGGAACTATTTTTTTTTCGAGTATGTTAAACATTTTTGCTATTATCTAAAAAAATAATCAAAGAAACCTAAGATAATTGGGGCCAGGAGGAGGAAGTGCTCTTACTTGATTTTTTTTTATTGAGAACATTTATAACCCCGCGCACCACAAAGTATCACATGGGGGCTTACATAGAAGTAAGCGTGAAGCAGACATCAGAAAGAAGAGATGGATTACAACACAAACAGCCATGTCTTACCCGGGATTCGACCCCACACCCTACGGCACCGCAGTCAGCGACACTATACCGGATGGGCGACTTTGCTTCACATCAAATTTCAATTGACTAATTGCTAATTAATGTCGTATTTTGAAGCTACAGTAAGACTATTGACAACGGACCCCATAATTTTGAGCCACAGTCAAGTAACGAGAATGAGACTAGAGCTAGCAGCATACTCTCCGACCTTTCACGCTATGTCAACATAAGGGCAATAAGCCTCGACAGATTTAGTGTGCATCAGCCCCTCTACTCAAAAGGTATTTAGTAGCATAGGACTTGACAGGCAGTGAGAGTTATACTAACGTCGCAATATAAAACTGCCTCGAGGGCTATTGGAGACGGACCTCTTTGCTTAGCACCATGGTCACGGCTATAAGATGAGCTTAAGTCAGCGTTTCTCAAACTGTGAGACGCGACCCCCCCTAGGGGGCATGAGAGCCCTACGGGGGGGGGCGAGTATATCGAAAAGTCTTATAAATGTATCAGTACTACACACTTAGTGTTTGATATTTTTTTTACAATACTAAGGTAAGAACAAGTGTAATAATTGCCAGTGAACCCACATGAGCAATGCAATTACAGTCGAGCCTCTATATTGCGAATTTTTCTATATAGCGAATTTTTTCCTGGAACCTTGAACATTTCACGATTTTCTTCGGAAAATAACCTCTCTATAGCGAAGTGCATTTTCTATAGAATGAGCTTTTTCTTTTGTCTTTCAATTTTTTTCTCCCTTTTGTTAAAGTATTTCTGAACATTTCAAGTTACTTTCTCTTTAATACATTTTATGGTGGTCATAAATTTTGAACTGGTTTCATTAGATCCTAACTCGCCGAGAGCAACAGAGTTCTGGACGTTTCGTCCAAGAAGTACAACCTTTAATCCCCATTGTGCAGTTCACTAGAAACATCTTAGGTATTCCCTTTCGCCCTCAATGAAGTTGCCTCGTGTCCCAGTATTCTAGTTATAAAATAATGTATGCTTAATATTACCTGTATGCTTTAAATTAGAAAATGTCCTTAAAATTCGTTAATTTTAATGTAAATTATTTTCTTAATATTGAAAATACAGTGAATTCTTCGAGACTCTTTTTTTTTTCTAGTTTTCCTTGTAGTTTTTCTTTCTTTTTTTTATGGTAAGATACAGAAAATAAACATATATTGATTTAAAAAAGGTGTAAATGAGTACTTTTTGTAGTACATAGTGTTTATGAATTTAAAATTTGTTTTATGTGGTTCATAAAGTATATCAAAAGATAAACCTCTATATAACGAATTTTCCATGTAACGAACTTTTTTCCGGGATTTAGAGACTTCGTTATGTGTGTGTAGAGGTCCAACTGTGCATACAAAAACATGCATAAAATGTAGTATTTATCTTGATAATTTATACGATTTATAATTAAAGTTGTATTGTAGTTTTAGAGTCAAGTCTATTATTATTGAATGCAATCCATTGTTAATGTATAGAAGGGGGCGCGATGAAAATTATGTTTGAAAATGGGTCGCAAATATTGAAATTTTGAGAAGCCCTGGCTTAGGTAATGAGGATGATGTGTGCATAAGCTTCTCAGAACTTCCTCAACAAGGTGCGTACTCAGACGCGAAACCTATTTGAATTCAGTACACAGCAATCTACATTATTCTGACTTACATCCTATTATCAAGGCTTTACAACTGCTTCAAAGTGAATGAGAGTGAGTTATATTAAAATCACAATTTACAACTGCACGAGTGAGTGAGTGAATATTAACGTCGCACTGTTCAGCTACACGAGGGCTTTTGGTGACGGGCCACGTTATTTTGAATCATGGACAAGTGACGTGGGCGACACCAGAGCTGGCAACCTCTCTCCTAACTACCATATCCACGGGAGGACGTTTCAGCTCTCGACAGATTTAACGTGCATCGCTGCCCTACACGGCGGGTCTCTAGTGGTACTGGGCTCGAACTCGTGACAAGGCCAGCCACTATCCGATACCTTGACCCCTTGGCTACCACGCCCTACAACTGCACGAGAGCTTTTGACGAAGAACCTTGTAAGTCTGAGTCACAATCAAGTGACAAGGACGACACTTGAGCTGGTACCTCGTCTCCTAAATTCCACACCACACCAACGGGAAGACTTTTGAGCCTCGACAGATTTAACGTGCAACGGGCCCTCTACATGGCGGGTCTTCAGCGACACTAGGCTCGAATTCGTGACACGCCAGCCACGAGTCCGTTACCTTGACCATTAGGCTACCGCAGCCCCATAGGACTTGACAAAACAATGCTTACCTTAGATTTGCGACCGGCTGGGTGGCGTGGTTGGTTTGTCACTGGCCTTCTGCACCCAAGATTATGGGTTTGACCCCAGCCCAAGTCGATGGATTTTCATGATGCAGAAAATCGACAGTGGTCATGTCGTATGGTTATATGGCATGTAAAAGATCCCTATAGAGTCTACTTGGCTTGGGTGCTCTAGGCAAAATTAAATCCTAGTACAGGTTCGCATCGTCAGAGCTCAGGTGCCTCCCTCTAGGGACGAAACTGGGCGTCAAAATTACCTGCGGTGATTGGTATCCGCCTTATATGCCTTCCCACTAAAAAGAGATACCAGCTTTCGGGGAATGTACTAGGTCTGGAATGGAAAAGCTCCAATCGGCAGCTCATTAGAAATTAAAAAAATTAAAAAGTTTGCAACCCTGGTTATTCAACTACAGCAACCACAAATTGAATTTGAAATTTTTAATCACGTATATATTGGGTTGTTCGGAAAGTAATTTCGTTTTCTTTTTTTGTGGAAATTAAAGACAGTTTTCGTATAATAAACAAATACTTTATTAAATTATATATTGGCCGTTCTGGTCCAACACCTTTAGCCATCTTTCTGGTATAGTAGCATAGTTCCACGCTCATAAAATTTTTGGTCTTTGCTGGCAAAAAACTGATCGAGGTGGTTTTTGAACTCCTCATTTGACGTGAAGGTTTTACCGTCTGAAAAATTTTGGAGTGATCGGAACAAGTAATAATCCAATGGTGCCAGGTCTGGAGAATATGGTAGGTGTGGCATTGTATCCCATTCAAGCTGTAAAAGCTTTTGGCGAGTGACCAAACTTGTGAGAGGTCTCGAGTTGTCTTGGTGAAACACTACACCTTTCCTGTTGATTAGTTCTGCCCTTTTCTGTTGAAGTGCATCATTCAGTTTGTCCAGCTGATGACAGTAGACTTCCGAATTAATCATTGTGTTATCCGGTATAAGCTAAAAAAAAACGATTTCTTTAAAATCACACCAAACAGACAGTATCGCCTTTTTTTGGTGAATATCGGCTTTGGAAATGGTTTGAGCCGGTTCATCTTTTTTGCTCCATGACCTTTTTCGTCCCCAGTGATGATGCGCTTCAAAAACGGATCATTTTCGTGACGTTTGAGAAGCGAATCGCAGACGTCAATGCGGCGACACAGATTTCTCTCTGTAAGAACATGGGGAACCCATACGTTGAGCTTCGAGGATAATCCCAGGCCTTTCAAGTTGTCATAAACTGTTGGATTTGATAAATTTAACCTCAATCCGATCTCACGTGTTGTTATTCGCCGGTTCGCATCAACTACTGCCTTTATCGCATCTTTATCAGCTTCAACCGGCCTTCCCGAACGTGGTGCATCTTCGACATCAAAAGTGCAGGATCGAAATTTAGCAAACCAGTTCTAGCACTGGCGTACTGTCAACACACCTCCATACACATCGGTCAATTTCTTTCTGACTTGAACAGCATTTTTACCCTTTCTGTAGTAAAACAGTAAGATACAGTGGTACAAACAATTAAGGATACACCTTACTTTTACTTGATAAATCCAACTTTCAATCGAAATAACACATTAACTAAAAGTGCAAACGTGTTTTTATTTTCACACGTACAAAAGGGTTAATTTAAAGTAAAAATAACGAAAATCAACAAAGAATATCGAAAATTAAAAATTTCACAAGTATTTGAAATAAACATAGGCAGATTTTTAGCTCAAAAAATTGAGGATACACCAATGAGAGAAATTTGTGTGACATATCGCATACAAAGACAATGTCAATATCTGGTTTGCATGTCCTTTGGCTTTTATAATATCCTTTCAAACGTCTTGGTACCGATTCGAGAGCAATTTTTTTGGTGGTATCTGGAGATATTTTATCCCATTCTTCTTGTAACTCTTGCTTTAAATGGTCTTTGTTCCTAATTTGGTGTTTTTTGGGACCGCTATTTCAGTGTGGCCCACAAATTTTCATGACATTGATGTCGGGGACTGTGGGGGGTGCAATTGCTGTTTACAATGAAAAAGACACCACATATTTTGACATTACATGCCGTATGTTTGGGGTCGTTGTCTTGCTGAAATAAAATTTCCATCTAAATCCATTTTTCTTTTTTTAAGATTGTTGTTGAGTATATCTATATAAAGCATGATCCATTATGCCATCCATAAAAACTAAACTTCCTGCCCCATTTGAAGCCATACAACCTAAACCATGACGGAGCCACCACCATGTTTTAACTGTAGGACGTAAATTTTTTGGATCCAAAGCGGTGTTCGGCTTTCTCAAACGGTGCGACGGCCATCACTTCTACAAATGTTGAATTTACTTTCGTCACTAATATAACTTTCTGGCAAAGTTATCTGTCTTCAATTGATGAGTTTTTTGCAAACTCCAAATGCTTTTTCTGATTTTTGTAAGCTTATGAAGGTTTCTTTCTAGCTACTCGACTGCTATATATCAGTATGTCTAATCACATTTCTCACAGTTTCAGCACTTACACTTCTGCCCATTATTCGAGAAGTTTCTGCTGCTAGTTTGACTGCACTTAGTTTAGGATCAATCTTGATATCTTTCAAAATTTTCCTTTTGGCTACATCACTCAGAATACTTTTCCTTCCTCTTCCACTTTGATTTTCAATTAATCCATCGCTTTTAAATCTTCCAATGATTTTTTTGGACACACAAGAGGCTTCTACCGATAATTTTAGCTACTTCACGGTAAGATATACCTTTCTTAAATAACCTTAATATAAATTTTCTTACATCAATATTGGTCTCTCTCCAAGGACCCATTTTCCATTTAAAATTGCGACTTTAAATTCACATAACCAACTTCAAAAGACAAAAGTAGTAGTCGAGAAAAAGTTTAAGATAAAATTGGCCAAACTTAGGCTATTGTAGTAGCAAGCAGAAAAAATCTGTGGTAGTTAAACAAACATTTCATTGGTGTATCCTCAATTTTTTGAGGTAAAGATATGCCTATGTTTATTTCAAATACTTGTGAAATTTTTAATTTTAGATATCTTCTTGTTGATGTTCGTTATTTTTACTGTAAATTAACCCTTTTGTTACCTGTGAAAATAAAAACACGTTTGCACTTCTAGTTAATGTGTTATTTCGATTGAAATTTGGATTTATCAAGTAAAAGTAAGGTGTATCCTCAATTGTTTGTACCACTGTATGTCGAAAATGCTGCTTATCGCTCTTCATATTTAAAAGGGCACCAACCAAAAACTACTGCGTAGAATTAATTGGAATTTTTCACACACAAGCCTTGCTATATGAGATCTCAAAGCATATAAAAATTATACAGCTTAAATGTGAAGTTGGGTGCAAAAAAATACAATTAAATCCTCTGTCGGGAAAAAACGAAATTACTTTCCGAACAACCCAATATTTTTATACATTTTTTAATATATTCCTATTCCATTTCTAAGAAAATTAAGTTATTTGCGAATAATTGCGACCATGCGCCGTATGAAAATTTACAATAGTATATCTAAAAACTTCCCCACAATTTAATTTCATTTACATTAACCATGATTATTATCACCGCATAAATTCAAACATTCCAGAATGAGCTTCGATCTTGTACGTCTGGTTGCCGCGACATACACAAGAGGATAAACAATAAAAACATCGTTGAAAAAACTGATCACCGGCAACATCGCATCGCAAAAAATATCCTCTCAATGAATGCCAGACAGTATCTTCAAACGACGAAAATAATTTGAAACAAGCTCTCCAGGAAAAAATCAGCGTTAGAATAGTTTTTACAAGAACATTTTGGAAATTCCATGTGCCTAATATTTGATGTAAGCAAGAAAAACATTAAAAATGCAAAACCCTGCGAGTAAATTAAATTTTTCCTTGTTCGGAAAACCAATGTTTCGCTACATCAGGAGGTTTTTATTTACACATTATATATATAGGACTTATTTTGAAGGTACCTTTATTTATCAAATAAGAAATGTGTTACACATTTTATAGCTATTTAAGAAGTTTCGGGACATTTTTTTATACATTTTCTTTAATCGATCCTTATGATTGCGGTATCCTAGTATTTTTGGTCACAAACTCACAGGCTCGAGTTCTGGTGCTACCAAAGGCCCACCGTGTAGAGGAATGACGCACGTTAAATCTGCCGAGTTCGAAGTCCTCCCGTTGGGATGGTGTGGTTGTTTGCAGACGGGGTACCAGCTCAGGTGTCATCCTCATCACTTGATCGAGATTAAAAATTGCGAGGTCCTTCGCCAATAGTCTTCGTGTGTTGCTTCATAGTGCGACGTTAGTGGCCGCGGTAGCTAAGTGGTCAAGGTATCGGATCGTGGCTGGCTTGTCATGAGTTCGAGCCAAGTACCACTAAAGAACCGCCGCGTAGGGGAGCGATGCACTTTAGATCTGTCGAGTTCAAACATCCTCCCGTTGGGATGGTGTGGTTGTTTGCAGACGGGGTGCCAGCTCAGGTGTCATCCTCATCACTTGATCGAGATTAAAAATTGCGAGGTCCTTCGCCAATAGTCTTCGTGTGTTGCTTCATAGTGCGACGTTAGTGGCCGCGGTAGCTAAGTGGTTAAGGTATCGGATCGTGGCTGACTTGTCATGAGTTCGAGCCAAGTACCACTAAAGAACCGCCGCGTAGGGGAGCGATGCACTTTAGATCTGTCGAGTTCAAACATCCTCCCGTTGGTGTGGTGTGGTAGTTAAGAGGGTGCCAGCTCAGGTGTCATCCTCATCACTTGATCGAGATTAAAAATTGCGAGGTCCTTCGCCAATAGTCTTCGTGTGTTGCTTCATAGTGCGACGTTAGTGGCCGCGGTAGCTAAGTGCTCAGGTATCGGATCGTGGCTGGCTTGTCATGAGTTCGAGCCAAGTACCACTAAAGAACCGCCGCGTACGGGAGCGATGCACTTTAGATCTGTCGAGAGTTCAAACATCCTCCCATGGGTGTGGTGTGGTAGTTAAGAGGGGGTGCCAGCTCAGGTGTCATCCTCATCACTTGATCGAGATTAAAAATTGCGAGGTCCTTCGCCAATAGTCTTCGTGTGTTGCTTCATAGTGCGACGTTAGTGGCCGCGGTAGCTAAGTGCTCAAGGTATCGGATCGTGGCTGGCTTGTCATGAGTTCGAGCCAAGTACCACTAAAGAACCGCCGCGTAGGGGAGCGATGCACTTTAGATCTGTCGAGAGTTCAAACATCCTCCCGTTGGTGTGGTGTGGTAGTTAAGAGGGGGTGCCAGCTCAGGTGTCATCCTCATCACTTGATCGAGATTAAAAATTGCGAGGTCCTTCGCCAATAGTCTTCGTGTGTTGCTTCATAGTGCGACGTTAGTGGCCGCGGTAGCTAAGTGGTCAAGGTATCGGATCGTGGCTGGCTTGTCATGAGTTCGAGCCAAGTACCACTAAAGAACCGCCGCGTAGGGGAGCGATGCACTTTAGATCTGTCGAGAGTTCAAACATCCTCCCGTTGGTGTGGTGTGGTAGTTAAGAGGTGGTGCCAGCTCAGGTGTCATCCTCATCATCTTGATCGAGATTAAAAATTGCGAGGTCCTTCGCCAATAGTCTTCGTGTGTTGCTTCATAGTGCGACGTTAGTGGCCGCGGTAGCTAAGTGCTCAAGGTATCGGATCGTGGCTGGCTTGTCATGAGTTCGAGCCAAGTACCACTAAAGAACCGCCGCGTAGGGGAGCGATGCACTTTAGATCTGTCGAGTTCAAACATCCTCCCGTTGGTGTGTGTGGTAGTTAAGAGGGGTGCCAGCTCAGGTGTCATCCTCATCACTTGATCGAGATTAAAATTGCGAGGTCCTTCGCCAATAGTCTTCGTGTGTTGCTTCATAGTGCGACGTTAGTGGCCGCGGTAGCTAAGTGCTCAAGGTATCGGATCGTGGCTGGCTTGTCATGAGTTCGAGCCAAGTACCACTAAAGAACCGCCGCGTAGGGGAGCGATGCACTTTAGATCTGTCGAGAGTTCAAACATCCTCCCGTTGGTGTGGTGTGGTAGTTAAGATGGAGTGCCAGCTCAGGTGTCGTCCTCGTCCCTTGACCATGGCTCAAAATTACGAGGTCCGTTGCCAAACGCCATCGTGTAGCTGAACAGTGCGATGTTAATATTCATTCAGTGCGACGCTAATCATCTTTTTCATTCGGTCAATGTTTGAGTGTGTTAATAATTATCATTGATAACGAAACTCAAAGTTTAGTGCTGTCTATGAAGTTCGAATAATCTCTCAATTTTTTTTTATTTTTACATAAAGAAATTACGATTGTTTTGTCCGTAGTTTTTATTTTCTCGATTTACGAATGTAGTAAACTTTTAAGCTATAAATGAGGTTAGTGTGGAAAATTATACAAATTCAGGTTACTGCTTGCACCGTTTTTGTTCGCATTTGAAGGATTAATTTTTTACAGTAGTATTCATACTTGATTTCTAAATGAGCTCTGTTTAACAATCTAAAGAATTTCTTTTTTCCTTGAATCAGTATTAATTACCTCCTGTAAGTGGTGTATTACGCTACACAAAGGTAGATTAATTTTAACTCATAACATTATCAATGCAATTAAATGAATAAAAAAATAAAAAGTATTATATCAATTTATTAAAAATTTTTATTCCTATTGTTTATAAATACTTCAGGACAATTGTGAGTAATTATAAATATTTTTAACTATCATGTATTAATTATTTGAACACTCCTTAAATTAATATTGTGATATATTTTACATTGACATTTTAATTTCAACTTGTAAGAGGATGAAAAGTAAGCTTACTTTATTAAAGTAAAATGTGAAAATCGTATTATCCATTATTTACCCCCACGTAAACATGATTGCACCAATTTCACTTTTAGGTAGCAGAAATTTTTTATTAAATGTCTTTTGTAAATTAATGAAGGATACATATTTATGTAAACTTAACCATAACAAAATTTT